>OZ020245.1:18443680-18629431 GCA_963971285.1 Astropecten irregularis | reverse complement strand
CCACAGTCGACATGTCCTTGGTATATAGGATTTGAGATGGAGCTCTGTTTTTGATCTAGGAATACGTACACAGTATGGATGTCTAGTCAGTGAAGATCATTGTATCGCTCTCAGACTAGGTGCACAAGGGGGTAAAATATCAGCTAGCTCAATGGATGGTTTCAGGAAGAAATGACGGTAAAAAACACAAAGTAATGAAACATTTCTCCTGTAACTCAGTGGAACAATGCCAAACTTGAGAGGCTCATCAATCCTGAAAATGTTAAGTGCTTTGTTCTGCAACTTATCCAGCAGCTTTAATGATGAAATACCTGCTCCATTCCAAATTGGAGAGGAGAAAAGTCCCTCTTGGAGAGAGAAAAGTAGATGTCCACTTTTGAACCTCCATATTCGATCACGGGACGGTACTTGGATATTTCATACTTCATAGTTTGTTTCAGGGCGGCATCGCAGATTTGAGAATCGTTATCCAGCGGTCTTCAGTCTCAGACACAAGTTTCCACTTTCCGTCTTTTTTTTTAGAGGGGGGATAAATAGCACAACTTATCAAAGATTATTTTGTGCGGGTAAAGACTGGACCATTTTCTCTTGCGTGGCACTTATCATTTCGCGGCATATTCCCGAAATACCATCAAATTACCGTTTGCGTTCAATGCGTTGCATGTGTATACATACATAATTACCCATAATGTGAGTAAATCAGTGCTGTGATGCAACTTTTATATGGTGTCTTATCTACAAACCCCAGGAAAAATCATGTCTTAAATTGTGGATTTGTTGTCAGAGGTCACTAAATAATCATTTGCAAAAGGAATTATGGTTGTACACAAAAGTGTGAATAAATCGCTAATTTGCCATTAATTAGTGATGGTCTTAATTAGAAACCCCAAACATTTGTATGTCTTAACTTACATTTTTATTCATGTGGAGTAATGTTTTATCCATAGCTGTAATTGAAATTGATGTTTAGACTCTTTTTTTATAATTTTAAGGTCCTAATATACCCTGGGTCCAAACACCCCATCTTATGTACAAACACCCCATTATTATCTACAAACACCCCCATCTTATCTACAAACCCCAGGAAAAATCGTGTCTTAAATTGTGTATTTGTTGTCAGAGGTCACTAAATGATCATTTGCAAAAGGAATTTTGGTTGTACTCAAAAGTGTGAATAAATCGCTAATTGGCCGTTAATTAGTTATGGTCTTAATTAGAAACCCCAGACATTTGTATGTCTTAAATTGCATTTTTATTCATCTAGAGTTATGTTTTATCCATAGCTGTAATCAAAATTGATGTACAGACTCTTTTTTATAAGTTCAATTTTGAAGGACCCAATGGGTCCAAACACCCCATGCCTTATGTACAAAACCCCCATATTATCTACAAACACCCCCGTCTTATCTACAAACCCCAGGAAAAATCATGTCTTAAATTGTGGATTTGTTGTCAGGGGTCACTAAATGATCATTTGCAAAAGGAATTTTGGTTGTACTCAAAAGTTTGAATAAATCGATATTTGGGGCAACTTTGGTGCCCCAGGGGGCCCAAAGCCCAGGGGTGTGCAACTTAAGACGCCCCATTCTCTCATTCGTACATTAAATCCAATAGAAATATGCACTCAAACCTTTTGTACTCAACATTATGATTAGAACCCAGCTAGCTCTCCAACTAAGATGGAATGGAACTGAGCCATCCAGCCCTACATGTACGTTGGTGTGAATCCCAAAAGTCAATTATCTTTGTTCGTTTGGCAGTCAGAAGCCATGAAACCATGCACACACTGCCATACCCAAAGGATCATTTCACCGATACGCCCAGCACAGTGAAAAATCCCTTACACGAATTGGCACGAAACGGCCGCAAGAGGGCGTCACGATCATCTCATTATGTGACGTCATCGCACTGACCAAAAATGGAAGTTTTCATGAATGAAACTGACGCGCATGGACACATACTCAGCGATGCCCACTCTAACCATAGTTACTTCGACAGACCTCGCCACGATCTTTCGAATGGTACCAAAAACATACAAATTTGTACATTTCTTCGACCTTTTGACCATTTTTGGTGGTGTCACCCGACGTTCGAGAACTCACGGACACCGCGATCGTATTTGAACTTTGGTGAGCTGTATTTTTGTTGTCATTTTACCGCGAAACCGCGCCACCGTCTGAGTGTGATTGTTGGGTCGTTGAATATTCATATAACGTGTGTTGGGTCTATTGGTTGTGTATGCTGAGAGCGCCACATGAATATGCATAGAATTGCATGGTCACCCGGAGATGTCGTACGGCCGACTGTTGATCTGTTGTAGTCGTACACCGCGTGTGTTTGAATAGGCACATCGCGTAATGCGTGCCCCGTACGTGTCTGCAACGGCCCTGCGTGCGTGCGTAACGAGTTGGGCCAGCACATGGTTTCCGTGACGTCACGAGCACGGCCTCGCGCGTTGACCAATCAGCGCGGCGCTTTTCACACACGGCACTGTTTCCATCCGTGTTACAGTGCATATGGGGAATTTTTCGCTGTGCCCAGCAATGCTGCAACCTGGCAACAGCACATGGGGGATCATTTAAAGAGGATGCGGCTTTTTGGTAATATAATCATCAAATAACCACAAGGGAAACTGACTGAATTTAAAATCATTGAAAAGTGAACAAAGAAAAATTGACTGGAGCGGGATTCGAACCTGCGACCTCCAGTTGGTAACGGTAGAGCCCCTGTACGGTATTCAGGAGGTTGCCGGTTCGAATCCCGCTTTAGTCAATTTTCTTTACAAGTTCACTTTTCAATGAACATAAACGTTTAACTTATAAATTGACATTTAAATTAGAAACACACATGGTAATGCCTGGTTTAACAAGTTAGTGTACTTTAGTCCACAAGTTAAAGTATTATTTTCAGACCCGTAATATTAATAGAAGAGGTCAACTGGTCAACATATTTATTTAAGGTGAGTTAGTCTAACGTAGAATTTAAAGCCATGTTAATTGTTATGTGTCTGAAAAATAATCCTAAATTGTGGACTAAAGCACACAAACCCCGTAACTAAGGACTAGTACAATGGGAGACTTTGGAGAACCGCGGTCTTCTAGTTCTAGTCAACAGCGCACGTGTACGTACGTGCGCACGCGCAAAACAACGCGCGCATGCACAAAACAACGCGCGCATGCTCACAATTAGCATGCGCGTGCGTTGACTTAACGTAAACCCGGTTCTCCAAAGTCTCCCAGGCATTGAAATGTTGAATTGACTCACAAGTAATAATGTTTTGTGACCAGGTGCTGTACTCAGCTTGTATTCACCAGTCACCAACACATCTTTATGGATCTCTTCCTGGAGGCATTTCTTCACGTTTGGTGGTAGCATAAACGACAGGCAGCAAACTTGTGTCACTAAGGTCAAAAAAGCGAGGACCGTTGCTAACCTGCTGCCGGCTGTATTCATTTTAAGACACTGTCTAACTGTGGATGTGAAACTAACAAAGACTTCTGTGTTGCATAGGCCTTAAACTTTGGAACTGGAATTACTTTTGAAGAATCCAGATGGCAGATGTTAGCACGCTTTCGATCCGAACCACCGTGCAGTCTCGGTTTATTTGTATGGATTTACACGCAGGTTAAGAATACGTGGCATTACAATACAAAATCGAAAATAGTCTGGACCTATCTCTCTTCATATGTCTGAACACTGTTGAGCAGGATACTAGATCAACCTCAAACTCGTCCTGGAACATTGGCAAATCACTGACAAGTGAGGGCGCCCTATAATGTTACCGGTATGGGAAAATAAATCAGTGGATAAAATTAAAAAGCTCAAATTCTGACTTGCGAGCTGTTGACGATACCTAAGAAAGTTGCTATCCCACATTTGACAGTCATAAGATCAGCCACCATGTTTCTATCTCTCTGTAGATGTAAGTACAGGGTGATTTCGTAATAAAAATAGGGTCTACTCTAACTTTAAGTTTAAGACTTAGCATGCTGATTATTAACACACCCATGGACATGATGCCGTGATATGGAGGTCTAACTAGCCTAGTTACTAGTTAGTCTATACCTCCATGATTATGATTATTTATAAGTCATAATAACCATGTCCATGGGTATGGAGGAAGTTCTTCCATGATATAACTAAGCCTAGGCTAAGTCTTAGACTAACAAGTAACGTTAGTATGGTTAGTAACTGAGTTAGTGGAGAAAGTTTAAGCATGATAAATAAGATCGCTATATTGCTATTCCTAGTCCTACTCCTACTAGTCCTAGTCTTACTCCTAGCCGACTCGCCTTTTAAAAGACTGAGGCCTGCCGCCTGATTACCGACTCGCCCCTTTACCAACTGGCAACTCGCCCCCTTGGCTTTGCCAATATTGCCCCTTACCAAAACTTAAAGGTCAAGGTCACAGGATCCAACACAAGTTCATACTTTTTACTTTTTAGGTGTTGGGGTTCAGTCCGAACACAGCTGCCTATTGCTTTGTTATTGTTTGTTTTTGTTTTTTTAACTTCTTTTTCATTAATCTTCTTCCCAAACTTGTCCGCAGGACTTCTAACATTTTATTTTTGTTTCTCTTCCCTCTTGCCTTTCCCTCTTACACGTACGTGTGTCTTCAGTGGCAAAGAGCAAGTAAGTAGATTTTGTAAATTGTGATATTGTTCAAATAGATCAAACCACAAGGTTTTTCATATTTTACTCTCAAAAGTGTGACATTTAGAGCCCATAACCAAGGACAGGAGTTGATACATCAAATAATTTGACATGTTTTCTTTTTATTTTGTTTTCTTCTTCTAGGAACATACTTGTTATGTTGAGAAGTTCAGCAGGAACGGGAATAGAAAAAACAGCAAAGCGCAATCGACTTAAGGATAAACTTGTTCTTATAAAGTTTGATCATATAGGTAAACAGAATACCTACCTGATTCATAATATACATGCAGTGACAGCCTGACATCAGCCGTGGCTTTCACAAGAACATTAATTTTTAAAATCAACAAATTCTCCTTGTATTGAATCTACCCGGAGTTGAAATTCAGGACACACTTGCAAAGTTACTCTGAATGAAAAAAAGAAACCCAAATGCTTTCAGTACGATAAACTTTTGTGTCTGCAACAAAAAATGTCTGGGGACTGAAGATCATAACTAGTTGTGTAATATGTATGACAGCCAATTATGCTGGTGGCTATTCTGAAGTTAATATTTATTGATTAGTGTGTGAGACACATTCATCTGCCCAGTACTACTGCCTCAGCAGTTTACAAATCAGTTAAAATCAATTCAATTCAATTTATTTCAAATAAAATCAAATCATATAATTTCCCTTCCTTCTCCTCCCCTGACAAATCTGATTCATGTTCTTTTTCCATTGATTTTTTAATTTTCCACAGTGAAGCAGCATGTGCTGTTTGTCGAACACAGAAAAATTAGGTCTTTATGATGTGCTGGTGGAGATCGTCTGGAATGATGAGATGGTACTTGGCAGCAAGCTGGATTCTACAAGTTACGGCACAACTACTGTGGAGACGTTAAAATTTTTAGTCAAAATTGTTTTGTGGAATATAAGACGGTAGTAATTATTGACATTCCCTTTAATGCAGTTTAAAGGCTCTATCATATTACTTTGGTAGCATACCGAAACAGAAATGTTCACGGATTTATCTATAACTTACAGGGTATGATGATGGTGATGTTAACATTTTTCTGCCTGAATTGCTGTATTTATCCAGAAAAGAGTAAACCTATTGACATGAACACAATTTTGACCTTTGTAAGATCAAAAATCCGAGTGAAAAGATTTTTTAAATATTGTGGAAGCTTTTTACTGTTTTCTCAAAAAGTGGGCACTGTTATGCCGTATGGGGACTGGAAATTTCACTGCTACTGTATCCTTCTTGATATGTTTGCCCATGAATCTGCATTTCTGTTACAAAAACCAAAGTATATTACCTTTAAAAGGGGATTTCTGATTGGGATTTTCAACCTCTTCACATGTTTTTCTACCCTGGTTAACACAACATGTAATATGCTCTGAGGAGCAAGATCATGTTCATGTCAAGTTATTTTGGAAAAGCTTGTACATATACATGTAAACACGTACAACATACTGTGAATATGGGAAGACAAACTATACTTTCTTTTGAACTGACATTTAACATAGGAACATAGAAATCAAAATGAAAATCTCTCTTGGTATGGGGGTAAGTGTTCAAAGGTGGTTTTTTTCCCATAAGTATATAACTGTATAAGGAAGGTATTAACACAATGGATGCACTGTGATTCTATTAACTTCAGATGCTGGCAATTGTAATAAAACTGGTCTTATACCCGGCATGACTGAGATGAAAAGCTGACTCTAACTGTGAATGATTCCATAACTTGAGAACCTGTGTGCCAATACCCAATCCTGACCCCACCATGGCTAGTCTATGTGATAGATGCACTCGCCATACAGCGAGCGAGCGTCTATCACGTGTGCAGATTTCCTGATTAATCATGCAAGGCAACCCACACTGGCCTCTAGGTTTTGACTAATCAGGGGGCCTCTACTATCGTACCTTATGGCAAGTGTGTCTATAGACTACTTGCTGCAGACGCGCAAAATTTGCCAATCAACACCCTTGTCACGATCCAGACGGAAATGTTCTCAAAACAGATCTGATTGGCTGATGTGCCGCGTTGCATATAATTTGCATGCATGCATGTATCAGAAGTTTGTACGTAGTGACAAAGAGTAAAATGAAACGTATTGTTTCACGTGTGCAATCATTGTACTCGACAGCCAATGATATGTCACGTGAATAACGTAGCTCGGCTGATATGATGCAATAGCATGGAAACAGCCACACAGCCATACAGTATGTTACTGTTGTAAGCCTGCACAATTAAAATAAGCAACAATGCATTGGTCATAATGTTTGTGAATACGAACATGCATGCACACAATGTATGTTGCCTGTCAGGTTATTTATTCTTTATCTTTGGATTCTGTCATTACATTGAATTATTTTCAATTTATTCAATTCAATTCAAAATGGTTTATTAAAAAAACATGTCTAGCAGCTGAAGACTGAATTGCACGTGTAATAGTTTGAGATTAAGATAGAACATTTCAACAAATTAAAAAAAAAAAAAATTATTAAAACAAAAGCACTTGACATTGAAAAGAAATAAAAGATTTGACATTGAAATAAAATTAAGGACTAATAATGTTAAAGATTATTTAAAATGTTAACTAGATAAGGGACAGCGCTATTCCTGAAACGCTTGATCTGTTGATGCAACATTTAAATTGATCATACTTTTGGTTGTGCCTCAAGTAAAGAGCAACTTTTCGTTCGGATTAGAGACAGAAGTAGAATAAGATGTCAAATAAATTATCTTTTGAGTTTTCTTCAACAATTTCATGGAATTATTTGGAAACTTTCCCTGATAATTTTTTGTTCTCAATGAATAAAAAAATAATAAAAATAAATGTACAGGCGGCCTTCCAGCCAATCTCAACTGATTCTTCGAGGTCAGCCTCGAGACCTTAACAATGCAGGTCATATCAATCATATTTACATCTCAGTTTTAAGTCTGCATTATATCACGTATATTACCAGTATTATTATCAGCCCTTATTTGTGTCAATTTGGCATATTTGGAGAGGGATGAAAGAGGGTAATTACCAGTGGTCATATTTATCATTTGTCAGTTTGGTATAAAGAATACATCCTAAAGAAACTTGTACACTTCTCCCTCTTTATGGCTTCTGTACATCTGGATTGCATATAGTGGCTGCCATAGGAGCATGTGTAATTTGTGGCCACAGCCAGATATTTGGGACACAGCCTTATTACTTCAGCTGTTCTGCACTGACAACTTCGAAGAGCAAAACCAAACGATTCAATGATATACAACTTACATTTGTAAATCAAAATAAGTGGGCTGGTAGATCTTTCACGGTGGGATAGCTGGTCTGAGTCCCTGGTGATTGTACACTGATGGATGCAACATACGATGCTTTGTGACACATTTCCTCTAGCTTTAAATCAGGCATCACAGCCAGATAATATGCCAATGCACCGACAAAGCAGTCTCCAGCACCCTAAAAACAAAAACAGTCAGGCATTATGAAGTCGATCAATTTCATTAATCATATTGATTAGTATTCTTTCTATACAGTCTGTCAAATTCAATCCTGCCATTCATTCAAAACAGAGGCAAGCATTCAACTTGGTGATTACCGGGGTACGCATCCATTTGTCCCACATGTGATTAGTTTGTGAGCACGCTTATGTTATATTCCTGATAAAAATTCTTTTTTGTTAAAATCAAGTCATTTTGACTCCAAGTCAAGTCAAGTCACAAGTCATTTTGGCTCAAATAAGTCAAGTCATGTCGCAATAAGTCACAAAAATCAGTGACTTGAGTCCAAGTCACTGACTCGAGTCAAAACCAGATCATCAAAATCGGTTATACCACAAGGTTTGGTACAAGCTGTGTTACCATGAATAGTAGTTTGATGTCATAATTCTTTGAAGCGTGGATCAATTTCTTTTTCTATTTTCATGGAAATTCATGCACACACATATCCTGGACCAAATTCACTCACTGCACAAAACACATGTAGTACTCACAGTTGTATCGACAGCTTTCACATGTTGAGCTGGAATATGTACCGCTGCACAATCTGCTGCAGCTAATAAGCACCCCTGACTTCCTAATGTTATGAGGACATTTTTACAGCCTTTTTCAAGCAATGTCACTGCAGCAAACTTGGCTTCTTCCACATTTCTGACTTGCAGACCAGTCATAATCTCTGCCTGTGGCCATAACAAAAAAGCAAAATCAGTATTCAATGACAATACAAAACGCAGAAGTCCAATCGGAACAAATGTCATAAAATCATCAATTTTCAAGTGCCCAATTTTTTTTTTAATGGAATCTTGTAGAGGGAGGCCTGTTCTATCGAGCAGATGTTATTTCGTGAAATTTCAGAATGATCCTTTTTTGTAAAACTGGGTCAAAGGTCATGGGTCAGAGGTCGATAGTGGGTATCCACTTTAAAAAATCTTTATTTTAGGATGGTGTCACTTAGAGCATCTAATTTTGGTCATTTTGATACAAAACTCGCATATGTCTAGGGAATTATGACCGAGTTATGGTTTAGTCCTGTGAAAAGGTAGTGTCAGAACATGAAAATATCTAGGTATTATTTTAGGTACATGCGTACGGTGGAGGGATTCCACTAGAAATTGGCATGCATTCATTATTCATTGATACCTACTTGCATACCAATTTTTGTAAAAATTGAAGAACCTAAGGTCCATAAGTGCGTTGGTCTGACATGGAATGACCCAATTACATTTTCAAAAAAAGTTGTTCTTTCTTCTTTAGGTGTTCGGGTTCAAGCCGAACACCTATATTGTTATTGTTCGAGTTTTTTTTTTCCTTTTTTTAAGTTCTTCCCAAATTTGTCTGCAAGACTTCTATATGACTGTTACAAGATATTGATCTGAAACTTGGTGGGAACTTCGGTCCTGATGCCAAGTTGTATCTAGAACAATGACGTCATGACTACGTCATCGGGTATCAAATTCACCTGCGTTTTTAGGAAAAACTTTGGTGCTTTATAACTTGAGAACCACATGACCTACGATTTTGATATTGACATATGTTACTCAACACGTGAATCTCAACAATTAACATATATGCAATATATATATTAAAGATATACAGTGATTACGTAATCCAAAAGTAAACAATAGATTTCCGCCACTAAATTTGTAGCATTATTTGCATTGTTTCCCTTTTGTTTTTCAAAATAAATAAAAAAAAAAGAGAAAAAGGTCACTTAAGTATGCACCAGATCGCACCATTAAGAGCTAAAAATTGAAAAACTTTTAAAAGCTCCCTACCATGGGAGGGGGGACACCCCCTCCCCCCACTTGGTTGCTCTGCTCCCTCACTTTCGCGCATGTGCGCGCGCTGATGAGACGCCGCGTCATGAAAATCTCACTCATGAAAAAATTTTGAACTTGGCATCTCTGCGTACATCAGTGAAAGTTACAAATTGTTTACATGGTACGCATTCGATAATTTCTGCAAATTTTGAGTTGTTTGTGATTAACTAAACGGAAGTTATCGTCCGGGCAATTTGACATTATTTAAAGGTGACACCATTTTCTAAACGCTATCAGTCAGTGTACATGTACGAATACACTGTACACAGTATTTGCTCAGACACACAGTTTAAGTGTACCGTATTTCAATATGCCATACATGCGTTCCATGAACTTCCATCAAACATTCTCATAACACTTCTAGTACGAAAGTTATGCTCTTTTAAAGGGGACAAGGACGTAATTATTCAAATATTGTTTACTCAGTAATTACTTGACGTACATCAGTGAAAATTGCAAAATATTTACATCGTATGCATTCAATGACGTCTGTAAATGTTCAGTTGCTTGTGATGAACTAACCGGAAGTTATTGTCCAGACAATGTTATATATATTTAAAGGTGACGCCATTTTCTCCATCAGTCAGTGTACATGTACAGCATGATCAGTATTTGTTCAGTCCCGCAGTTTAAGTGTATTCAAATATGCCATTATTAGGAGGGACGATTGATCACATACGTTCCAACATAATGTTCACATGACATAACAGTGCACTACGAAATGAGACCCCGAACACCTAGTGGTTGTTCCCACAACCACAATGTCTAGTTAACTTTTAATTTCCTAATTAAGCTAGAAAATATTGTTTCATCATACCTCTGTCTCATTTGGACAAATAATGTCACAGTACGTGAAAAAGTCAGCATGCAAATCCGCAACAGCTGGAGCAGGGTTCAAAACTGTAGTACCTATGAAAATAATAATAGTAATAAATCAACATAAATGTACCCACATTCTACCGCAAACCAATTGATACAATATATCAAGATTAAACAAAGGTGACTTACATCCTCTGCTCCGGGCAGCCTTCATTGCAGCTAAGGTTGTTTTGGGGTTGATTTCCAGTTGACATAGAAGAACTTTAGCAGTTGGAATGCTAGTCAGAGCCAACTCAGCATCAGAAGGAGTCATCAATAAGTTTGCTCCACTGATTATGATGATAGAATTCTGACCTAATCAAAGAAATCAAAATGAATAAAAATAAAGAAGCATCATCATTCCTCCGGTAACCAGCATGACCTGGCTAGGCTCTTAAGTTTACTTTAACCAAATTTGGGAAAGGGATGTGAGTGCTTTAAAATGATTGCTTAGTACATAATTAATGACTATATTAATTTATGTGCTTTTTTACTGCTTAATTTTGACCAAAACGTAAAAAATATCCCCCTTGGAACCGATCCACGCAACAATGTATGTGACGTCACCTACAGAATAAGTTAGACTGTGTGGTATACTGCATGATTTGATGTAAGCAATGTTTTTCATCACGAAAAGTGAGGTGCTAAATTACGGTCCTAATTAAAGCAGGGGAACAATGAGCAAGCAAACTTCATGGATGTTGACCTTATACATTTAAATGATTGAAGTAACCCTTGCATTATTCACCTTCTTCATCAACCGTAATTGGTGCAGCACCAGTAGCAGCCTCTTTTGTTACTCCTATAAAATCTGCAAAAGTTTAAGATAACAACATATACTTCAATGACAAGATAAGTTAATTCACATGACATCAGTAAAGGGATTTATTAAGTTTTAAACCATGCCCACGTAAATCCCTGTCATCTGATTGGTGAATCTTGATCACATGTCACTTAATTTATATTTGTAGCATTGAATGGGTAACGTTCAAAAGCGCCTCCATGGTACTGGTGGGTGGCACTCGCATTAGTAAAACAAATCTGTAAAATGGAAACATGGAATGGAAGAGAAAATATCCGTTGGATATTGATTTATGAGGGCATGGTATAAAACAATAAGAATCATTTCATTATTTTTAAACATTAAAGACCTAGTAAAACGGAAAACAAAAACAGATGTAAGAGTTTTCCAATGTGTTATTGGTGTATTTAATAATGTCTATGGGAAGTTTAATATTTTTACGAACTAGAGAATATGTGGTTTTGTTTTTTAATGAAAATGACTACTATAGTCTAAATCAACATCGAGGATAACGTAATCTTTCTGTGCTACATGTACAAAAGTACACGGTCAGCTGATTTCACTTCAAATAACCAACATTTTTGCACAATAGGAATGTGTGTGAATCCATTTATAAAAAACAACAGTTATTTCTTGTTTTCTTAACCCCTTCTGGATGCGACTCATCTATTGCACTAGTTTGACTCATGGAGTGAGAATATTCACTTATTGCTTACATGTCATTTCCATTGAAATACACTGAATGGGGTACTGTCTGGAACAAGAGGTTCAATGCACCGTAATAGTGCCGCCCCAAAAACAACAAAAAACAACAACAACAACAGCAACAACAACAACAACAAACAAACACCCCAACAAAAAACAAATAAACACCCCAACAAAGAAACATTGACACATTGAATACATTGACTATTGACATTTTTTGTAAAGTATTGTAGAGTTTTCCTCTGCGGGTCCTCGGTAATATTTATGTGAAATACAGTAGGCCTAGCTACAATACCACGGGTTGACAGCCAAATAAGTAGACATGTCACAATCTCAGTTTTTATTGAAACACAAGGTAAACTAACCTTTATTTAGCCGGTCTTTCTCTTCCTTTTTTTAGCTTAACTCAGAAACCCGTCCTTCCTGTAGCTTATCGCTATATCGTCTCCCTAAATCTCACATGTGCTTTTCACGTGCGAGTCTCATGCCACCAACCGGCGGCTGTTGTCTGCTACTTACAAACGGCGCCACCTTGTGGCAAACATTACATCATCCCCTCCCATGGGGAAAGAATGCGTCTCGCATTCGTTTAAACAAATTTCTTACAGAACAACATCTCAACATTTTAAACAAGCAACTTTAAACAAAGCTTTAACAAAGTTTAGAAAAGTTCGCAACAGGGCGGAAAAGGTGGTCATGAAAGTCATCCCGGGTAGTCAATGCTCCAGACCTTTGTCCAGGAAGTCTTCCGTGGTGGTCTTCATCACCAGACTACCCTCGTTGTATATCTCTACGGTTCTACGCCGCAACACCCGACCTTCGCTGACTCGCCCCTCCATTGTTGTCTCTGTCGTGACGCGTCTCAGTGGTGACGTCCGTGAAGAACCTCTTGTTGGTACATCAAAATCCATGTCCTCAGCCGTTGGATGCAAGGACAATGCAGGAGTACAAGTAGTGTGTATCTCCGGTGTTTTCGGCACCTCCACACTCTGAGCTCTCTCCGGGGATGCACGCGGTGTCTTCTCCTTCTCTGTTGCTGGAGGTGTTCCTTTCATAGAGGAGTGGCAATTGGTGAGGTGTCGTCCCAAGTCGTTCTTTCTAGTGTAGCTTGTGCCCTCACAAAATGGGCATTCGAATTTAGTTTTCACCCCATGCTGCTCGGTGACGTGACGGTTCAGGGCTGACTGCGAGCTGAAGATCAGGGTGCACTCTCGACATTGTAGTCGTGGAGCTGGACTGCATGATCGGTGAGGTGGGGTCGGTGATCTTGCTTTCCCGTGTGATCTCCATTGCCGATCCATGGAGTGGTGTCTTTTCGGCATCTGGAGGAGTCAATAACAAATAAACAAAACGAGGGTTACTGCCTGATAACAAAGCTGCTTAATGTTGGTTGAGCGATTTGACCCATTCTCCGAAACGTTTCGGTGGATTCCGCTGTCTTGGTCTATCTACGCCATCCTGTGGCAGAGTGGGACACTTTACGTTGTCAGAAGCTGTATCATCTTCAGCTGCTTCCTCATGCCGTATGGGCTCTGGTGCCTGATTACCGTCGCCTGGTAGTTGTTTTTCAAGGCATCGTTCTCCGCTGCTAGGAGATTGTGGCGTAACCTCTTTATCACAGTGAACTGGAGGGGTTTGGGGCTGTGGTAGCCCATCAGCAGTGTCAAAGGTGTCCGGTTCATGGCAATCGGCAGCGTGTACTGGAAGTGGGACCTGAATTAACTTGTCCCACCAGGCCTTGTCCACATCCCCTTCGAAGCGTTTGAGGCGATCTATGTGCACAATTTTGCACTTATACCGCTTCCCCTTCTGGATCCTCACGTTGACATCGTTTACAGCTTCAGTTACGATGTATGGTCCGTCCCACCTGGGCTGGAGTTTAGGGGATAACCCTACAGTTTTTGCCTCTACAGATAGCATCACTGCTGTGCCGGGGGCAAACCGTTTCTGTTGGCTGGGCACATCATAGTTCCGCTTTTGCTGTACTGCAGCCTTTTTGAGGCTAGTCCTTGCCCGTTCGTGTGCAGCGCACATCCTTTCACGGAGCTCAAAAGCGTAGTTTGTGATCTCGGTTGGCTCCTCTGGACAGCCGAAGATGAGGTCAACCGGCAACTCTACCTCTCTCCCCAAAGTAAGATTGTTTGGCGTTTCACCAGTGCTACTGTGCTGAGACGCCCGGTACGCCATCATAACTAACGGTATATGCAAATCCCAGTCCCGTTGGTTTTCAGCCACATAGACACTTAGCATATCTTTGAGGGTGCGGTTGAATCGCTCAACCTGGCCGTCACTTTGGGGGTGATATGGACTTGTTCGAGTTTTCTTGATGCCCAATAATGTGCACATTTCCTGAAACAGATGACTTTCAAACTGCCGACCCTGGTCTGTGTGTAACTGCCTGGGGACACCGAATCGACAGATGAACTCCCTGACGAATACATTGGCAACCGTTTGTGCAGTTATGTCTTGTAACGGGAAAGCTTCAGTCCACTTGGTGAAGTAGTCTGAGATGACCAAAATCCATCTGTTCCCGGCTCCCTCCGTAGCTGGAAATGGTCCAGTGATGTCCATGGCGATCCTTTCCATTGGGACCCCAGAAATTTCTTGTTGAAGCGGAGCTTTACCCTTCCGTGCTGGAGACTTACGTCTTGCACATTCCAGGCATTGCCTGCACCATCTAGTCACCCACTCTTTCATATTTTCCCAGTAGAATCGTGATTTGACCTTAGCATACATCTTGTTGATTCCCAGGTGTCCGGCTGTAGGACAGTCGTGTAGATGCCGCAGCACATCTTCTCTTAGTGCCGGGGGAACCACCAGAAGCCATCGTGATTTTGAAGAGTCCTCTTCCCATCTCCTATACAGTACCCCATCCCGAAGACACAGTTGCTGCCAAGAACCCCACAATGCTTTGAGGCGCGTACCCTCGACTGACACCTCTGCCCACGATGGTCTTTGGGTACTGTTTTCCAGCCAGCTTATCACTTTTTGTAGAGTCGTATCTTCTAGTTGTTTCTCTCTCAGATCCTTAGGGGTGTAGCCATGTAACCAGTAAAATGATGAGACCTCTCGTATACGGTAGCTCCAGTTCGCTTGTGTGCTTGATGATTCTTTCTGTTCTTCTGACGTCTGGCTGGACGTGATTGGAGTGCAGCAGCATAGACGCTCTTGCCCCTTTTCGGCAGCTTCCTTGGTTGTCTCGGGCTGAATGCAAGGGATTCGAGACATACCGTCTGCATTTCCGTGCCTTTGTCCTGGGCGGTGCTCGATGTCAAAGTCGTATTCAGCGAGGACTTGCAGCCATCTAGCAATTTGGCCTTCGGGTTCCTTGAAATGGAAGAGCCAACGGAGGGACCCATGGTCTGTTCTAAGGAGGAACTGCTGGCCATACAGATACGGTCGAAAGTGTTTGATGAAGTGCACTACTGCAAGGAGTTCCCTTCTTGTGACACAATAATTCCGTTCTGGTTTCGACAAGGCACGGCTAGCATATGCGATGACGTGCTCTTTGCCATCTTGCATTTGGCTGAGTACTGCACCGATTCCGAAGTTACTTGCGTCAGTGTCAAGTATAAACTTGCCATGAAGAGTCGGATAAGCAAGAATAGGCGCAGAGGTTAGACGATGCTTTAGTTGCTGAAAGGCCGATTGACATTCTGTTGTCCACTGGAAGGACTTCTCCTTTTCCGTAAGTCTATGTAGTGGCCTTGCGAGGTCGGCAAACCCGGAAACAAACCTCCTGTAGTAAGAAGACAGACCAAGGAAGCTTCGGACCTCTTGCGCATTTTGCGGAACCGGCCACTCTCGGATTTGTTTCGTCTTACTTGGGTCTGTTCTCACACCTTTGTCGGAGACAATATGCCCCAGATACAGCACCTCCTGTTGCAATAGGTGACATTTTTCTGGCTTAAGCTTCAAACTCGCCATCTGGATGCGACTGAAAACCAATTGGAGCCTTTCCATGTGTTCTTCGAAGGTCTTGGAGAAGATTATGATGTCGTCCAAATATACCAGACAGATTTGCCACTGCAGTCCATGTAGAATTTTCTCCATCAAGCGCTCAAAAGTTGAAGGAGCATTGCATAGCCCAAAGGGCATGACACGGAACTGGAAGAGTCCCCGGTGGCTGGTGAAGGCTGTTTTTTCTTTATCTGCTTCACTCATTGGCACCTGCCAATACCCCGATGCTAAGTCTAATGTTGTGAAGTACTTGGAGCCCGCCAAAGTGTCGATGGAGTCATCGATACGAGGTATTGGATACGCATCCTTCCTAGTGATAGAGTTGAGCCGTCGATAATCGACGCAAAAGCGAACAGAACCATCTTTCTTTCTGACGAGTACTATCGGCGAGGCCCACGGTCCAGATGCTGGCTCTATGATGTTGGCCTTCTCCATCCTCTCGATTTCCTTCTCGGCGACTTCTTTCTGGAATATTGGCAATCGCCGCGGTGACTGTCTTATTGGACTGGCGTCACCGGTATCGATGGAGTGTTGTACAAGCGTAGTGAGGCCGATATCTCCTTTTCCTTGAGAAAACAGACTACGGTTTTTCCGTATAAGGTGTGACAACTGTTCCCTTTCCTCGGTGCTTAGATGAGTTGATCCTCGCTCCACCATCTTCTGGACGCTGTCTGTGGGCTCTTTAACTTGGTCATCTTCACGTTCTCTCCCCATCATCTGGTTAAGCCGTCCCTCCGTGGGGTGATCAAAATCGCCTCGACCTGCAATATATGGGCCAACTGCATCTATGGTCTGAAATACGCCCGCCGACACTCCTTTATAGAGGACAACTGTTTCGTCAGTTGGATTCATGACCCGCAAGGGCACCTCCGATGAATTTGACTTAGTGAGAGTCGGTGCGAGTAACACCGCACTCTTTGAGAGAAAACTTTGAACTGGTTCCACTATGCCATAGCTTGAAGAAAAATCACTTTTGCTCATACTACCCTCAATAATCATCTCAGAGGTAGGTGGGATAGCTACTGTATCTTTAATTGTTACTCTGCAGCTCTGCTCTCTCTCCTTCGTTTTTCTCAGGGGAACCTCCAGGCCTCCTATATGTAGACTCTTATTCCCGATGTCTATCGCACAGCCCTGCAAGTCCAAGAAATCCAATCCCAGTAAGACATCATTGTGAATATCAGCTACCATAACCTCTTGTTGAACTAACTTCCCACCGAGTTGTAGCTCCACTGTAGCGTTTCCATAAACTTTCAGTCGTTCGTCATTTGCTAAGAATACTTGCACGGTCGACGGTGTGATCTTCGGCCTGTCCAGTGCACTCATTGTATCAACCAACGCTTGGGATATAATTGATATCGTTGCCCCTGTATCTACTAGCATCTCTACATCTACGCCGTTCATCTTCCCAAGTATGTGGATTCCTGCTCCAATGTGTGCAACCGTGCCATGAAAATACAATTTCTGGGTGGGCCCCGTTTTCTGAGCTGATCCCTGGCCCTCGGACTCAGCCCTTAAATGTTTTCCTGGTTCCCGTTGTTCGACCGAGATTGTTTCTTCTCTTTCTCTTTCGGGCAGTCCCGTTTGAAGTGGCCTTGTTCGCCGCATGAGAAACATCCTCTCCTCTTCTTGGTTAACTCTGCGTTCTGTGTGGCTAGTGTTTTGATTTGCTGGCTTATTTCGTGCAGGCATTTTTCTAGGTTCGTCACTCTGTCGCTTGACACGAAGTCTTCGGTCTTTGCGCCATTTGTATCATCGCTTTCTAGAAATCTTACCCTACGAAGGCCCTGGCCCTTCTCTGCTGACATAATGGCATCAAATTCAGTGGCGGCCGTTACAGCTTCCTCCAAACTATGAGGTCGCACTTGCAAAACACGTGTTCGTGTGTCGCTGTCTGCAAGGGCATCCAAGAAATAGTCCCTGGCCATTGTCTCTTGTGCATCTGCAGACAAATCACCGAATGTCTTGTCTACCAGAAGACGAATTGCTTGGGCCAGTTCTGAAAGGGACTCGTTGGCCTGTTGGCGTCTATTCTTCAGTTGAACTCTGTAAAATTCTTTACGCCCATCCGGTTCAAATCTACTTTTTAATGCTCTGACCAAGCTCTCATATGTTGTCGTGCCATCTCTCGGTAAGCTCTGCAGTACTTGTTGTGCCGGTCCTGCCAGGGATACTGCTAAATACTCTGTTTTCTCATAGTCTTGCCATTTATTGATGCTGGCGCACATCTCAAAATGTCTCTGGTACGCCGACCATGACGACGTACCAGAATACCGATCTGGTCGCATAATGGGCCGTTCACGCGCAGTATGCGGTGGTCGAACGTCCGGTGTACCGACGGGATAACCGTACTGCCCTTTTATTCCCAGTGGAGAAACTACTGGTGTGCCCCGGCGCACCGTCGCTGGTGAACCTCCCGCGGTCACCGGTGCCCCGGCAACGCTGCCCCATTGCTGCCGTGCTGGCACAGATCTGTGTGTTGTTCCTCGGTATCCCGGAACCGCCGGCGGCCCTTGGCTGGCCACATTCCCACCTGCCATTGCCAGCTGCGGTGCACCGGTCGGAGCCCCGGCAACGCTGCTCCATTGCTGCCGCGGTGGCGCCAACCTGTGTGTCATTTCCCTGCAATCCGGCACCGACGTTGGCCCTTGTCTGGTCACATACCCATATGCCGTGCCCATCGGTGCACCGGTCGGTGCACCGACCAAACTTGTCCAATCCTGCTGTCCCAGCATCGGCCTGTGTGTCGTCTCCTGATATTCCGGCGCTGACTGCGGCCCTTGTCCGGCCACATCCCCACCTGTCGTGTTCATCGGTGCCCCGGTTGGTGCACCGACAAAGCTAACCCAATCCTGCTGTCCCGGTATCTGCTTATGTGTCATATCCTTGTAGTTCGGCACCGATGGCGGCCCCTGTCCGGCTATATCCCCATATACCGTGGCCATCGGTGCGCCGGTCGGTGCACCGACAAAGCAAGGCAATTGCTGCTGTCCAGGGGTCGGCTGGCGCGTCATCTCCCGGTACTCCAGTACCGACGGCTGCACCACCGCATCCTCCGTAGCCATGAGTCGTGTACAGGTCGGTCCACCGACAAGGCTATGCTGCAGCCGGTGTGCATGTGCCGAGCGTATACCCATCGCCCGGTTCTCCTGCACCGACGGTAGTTGTCCCGCCGGCGCCGCATGCACAGTGTCTGTGGTTGACGGTGCCCCGGCAGGTGCACCGGCGAATAGGCCCCGTGCCAGCGTCCCAGGTGGCGACCCGCCCGCTGGCCATCGGTATGCAGGCGTCGATGATCTAACGGTGGCCGGTTTTCCATCGACGAGATAGCTGTCAGACCCATGAGCTCCACCACCCTCGGCCGGTACCGGCGTGTACGCCGCGGTTGGGCAACTGAAATCCGCTGCCGGACCTACGGCGCCCGTGCCGGGGACGTCAGCCATATCTACAACACAGTGAAGCCAGTCATTTGGGGGCCCGGACGCCGGCAAAGGCGGGAGCGTATGAAACCAAGGGGGCGAGTGGCAACCGTCTAGCGGAGGCCAGTGGGAACTCCCAGCATCAGACATAGCGGCGGAAGCAAAGCAGCGGAAAATGCACTAGAAACAACTAAAATGGACAACTCCTGTACAACGTAAAATGTATTACCGGAAACCGCTGCCACCAATGTAGAGTTTTCCTCTGCGGGTCCTCGGTAATATTTATGTGAAATACAGTAGGCCTAGCTACAATACCACGGGTTGACAGCCAAATAAGTAGACATGTCACAATCTCAGTTTTTATTGAAACACAAGGTAAACTAACCTTTATTTAGCCGGTCTTTCTCTTCCTTTTTTTAGCTTAACTCAGAAACCCGTCCTTCCTGTAGCTTATCGCTATATCGTCTCCCTAAATCTCACATGTGCTTTTCACGTGCGAGTCTCATGCCACCAACCGGCGGCTGTTGTCTGCTACTTACAAACGGCGCCACCTTGTGGCAAACATTACAGTATCGATCAATTATGATTTCTTGTACTGTACATCAATGATGCACCTTAAATGCTATGAGTGATAATAAAATACCTTAATGTTTCATAAAGACATAATTTCTCACCCGTAACAATGTTGCATTTCTTAAAATTCTGGATGGTTTCATGTCCAAATGTATCATCTCCAACCTACAGAAAATTGCAAGGTAAAGAGAAAGGATTTAACTGGAATTGTTGTCAAGATGAAAAATGAAGAGTACATGGGAAAAAGCATGACAGTTCATAGTTGGACCAATTGAAATCAGTTCATTATGTATGTTGTGTAAATAAATGAGGAGATACGTATACAAGGGTTAAAGGTAACATGACATTATTATCACTTCACACATCACAAGTTTTTTGTGTGCTTGCACAAAATTAATAGCCAAATTTTAGGTCAAAATACACCGATCCATTCGGCCACGCGCCCACTGTAGCAACTTCCAAGCAACAACACACACGCGCATGCACATAACGGGTGCATTCGTTTAGCTCCCCCGGGTTGACACCAGTCGACCTCGTCCCTATTCTCAGCCTCGCTTGTTTTGTGCGGTATAGCGCGACCATTCCCAGTATGGGCTGACCCGTGTTAGCTAAACGAATGCACCCAATGTGTCACAATTGCTTATTTGCTCTAGCTAATTTCGGTAGGCCTAAGGACATATGAAATTAAGGGGTCTGAACAATGAGTACAAGTTAGCATGCATTATGAGACTGCCAACATCTGTTATGTTAGTATGTTGAAATTGATACAAGTAAACAAACAAACAAACAAAAAATGCATAAACCAAAAAGCATAATTTCCAAAGGCTAGCTAATTCCATACTTACTTTGGCTACCATAACAGTTCTAGCTCCCATTTTTCCTGCCATGATGCACTGATTTGCTCCTTTACCTCCAAACCCGATGGTGAATTTGGATCCATGTATAGTTTCTCCTGGTTTTGGTAGACGAGTCACATAACTGCAAAAACAAAATTCAAAAATAGACTCAGGGACGGTGGAGGTTTAAATCATGCATGCAAGGTGTATATATTAGGGCCTGTTTGTTTCACGCAAAGGATCTGACATTTTGGGATACACCTCCTATGCAGGGTACGCTAAAATGGGATCCGGATCCGCAGGATTCGTCATAAACAAACAGGCCCTGAGTAAAAATGTGTGAGATCATTCCAATTAATTGGTCATGTCGACAGTCTGAACGGATACAAGGACCTAAAAAGCTTTTTTCTAAGGCACCTGAAATTCCAAAATTCCACGGTACTTTGCACATTTGTAAAGTGTTTGTTTTTTCTTTGCCTATAAAAAAAATGAGAAAAACCAAATGTTGTCAATTTTGTGGTGGCTGACACACTACACATTGTTGAAAGGCGGAGTACTCCCGGGTTCACTCGGCCGGGTGCACGGGATCGGAGTGAACTCGGGAGTCCGCCTTATCAAATTACAACTACAAGGACAACTTTGGAAGTATATGTTGAGCGCGATTTTGACGCCTGCGCAAGTTTCAAACTGCGCCACACGCAATTTTGAATTTAACATTCATTTGGGATTTTTTTAACGGCGGCATGTTCCTACCTTCACTTCAGTCAGGCATAGGTTTAAAACATTGGATGTATAACCTCACAGGTTTTCTTTAAAAACAAGTCACTTCGGACAAAGGGTTAAAGATTGCGCAGGTTGAAAGTTTGCGCTCAACATATGATATAGGCCTACATGTGTTCATAACAAACTACAGTACATGTATACTGTACTGATGTACAACATTGAACATGTGCCCATGCTTAGATAGAGATGTTCCATACCTGATCAGGTCTGTATTGCATGACCCGACGACAACAACATCCACTGATTCAGTAGTCATATTCATCTAAGTCAGGTACACTGCGTTTAGTCCAAGCAAGAAGCATTGAAAGGACTTTAGCAACCGCTACAGATATGAACTGTGAAGAAAATGGTTCTATATGGTACACTCCCACTGCACTGCACAAAGTAAACAAACACACACACGTGAGTCAAGCACTAACTGCGCCCAGTCAAGAGAGGGCGCAATGTGACACTTGTGGGTACACCACACTAAATAAACTCCCATTGACCTTAGTGTAAAATCCCTCAAATTCACAGTTCAAAAAACCCCATCCAGAAGTTTCTCAGTTGTTGGTGAAATAGTGTAAATGATAGTGTGAACTCTCATCTACCCAATTCTTTTCAATTTTTGGATGGGTAACCAATTGGATTTTTTGCTAATTGCCCCAAGAAAAAAACACCCCCGAAATGTCCTTCTTCCGTAACCGACTTGCTACGAGTTTTCAAGAAGAAACCCTCCACGTTCAAGACAATGTAGGACCGGATTTTAAACCAAAATATCTCAAGTCTCCACAACAGGCTGAAGCACTGAACCCCCAGGTTGTCATAAGCAGTCAAAATTACACAATATATTAATTGCACGACCCCCCGGCAAATTGCATATTTAAAAAACATTTGAGGGTACACACATTATGATAATCAGCTCGGCGCATTGATTTTTGAGCTATTTAGTGTGGTGCATCCTTGTAGTATAATAATTAAAGGGACTCCACCTGCAGGGTGCACCACAAGTTCCCATTGACCTTAGTGTAAAATCCCTCAACTTCACAGTTCAAAAAACCTCATCCAGGAGTCTCTCAGTTTTCGGTGCAATACTGTAAATGGTAGTTTGAACCCTAATCTATCCAATTCTTTCCCATTTTTGGTTTGTTAGCCGATCAAATATTTTGATAATTGCATGCCCCAAGAAAAAAACACCCGTGTCCATTTTCCCAAACCAAATTGCAAGCCGGTTTCCATGAATTAACCATCCACGTTCAAAATAAAGTAGGGGCAGATTTTAAGCCACAATTTCTCAAGTCTACACAACAGGCTTAAACACTGAACCCCCAGGTTGTGATAATTCCCATCATAACCGTACTCAATACATATATATCCCCCCCCCCCCCAATATTTGAGGTGGGGGGGATCAACCCCCCCACCCCCCCCCCCCCCCCCCCCCCCATCGAAGTCCTATCTCACGTAGGGCTTCAATGCATCAAGTCCCACGATTTACAGTAAGTTAAGAAAAGTTTGGCGAAATGGGCTCTACATCTATGATCTTGGTTATGAATTCCTGAACAATTCCCACCTTTTTACAATTCACTGTGGGTAACCTACCTCTAAAGTGGGTATAATGCACCATAAACAAAACTCTGTGCTCCAGATTTTGACCTCTGAATCGGAGAAAACAAGACTGCACCACCAGCACCTGTGAAAACAAAATGGAAAAGACCATGCACAACGACACATGCACCTCATATACCCAGGGGTCAATTTCACGAAACTTGGTGTAACTAACGCCATATCCCGATAGTGCATAACTTTCGTGAAATCGGACAAAAAGTTATGACACAACTTACGCAACAAGATAAGGCGTAAGTGGACTTAACTTAAGCCATAAAATAGAGTTTCATAAAATCGGCTGCAGAACTGAAAATAGTTAAGTCCATGTATTGTCCTTCAATATGTTGCATAATACCTAGCATGATTTTAAAAGTCTGAACAGAAGTTAAATCAAAAGTGACACCAAGTTTCAGTCACAGGCAATCGCAGCACACAGGAAATTGACAAGATCCCGAATTCTGTTTTTTTGCGAGGCACTATAGGGGCTCATCATATGAGCCAGGGTCAAATATGAAAGGCTTATTTTTACAGAACCACACGAAAATGCACACAACTCCTCAAATATTCTAACAAGATGTATGTTTCATTTATTTGAAAAAGAACTTGCCAGAAAGTCAATTATTTGACAAAACTCTACTATATACCACAAAATCAGAGACAAACAAAACATAAAACAAATAAGCAAAAACATTTATTATTCTTTCTAAACGAAACACTACTCAACAAATGATGTATGACACTGTTCATTAAATACAGTTTAGATTTCAAATCAAGCAATAATCCAATATATAACTATCAACTGGACGCTGGACATTTTAGTCAGTTATCTACATAAGAATCTACTTATAGGATTCAATCTAAACAAAAAAAGAAACATAATCTCATAACCATAGTTTTATTAATATCTGCTTTAACAATTTGCATCCTACAACAGGGGCCAATTTCACGGCGTTGCTTAGCACAAAAATTTGCTAAGCATGACATTTCTGTCTTAATAAAGACAAGGTTAACAACCAAATGTCCATGTGTTGTGTATCGCTTGTGATTGTTCTTTGGCTGGTGTTCACTGACAGGCATGCAACTTGAACTTGGAAAAAACAAGGAAATTTTCACTTTTCAATGGCATAAGAGTGAAGTGAAAAAAAGAGAGGAAATAAGCTGATCCGAGGAAAAGTTGGAGGCCTGCACTGATCATGAACACCAAATGAAATTTTTAACGGTGGTTGTTTTACTGGGCAAGACAGTTTTGTGCTAAGCAAATTTTTGTGCTTGGCAGCGCCATGAAATTGGCCCCAGATCATCATGTACGGGAATGATTTCCCCTTGCATTTAAAATAAGGCAGATGATAATCTTTAACAAAATAAGGGAGGACCAATTTACACATAATACCAAATTATCTGGTACTTCATAATGCTTTTATAGTGAAATGTTATATCATTACCTCGTTCTTGAGTCTCTTAGTTCCACTCAAAAGAAAGTAGTGCTGCTGTTGCAAGACACAAAAGAAATGTATTTTTTTATCCAACATTAAAATAAGTCACTCAAAGAAAAGAAAAGAAAACTGCTTCCATTAATATTTCAATAAAGATTATCGTTATTAAAGGTAATATCATACTTTGGTTTTTGTCAAAGTAATGCTGATTCATGGGCAAAAATAATCAAGGCCAATACAGTGACAGTCATCTGTGAAAATTTCAGTCCCATACGGTGCCCACTTGGTGAGAAAACAGTGAAACTGACCACAGCATTTTTAAAAATCTTTTCAGTTATTTTTGATCTTTAAAAGATCAAAAATGTTTTTGGTCATTGGTTTTACTCTTTTCTGGATAAATACAGCATTTCAGCCAGAATTTTTTTTAACAGTATGTTTCTAGCATCACCATCATTACACCCTGTAAGTTATAGGTAAATCTGTGAAGATTTCTGTTTCGTTATGCTACCAAAGTATGATAGTACCTTTAAACTCAGTGCATATGAGTGCTCCTTGTTCCATGGTTGACTGTTTCAAATATCAAACCAACTCCATGTAGGCCAGCAAGCCGTTTATTAATTTGAATCAAATTGGACATCATTCTCTTCAGGATTTTCCCTTTGAAGTGATATGAATATTGAAATGAGGGATTGCCGTGGACTTCCTTGGTCCAGGAATTGTTAACGCAATGTAAACACTCTATCTGTGAAATTATACATTTACTGTAATGTATTTACCATCGTTGTCTTATTATTAAGAAATCATTAACCTTATCAAAATGGGCATATCACTAAATCACATCAGATGGTTTTTATAAATCAAAGTCACCACAATAATAAGCCTACATAGTCGTTTGAGATTATTATTGTAATTTTAGGGAGTTTACGAAACGGAGGTTCAGGCTCCGTCTCCATTTTTATCAATTCCATTCTGAAACAACGGGTATCAAAACAGAGGCTTTTGGCTGCGGTTCGGAAGAAGATTCTCTGGTTTGAAAAGGAAAACAGAGGTTCAGCTTCAATGAAAAACCACAACCTGTATTTTCAGCATTTGGATGACAGAGCTGGAGCCTGAGCCTGAGCCCGAGCCCAAGCCTCTGCTTCGTAAACGCCCTTTGTCTCAATTTGGATGGTGAATTCTGACAACATTTGAACAGGCATTGCAGATGAACATACACAATATCCTGGAGTGAAACATAAAGGCACTGAGTAAACCTAATGTTACTTTCTTTGCTTCAAAACATTCACATTTTTTCTGTTCCTCAACATAACCTTGAAGTCAGTTAACCATGACACCATTCACAGACGAGTCAGTTAAACATGTATTCATCCATTTATGCTCATACTAGACAGAAACAAAAGTATAAGAAAAACATATTTACATTCACTTGAGGTTAAGCTTGATGGAATTCTTGACCAACGTGACTTGTTTAGGCATGGGTGATGACATATCTGGCAATTCACCGCTGGGTAGTCGCTGAATAATTCAAAAAAGAAACAACATGTGCATAAAAAAATATTTTACGAACAAAGCTAATTTAGAAACAACACAAACGTAGGGGTGGATAGCTCAGTACGAGCGTAGTACGGTATTCAGGTCGCCGGTTCAAATCCCACTCCATTCAATTTTTCATTGTTCTCTTTTCATTAAAAAATCATAAAATTAAGCACCATTCTGATTGTGCAAGGAAAACAAAATCACTAGACAGCCGGACTAGTGCAGTACACACTTTACTAGACCGACACTGAAATCACTAGACTCGGTCCTCGGTGTAGTGGATATTTTGAGCCCTGTGCAGGGTGTATGTCCACTGATTAGGGGACGTACACCCTGCAGTATGAATGTATTATAACATTACCTGTCGTATATCAATGGTCATTGGTTGTAAACTGTCCATCTTTCCACTAAGTTGACCATTTTGCTGTAAACAAAAAAATATAAGAAAGTATGACAAAAGAGAAATAAGTTCTACTAATGAGTCAAATTCTACTCATTTGATTTCAAGTCAACAGTTATTTGACCAGGGTTTTACAGGAGTTACATACCATCAGCAGTCCATCTGCTTTTGGCTTTTCAGTTCCAACTGAAAATGCTTTATAACCTGTACTTTTGTTTTCCAAGCCTAAGCAGGAAAGCCTTTGTTTTTATTCAGATTTTTTGTTCTACTTCCTATTCTTCTTCTCCAAAATCCCATAGACTTTCGACATCAGCGTATTGGACGTCTCTTTACTTTCCTTTCAACAGTCTTGAACAAATCCCAATGAAGTCCCTATTGTGCAGATGCATATGGACCATTTACGTCATATCATGACGTCATCATCTGCCTGTCAGTGTCACACAGGCAGAAAAAGCCTGATTATTTGGGTTGCGATTTAAATCGTGACCCAAATAATCACATTTGTTTTGGTGTGTATGAACATGCCTATAATGACCTGACATATATAAAATGCTTGAAGTTAGGAAGGCCTGACATTTCAATCCTAACAGGATCTTTCTCAAAGGCTAAATGACAAGAGGACAAGAACATGCGAGTAAAAGATACATGTAATTGAGAGGGTCAGAACAATAAAAAAAAAAGGGGAGGGGTTCAAAGTGACCAGGGAGGACGGGGTAGGCAAAAGTGGTCAGGGGAAGGAGACAAAGAGGTGTGGGCTAGGTAAGATTAAAGGTGGACAAACTTCACCCCTTTGTTATTGTTCACATGATAAACACACCTCACCTAGTATTCAATTTTAATCTCATCTTTATTTATAACAAACCTAATTTATTTCAATTTTTTGGTACGGTATATCTTTACTTGCATGTTCTTGTCCTCTTCTCATTTGACCTTCGAAAAAGATCCTGTTCAGATCGAATCGCGTCAGGCCCTCCTAACTCTAAGCACTTCTAGTAGTTTTAACAAATAGTCATTTTTAAAGGTATAATACATGATTGGTAAAGGTCACAGAGCAGCGCCCAAACTTTGTCTAATCCAGCATGTGCATGAAATAATAAAGCCTTGAAAAATTTGAGCTCAATCGGACATCTGAGTCCCGAGAAAATAACGAAAACCTGACTCAATTTTTGTTATAAAACATAAAGAAAGATAAAGACAAAAAATATTTTTGGTATTTGGTTTACTCTTTCTGGATAAATATACCATTTCAGGTGGACATATCTTAACAGTATGTTTCTACCAGCACCATCTTCATACCCTGAAAGTTATACACAAATCTGTGAACATTTTTGTTTGGGTATGCTACCAATCCTGTACTGTACCTATAAAACTGTAAAAAGGTAATATTTTCTCACTTGATTTAAATCATCTGTACACGTAACAGTTTCAGTCAATGCAGTATCAGCCTTGGCCCTCTTTGGTGGTGACCCATTTGAAGAAGATTCAGGAGATGATGGTCGTTTAGTACAAACCGATCCTTCTTCAGAAGTACCTCTGCCTGAATCCGTTGTGCTATCAATGGAATCTATTGAAACTTCCTGTAGAAAACAAACATCATACGGGGAACAGTTCAAACAACGTCCCCATGGCATTTCCTAAATTCCTAGAACCTCTGCTGCTCCCCCTACGATATTTCTATGAATACCAAGAATATTTTTCTTGAAGGGTCTATGAAATAGGACAATTATGACTGTGAGTGGAGTGCTGTGGCCTAGTGGTCTGGCGTGTTAAACTTAAAGTCTTGTGGTCAATCTATTGCGGTCAGATTGTGGGTTCGAATCCAGCCATGGGTTAATGGGGCTTGCATCCTTGGGCAAGACGCTTGGACACATATTGCTCCTCTTCACCCGGGTGGAAATGGATACCTGTGAGGGTAGAGATGGCTTTGTGGTTTGATTAGCCTCTGTGCGCTAAATACGTTAGCACGGGGCTGTATACTCCCCAGGGAGTTGAGATGGTTTCAGGAATGTAAACTATGGCCCGATGACCAGGGATAATAATTGATATGCACCATAAGCGTCGTACTTGGTGGATACCGGCGCATTATAATTATTATTATTATTATTAAATACAAGTCAATAACGGTTTTATACTGTGATTGAAAACCCTATTCACAGCTGTTTTTAGTATCTTTTTATGTAATTATTTGAGAATACCAGTGTCATCATTAGTGCTGTGCATCAAAAACGGATTATCGGGCTCCCGCTTAAAATCTTGCCATCCGGTTCCAAAATTTCAAAAACGGTATAACGAAACCAACATTTTAAAAAGTAGACTGACGTTTGCCCAATAAATAAACAACCCCAAAAGTGTAAACTGTATAATACATACTTGAATTTCAGTCGTTTTGGGGTCCATTTTGCCAAGCAGAAACAAACTTTTCGCAAACTTGATTAAACAAAAATATGCGAACAGCCTTCCGAATGCGACGATCGCTCGAAAGAAGACGTAAACATATCGCGTACGATGCATCATGAACACCGCATGCCCACCACGTGGCCGCATGGCCCGGACCATGCAGCAGCAGCATTGCATCCAGAAAATTCCACGATGTGTAATGTGCACCGCACCATTCAAAGCATACGTTGTACACCAGTACACAGTCGCCAATTCGCAATCGGGCCGGAAGCGGAAGCCTACATGTCGTACGTACAACGTTTGTATTTGGTGCATGCATTCAAGTTGCACTCGGTACCGTGGAATTCGGCCGGCTTCAATGCAGATTTTTCGGTAAGAAATGTGACATGTCACGCTGAGCAAGTTATGAAAGATTCTGACTGAATATTCTATAAGGTTGCCGGCACCAAATCATCGCAAGATTCCCAAACACGCACGTAGATCGAGAACAGAAACTGAATGTATACGTCGGCGCAACGATCGTTGTAGCATGTTTTACACACTCCTACATACAGCACTATGCATCATTTGATCGTGCACATTATCGACACGTGCGTAATATAGCGCTATCATTCATTTTTCTGAATCGGAGCTCGGGCAACCGCTTATTTTTTCAAAGCGTTTTCCGGTTTTCAAAAGCTCCGAAGATGCACAGCACTAGTCATCATATCACAATGTAGGTAGAATAAAATGTCAGGCAAAGTACTTACTCGACTTTTGACAGGATTCACAGTTGCCAATGAGGGAGATGACTCTCGTGATAAGGGCTCTTTAAACACACAAACACTCTCAGCTGATAGATTTGTCTTGGCATCAGTATTTGTCGTCTCTATTGTGGACCCAACCTTGTTTTCCTGTAAGGTAATAAAAGTAATAGAAAATGACAGACACAAATTACTTAAAAGCTAATTACTTAATATCCATCAGGGTCATAAGCATAGAGCCAAATTAAGGGGTATGCCTTACGGCCGGAGTCCTTTCGATAGTACCTATACTGCGTTGACATTGGTGAAGGTCCGTAGTACTTGTAGGATTTGCAAGGCATCCAAAAACAATTTATTGAGTTTGAGACAGAAAATGGACTCAACAGTTCGTAAACAGTGCAAACAGTCACCCTACGAAATCTGGGTTCATCAGATGCTGGGTTTTTCAAGGAAATCAAGATTTTGTGTCTTTTAAAAAGATTGAATGATTTGGCAGCATTTCGAAAGCGTGGTGTAACCGTGAAGGATTCAGCTGTAAATATTGATAAATTTCTGTAGAAATTACCTGAGAATGATCATCAGATTGAGGAGAATGTGTTGCAGGTCTTGTATCATCCAGCTGATTATCACCACTGCTAGTTCTTATACACATATCACTGGTGCTTTCAGTAACTTGTGTCTCTCCCTGTACACCGTGTTCATCAGTAGTTGCTTCCTGTGGGTCGGCAGGGTTCCCTGTACCTTCTGCAAGTTGTGCTCTTGCATTATTTCCTGAGACCTCGCCGTACAAGAATTCCTCTTCTGTCATACTTTCCGGCTTGCTGATGGTCGACGCTGGTGCCTTACGGTTTGGTGTTGTGGAATTCCTCTTGTCTTTCTGTGGTACATCACTTGATGCCGTGCTGACAGGAGAGTCCTGGGTTTGTAAGGATTTCTTCTTCAGTTTGAGGATCGAGTTGGGCAGAAATTGGGTCAGTTGTTTCCTGAGGAGAAATATATTCAAAATTGTAAAATGATTATTATTATTATTTTTTTTTTACAATTCCACAGAAACAGAACTTATTACCTACAGCAATGTTCACTTTTGCCCAACAGTAGAGCTTCAAAAAGAAAAAGGTTTTTGTACTACTAACAATTTTGGCTGTGTTTTATTTATGGTGTGTAAAACATTAACAAAACATTTTGGCTTGGTTAAAAACTGTTTCCAATATCCTTTACTCCAATACAAGTAATAAACTGCTGCAAACTGGATTCAGAGGGGGGCAAGATTATTTCGGCCGTATTTCTGTTATCCAGATGAACAAAGCATAAAAAGTTGCATGAAACAACGTCTGTAAGGAAGTTTAAGAAACTAGACCTTCACTTCTGTTTAAAGGTAGTATCATACTTTTGTTTTTGTCAAAGAAGTACAGATTCATGAGCAAAAATGTCAAGTAAGATACAGTAACAGTCATCTGTGAAAATTTCAATCCCATACGGTGCCCACTTTTTTTAGAAAATCGTGAAAAACGGCCGCAGTATTTCTTGAGTCTTTTCTCTTTAATTTTTGATCTTTTAAAAGATCAAAAAGATTTTCGGTCGTTGTTTTACTAATTTCTGGATTAATACACAATTTCAGGCGGAAAAATTTGAACGGTCGGTTTCTAGCAGCACCATCTTCATACCCTGTAAGTTATACGTAAATCTGTGAACATTTCTGTTTTTGGTTGCTTACCAAAGTATGATACTACTTTTAAGTACCAAATTCAGCAGAAACGCACATCTTTGCAAATCCTATATGCTCCCTTTAACACATTCAGATTTGTTGTAGCATTTGTACCTTTTGACATGCTTGGCCTCAATCTTCATTCCATCCTTCAGCAAACCGATGCTTATGGCTTGTCTATGCACCGTGTCAACAAAACTCTGAATGTCAAAGGTCAAATCCACATTGGTTGATGAATCAGTCTGCTGGAACTCCAGACCAATGAACCACAAGGAAGAAAATACATCAGTCCTGAAAGAACAACATCAAATTGGTGTCCTTGTGAATAATGCAAAACCAATCATTTTCTTCAAAGGGAAATACAGGTTTATCCCCAAAGTCACACATTTGATTTACTTACAGAAGTATAATGCCCATGACACACGAGGCAATTTAATCAGTTCCAGGCAATCTCCATGAAGAAATAGTATTCATCTTTAAATCTTGATATCATTTTAGAGAAGACAGCGAGAAACTGCCAGAAAAATCAATTTCCACTCAAAATATATGTAGTGCTGTGCATTATAGGAGTATTTGAAAACCGGAACCCGCTGGAAAAAATGGTTGGTTCTCTGAGCTCCGGATTTAAAAAGAAATAATGACAGCGCTAGCTCTTAAAATACATTGTGAAATGTTCATCAGCATTTTTATTCTATGAATGAGCTTCTGTTGCTAAAGGTTTTCCTTTTACTTCAATGTGCACTTTAATAAGATTGAGCATACAAACAAACTTTGTCTATACTTACTTTTCTTCACCCTGCTGATGCGGGTTGAATGATTTGGGGTTAGCATGTGCCAACTTGATGTAAGCATTCTTCTCCAAGTGACCAACTAGAATCCTTATCTTTGACTCCACCAGACCAACCCTTAAAGAATAAAGTTTAATATAACATTAACATTCAAACTAATTAAAACACACTGCAAACAAATATGGCTCCAGATTAAATTCATCAGGGGCCAATTTCATGGAGCTGCTGAGCACATAAATTTACTTAGCACAAGAATGTCTTGCCCAATAAAACAAACCACCGATAAAATTTCCTAGTGAAAAACTAGTAAAAAAAGTTCAGGTCTAGTATAAAAATGCTTCAATTACTAGACCTGCTGTCCAATGCTTTTTTCACGAAATTTGAGACCTATTATTAAGTTCCCACATTCATGGAAAATTGTGATTCATCTTTCACAATATAATTTTTCCCCATAGTGAATTGTTATTTGAATAAAAAATGTAATGGCAAGTATTCTCAGGAGAGTAACTCATTACTTACCACTCAAGATGGTGTTCAACTGAACCAGCACTTGCTGTAAGAACGATGTAATGCCTACAGGGTACAAATGAAATTGAACAAATCATGCTAAATGGAATAAGTGTGTGTACATTAAACAGTGGAATGAAATGCTACATGTTTTGTACACAAAATGAGGCACAAAAATAACTCCCTTTAGTTTTGAATAGCGCTCCGCACAAATGACATCACACAAGTGATTTGGTCAGCGCGCGTTTGTACAAAATTCCTGGATGTCAGACAAACTTTTCATGCACACACGCACACCCACCACACGTTTACATGGTTGCAATGTTTGTCTGAGATCCGGTATTAAAATTTAAGTTTAGCTTACAGCTTTAAGTTTGATTGAATAATCTTTAGAACAAAAGAAAAGAATAGAAGCATCCAAATCTTACTTGTACTTAAGGAAGAAGTTGGTCGGCTCAAAAAGTTTGTCCCACGTCGTCTTTCCGTGAATGATATCTTGCGTGACTGAAAGCCCTATATTTGAATGATATTAATAGAAATCAGTGGTAGGATTTCTTACCTTGCAACACAGGCAGAAACAACCCCCACATACTATTTGTCATTTATTCTCTCATGCATCCCTTTCAGTGTAACTGTTGACCAATTCCTCAACATGTTTCTTCTATATTGCCAATACTATGGGGGTTTACAAAACGGAGACTCAGGCACAGGCCCAGGCTCCGGCTCCATTTCATGAATCCATTTTAAAATAACGGGTTTCAAAAAAGAGGCTTTTGGCTGCGGTTCAGAAGAAGATTCTCTGGATGACGGAGACTAAGCCGGAGTCTGAGCCAGAACCCCCGTTTGGTAAACCCCCTATTATCACCTTAATAAGACCACATTCTTCCCTAGTCCAATACAGTCTAATGGTATCTTCAATCTTATATCATTGTCTTTTAATCATATTATCCCATCTCCCCCACCCCCTTCACAGACATATTATGCATGCACCCAGATGCACAAATGTGTTAACACCAGCAATCATGGAACATATTGTCCAATTGGTTTTAGTGTAATATTTGTCCATGGTTTGAATGCCCCTACAAACTTTGTCTTTTCTATAAACCATGTTCTTTATTCAGTCTAAGCGTACATTTGTATGTCCAAGGACGATTTTGACCTTACAAATGAGTATTTTCAAATCTATTTCTAGCATTTCAGCCGAAAACATTTCAATGGTATATTTCTACCAGCACCATCTTCATGCCCTGGAAGTTATACGTAAATCTGTGAACATTTCCGTTTGGGTAAAAAATACCAATCCTGTACTGTACCTTTAATTGAGATCCCATTAAGGTTGAAATGTCAGCATTAGACAATTCGGGTCATTAATTTTGTTCAATGAGCAATAGAGGTGTAATATCGGGAAAAACGTAACAAGTAATTTCTATTTTGTGGGCAGCTGAACAAGGATTAGATTGATTTTCTGTGGGTTGTAAGAGTTCTCTTACCTTCTTTAATCTCCTGTTCCATGATAAACTTGGTGGAGAGGGTAACGTTGTAGGTAGAGTTTTGCTGGGGAAATGCTGGGGTGATTATAGGCATAAGATGAAATCTGTCAGCAACATTAACCTGTGTAATAAACAGATAACAGTTGACAATGATGACGAGTATTATGAACTGCTCATAACCCAGTTCTCATAGCTGAAAAATTCATGAATATGAACAAGCAGTAAACATGGTAAATCATATTGTCATTCATGTATATAGTCATTTAAAAGTGAACAAAGAAAAATTGACTGGAGCGGGATTCGAACCGGCAACCTCCTGAATACCGTACAGGCGCTCTACCAACTGAGCCATCCAGCCCTACGTTGGTGGTGTCCAAAATAGTCAATTATCTTTGTTCGTTTGGCAGTCAGAAGCCAAGAAACACACCGCCATATCCCAAGGATCATTTCATCGATACACACAGCAATGCTGCAACCTGAGAACGGTACATTTAATTAATAGTTAATTAATTGACTATTGGGGTCACCACCAGCATAGGGCTGGATGGCTCAGTTGGTAGAGCGCCTGTACGGTATTCAGGAGGTCACCAATTCAAATCCCACTCTAAGTCAATTTTTCTTTGTTCACTTTTCAATGACTTTAAATTCAGTCAGTTTCCCTGGTGGTTAATTGATCATTACATGCATATATACATTTTTATTGAGTGCCTTTTCAGTTGATAGAATTGCAAACAAACTTTTGATTTCTTAGGTTTGCAGCACTGCTATATGTACCCTTGCAATTGCGATTCCATTTACATTTCCATGATCCATTTTGAATTTGACTTTTTAAATAATTTGTTTTTCTTAAATAATGGGATATGATACATATATAAGCCAGGGGTGGATTGCAATAAAATTTTCTTAATTGGTAGGCTTAAGGATATAGACCAAAGCTGACTTTCTCTCTTAGCAGGTCTTGAGTAAGACTACGAAGTTAACCCATTGCAATACTGCTTCATTGCAATGGTCTAACTAGCTCCAAGCCCTTTAAGACCAGCTAAGACATATAGACAGCTTTAAGACCACTTATTGCAATCCATCCCCCATACAATGACTACTCTACATGAAGAGCTTACCCTGGGATCCCATACAGGAAAGGTTAAATCTGTACATTGTTTCGGCTGCTTCAGTAATACTGGCTGGGGCCAAACCCTGTAAAAAAGAAAAATCAAACATTTATAATAACCATTTTTAGCAAATTGTGATTTTTTGGAAAAGCCCACCCCCTATTTTGCACATATATGTATATATAGGCCTATTAACGCATTGGGAGACCGGTTTTCGAATGTTAGTAAAAAAGTTAGGGCAACCATGGTACTTAGGGTGACATTTGGAGGTCACCTTAACGTCCTAGATACATTTAAAAAAAATAGTTTTACTGTCCAACTTTTTATAGTAGACAGAGAATGCTCTCAGTCAATAAGAAATGTGTCAATTTCATTGGTTTGGAGGATGTTTAGAAATAGGTATTAAGTAAAGTTTTGTGCACAACCCTATGGAAATGTCACCCTATAACGCAATAAGTAATTATATTGGGCATTTCCATGAAAAGGTGGACAAAATGAAATTACTTCAAGAATTGAATTTTTATCCTTAAATCACTCCAAATGTATGCAACTATCAGGGGAAAAAACATATTACGCTCTTTGAAAAAAAAACCTAGGGTGCGTTCTGCTTGCACGAACATACACGAACATGTTCGCGACGTTTGCGTTACGCTTGGATTTTTAAGTGGAATGCACAAACAACAAATGGCGAACATGTGTTGCGTATTGCGTCCGTCTTTCATTCAATGTAGTTAGCCAACTTCAGCAAACACCTCCTCTACACCGTTAGCTATGTAAGCCGAACGTGTGTTCATGTTTGGTGAAAAGCAAGTTCCGGTTTGAAAAAACGTTAAAGAAGTGAACAGTTTTTCAATCAATGAGAGAAACAGTAGTCTTGGCTTAGACGATGTCATTGAGATTGCTGCAGCAATAAACAAAATATGGCAAGCATGCATTTCATAGAGATTGTGGATGGCAAAGCAGTGGCATCCATTATCACAAAAGACCAAGCAGATGAGGACAATGATAATGTATGGAAAGTTGTGATGGAGTAGAACCTCAACCAGAAGATGTACCAAGTAGCTCAACTGATGATTCACATAGTTACAAGCAAAGTGATAAGAACGGCTTGAAACAATCTAACAATAAGAATGTCATGAATATTAAATGATTTTGGTCGGGAGATAGATAATATGCAAATTAGGCTTGCCCTTCACCGACTTGGATGAGCACAGTATACTCAGTGCTTGTGAGTGCACCTGAAAAAATCACGTGCTGGCTCAGGTGGGATTCGAACCCACGACCTCCTGCCATACATCTGCACTAGATGTCATTCATCTGCACTGAATATCATTTATGACATTGAGATATGTGTCAGTAATTGGTTTCTTGTAATGGGGCAATATAATGGTGAAAAATTCCCTGGTGAAGTATTGGGAGAAGGGAAGAAGATGACTTTCTTATTTCACTTAATGCATAGTGATTCATTGCACTGATGGAAAGATTTGGAAGTGACCAAGCACAAAAGACATAACATTTTATTGTAGGGAGCAATTCAGGAAACTTCGCAAACACTGCAAATTTCATCACCTGTCAGAACTATTCAAAACAAAACAAAGAAAAGTTAGGGCTACTTACTGTTTTGATCTACTGAAATGATTTGAACCAGTACTGCCCCTATTGGTTGATAATTTCAACATATTGTCACTTAACAAGTGAAGTTATATATCATTGATGTTTACAAGGATGATTTTGCCAAATTATACACCGGGTAAATGTTAATAATGTTAGGATTATAACAAAAAAATTGCCTTTTCTGTGGGAAAATAATTCTGTTAAGTACACAAAGAAAGTCAAAAGAAACTTGTCAAACACTAATAAGGAAAGGAGCCCTAATAAAATGAAAACTGTTTTAGACACCTTACCACTGAGTGAAGACCAGAAAGAATTTGTGAACTATTGTTGATGGTGCTGCATTTGGGTAGAGCTGGCATGTTCTTGCTACAAGCATTGCCCATGACACACCGCCAAGAAATCCCAGAGCATTGGAGTAAATACCACGGTCTATAAATCAAAAATTGAAATATTGTACATTGATTATCAGTCAAATTAATGATCACATTTACAACACTATTTTAGTCAAATGAGCAGTACATGTAGCATGGGAAAAGGTGTTCAAATAATTGTGCATTGAGGTGGACAAGAAAATGATACAATGCAAAAAGTAAAAGAGCTGACGTTAGAAGATACTAACATTAATCTACTGAACAAACCGTCAGCGTTTTCACGAAGAGCCACTTTGCCCACCTGGGCGTTGAAACGTAGTTTTGAGAAAATCGGCTTTGAAGTTTGTTCCTATTTAAAATGAATATTTCCCTTATTTTTATAGGACATGTTGATAAATTTTTCATACAGGTTTCAAGCTGAAGTCTTCCTCTAACACGACATACTACGGTAATTAAGAGTTGTTAAAGCTTTTGAGTGTGGAGTAATTAACGTTCAAAGAAATTAGCCCCTTGTGAAAACTTTTTTTCTGGACAAATTGGCTGTGATCCAAAACTCTCCCCATACAAACATGCACAAATTCATCCTTTGTGAAAGCTAAAAATAGCGCACGCGCTTCACAGCTCCTTTTCGTGAAAACGTAAATTCCATCTTGAAATGCATGTATATCACACACCGGTTACAATTAATTTACACTTAAAAGTCATGCATACTTACTTTTGGCCCAAAGTTTGATAGCTCTCAGAGCTAACCTGAAGTTTTCTTTATTTGGTACTAGGTTCAGAATCTCATCAGTCACTCTGCATCCTGTAGAGACAAGTTCAATACCATGTCAAATGACTCAAAATTAAAACAGTGAGACCACTCCAAGTTTAGTTTTGGTTCACGGATTGTGGAACAAAATACATATTATATATATTATGTATTTTGTTCCACAATCCAATATATACTCTGATCCGACGGTGCGACCATGAAGGTAGAAAACACCCATCATTACTGGTGTGTCCTCGCTCATATTTTGTCTGGTAACAAAAGAATTTACGTCCATCGCAGGGTGTACGTCCCCTAATCATGGGATGTACACCCTGCAGTTATAGAGTGAGGCGGAGCGTAAATTCTTTTGTTGCCGGACAAAAGGCAGGTGGGGACACTCCAGTAATGGCGGACAGTATATTGTGCCGTCGGATCGGTGTATACATTTTTGGGGGACCAGGTGACAAAACCTTGGTCTAAATATTTTTAAGAAAAACAACGGACACCGAAAAATTTCAGCACCTAAAAATTTGTAAAAAAAGAAATAAAATTGGCGGGCTTTAAAATTGATTTTTTTTTTCAGATTCCTGGAGTTGTGAGTTTCTTAATTGATGAAAGAATTAACTTTTTGATAATGTGTTTGTTGCAGGAGATACATAAAGCAAGAGCTAAGAGAACAAACTTAGAAATTGTATTGAACATGTATACAGTGCACTTTGATAGCAGATATCAAATTTGATTACTTTTGGCAACATTCATGCAACATGCATCTTCTGAATAGAGCTAATATAAATGCTTTTGAAGCGTGCCTGTAGCAAGGACTTTTTCACTAATAAAGTGTTGGATCACTGAAATTTTACCATTTAAACTTCTGACACATTTCTGGTCCAGGTTTTTCAGCAGACTGTCATCGGTAAGATCCTGATCCTCTGGAATAATCTGAAGTGCTAGCCTTGCAAAAAGCACATCCATCTGTTATCAAAATAAAAGTCAAAGAGCAAATTCAATAGATATCACATCCAAAACAAAATTATTTTTTTCATATTTGATGAAATTGAAATGAAATTTGATGCGACTGTACGGTCATGTGGCTAGATTCCCTAGTACCGGTAGTGACCCTGCTAGGTGAATTCTCTCTTTGAGAGAACCTACTGCTAGGACTCATTTCCTGGGTCTGTGGTATGATTTATGTTCGGAGTTGGATAACTTTCTTCACAGATGGTGAACCTCTCTCCATACTTTACCATAATTCCCTATAGAACTCAATAGGGAATTCCGCCAAAAACGGTGTCAGAAGTGGGATTGATTGGTACTGATAAGGTAAGTATAAGTAACAGAAACAATACGAGAAACAGATATAGATCATAACATTTATATGCAAATAAGTACCCGAAAGTACAAAGAATAAACAACATGCTCAAGTTCTTACCTCAATGCCATCAAATATCATCTTAATGACAGGAACAAAGGCTTCTTCCACTGCCTATTACAAATGACATCAAAAAAATTATCTAATAAGTTGACAAATACTGTACAACGAAAATAATAGTTTTATTACATATGAAAATAATGAATGTAAAAACAATAAATGTATTACTTACTGTACATGTTTAAGTCCGTTTGACAGTTTCGATAAATGGCTTTTACATGTACCGTTTTTAACACAGCATCAAGATTTTGGCAAAGTCAAAGTGAATGGTCAACCATTCAGAAAGGGCAATATTCAGTCAAAGGGCAACACTTAAAAAGAGAGTCTTGATTGGAGTGACTTCTTTGTTTATTCAGTCGGTGAGAAAATCAAGTAACTAGATTAGCATTATATGCAAATAAGGCTTGCCCTTCACCAACTTAGATGAGCACTGCATGGATGAGCACTGTATACTCAGTGCTTGTGAGTGCTCAAGGGCTGGCTCAGGTGGGATTTGAACCCATGACCTCCTGCTTACTAGTGCAGATGCCATCACTAGGCCACCAAGCTAGCTGGGGTCAGCGGGGTGAATCAAATCCATCTGCACTAGTAAGCAGGAGGTTGTGGGTTGGAATCCCACCTGAGCCAGCACGTGATTTTGTTCACATGAACTCACAAGTACTGAGTATACAGTGCTCATCCAAGTCGGTGAAGGCAAGCCTAATTTACATATTATCTATCTCCCGACCAAAATCATTTAATATTTAGATTAGCATTCTTTGCTACACATGTAATTGCAATTTACATGTAATGTTTGTTATTTATGACAATTTGATTTCTATGAAGCACAATATAAATGAAACATGGACTTACTCTGAGATCCTTGACCTCTGGCATAGCTCTTAACCTTTCCTGGAACGAACCAAAGAAGTCTGTACGATCCACATGTCTTGGGGCAACACATAATGTGTCTATATCAGCACCTACAAACAAAGTACAAAGGCAAAGTTGACAAGGGTAGTTAAAATACATGTATCTTGTAGGGTCACAGGCATGCAACTTGGACTTCACAAAAAACAAGGAAATTCCAATCTTTGCCATACTTTGTACAGGGTTTTCACTTTTCAATGGCATAAGATTGAAGTGAAAAAAAGAGGAAATCAGCTGATCTGAGGAAAGTTGCATGCCTGTGGTCAGTGGACTGTGGACGGGTCACTCCAGCGGACATGCCAACGCCAACCTACAGGATAAAACAGACACCGCACCATCCAGTTCTTCAGTTGCCTGATGAAGGCTAGCAGTACCAGCAGCTGAAATGTTGCTACCTACCAGCAACACGACATCGCATGACGTTGACCACCTTTTTTCCTAAATATATATCCACAGCGATGAATAACCCTTTCCTTTCTAATAAAGAAGGCTGCGCTGCAAATTCTGAAAATGTCCTTGCAATCAATATTTGGGAATGTCCCATGGGCCCACCCTTCTTTTTTACCCAAATTTGTGTTTACCCTGACATGCCAGAGGGGGTCAAAGTAGCAATGTGCATTGCTACATTTTAGAGCTAGTGTCCACATTCATATTGTAAAATGTGTTTTGAACCAATGAAGTTTACACTAACTCTGATAGCCAATGTTACATTTAAGAAAGATTTGACAATGGTGACAATTGGTATGTGGATCGGTTTGCGGAAACAACATGTAAGAATCGTTCGTACTTTCACACTCCTATATCGTTCGCACTTCTCGTAAGGTCTCAAGGTGTCTGAGACCTTACGAGAAGTGCGAAAGAACGAATGATTCTTACATGGTGTTTCTGCTAACCGATCCACAATGGTACATTCAGCAAAACGCTGAATTCTTTTAAATACAATATTTCTTTTAAAAAATATATTTGTTATAAAATATATGTTATACTGGAGTAGATGATGCTACCAATTTATCTTACCTTTTGTGTGTACTCCAAGCCTATAAGAGCCAAATGTGTAAATTTTTCCTCCAACAGTCTCGGCAATATTTGGTGGAATGTTCTTTTTAAGGGAGATCTCTCGAACCCAGTCCTTGACAACTGCATCTAACTTGGACAACACAACCATTCTAACAAAAAAAAAGAAAAAAAGAAAAGAAAAGTAGAGATTATGTCTTTTCCGAATTATGATATAAAACACTTCATAACCTAATACACACCACTTCGTTTGTTACTTCGTTTGATTAATATTATATGGTTTAAAAGTGGTCATATCTTGAAGTAAAAAACTAAGCTTTAACCCATTCAGTTGCAGAGTTTCTAAAGGATTGGAACCCTTTGTGCGAAGTCTGTGGATCAGACTTTTTTTCACTACACATGACAAAGATTCGGGTCTTCAGGGCCCTGGTCTTGCCTGTCTTATTGTGAAACATGGACCTTGACTGGGGCCTGGGTAGAAGACTCAATATCTTCGGTTCTGGGTCTCGGAGGAGGATCACAGGTTCAACATTTTTTGTGACATAGCAAGGTTGTTTCATGGCAAACGTGGGGTTCGTACTATATTAAGGGTGTAAAATTCCTCCTTGTTATTATTTTTTAGCACTTGTAAACAATGATACACAAATTGAGTTTTATAACAATATATAACTTCGTATGAGTTTTAATTTCTGTAAACCTTTAAACACTTGTACACAAACACGGAGCCAGACGATATTCTTAAATTTTCTGACTCTTGACTGTACAAGCTATTTGCCCAGTGAAAGCAGCAATTTACCAGCACAGGGTTCTGCGCTATCCGCACAGCGGAAGTGACGCCAAGACTGCCTGTTGAAAACAAACTGATATGCAGACTTTTTTTTGGTGGCTGGATTTTTTTTCAAATGCAGAAATCCACAGATCCGCGGAAAAGTTCCCCAAGTGGGACATTAACAAATCTCAAGGAAGAGCAAACACCTTGTGCATAGAGCCCGACTACATATAGTCTATGTGATAGACGCACACGCCGTACAGCGAGCAAGCGTGCAGATTTCCTGATTAATTATGCATGCCAACCCAGCACTGACCGCTCTAAGTTTTGACCAATCAGGGGGCATGTACATGTACTATCGTACCGTAGGGTGAGTGCGTCATTCATGTTCATAGCTGCTGCTGTGAGGACGCACGAAATTGACCAATCAATATCCTCCATCACGATCCTGACAGAAATGTCCTCAAAACAGATCTCATTGGCTGATGTGCCACGTTGCATAAAATTTGCATGCACGCATATATCAGACGTTAGTACATAGTGACACGGAGTAGAATGTGTGATACTCAGACTAGCCTACAATACACAATAGGAACAGAATATAGATGACGACACAAAATGTTTCTATATTTCTTACCTATGATTAAGTTCCTCTTCATTTTCAAACACTCCATGTGGTTCCAGAGCCTGTATAAGTTTCTCAGTGCGCACTAAGTCTTCTGGCTTAGGGTCTTGTAGACTTATTGGTGACGTGATTCCATATGTCTTCGGAGAAGACTCCGACCTGAAATGTTAAATGCAAGTCATTAAGTTTATACAGGTTCTCTAAATAAACTGCATTAAAGTTTGAAGGTACACATTAACACAATAGAAATATTTGTTTTACGTAAATCACTAAAATATGCGGACATGAAAAAAAAGTAAATTCAAATTGCCTCCTGAAAACATTAAGAATTGTCTGCACATTGGGTATGCTTGAATACAATGTCAGTTTAATTTTTTTTCACTTGTTAAATTAGGCAGCTGATGTACAAACTTAGCAGAATTGTATTTGATTCACAAAACATACATGTAGCATCAACTGACTTGACAGCATTTTAACTGAAAAAAGCGCACACCCCTTTACAAGAATTATTTGGGCGATTCCATGGAGGTCAGTCGAATTACACTTTTATGTGTCACTGTCAATTCTATAACTTGGTGGTATAAGTTTTACAAGGATGAGTCTTTCTGTCAAGTATACATTGATTTCAACTTGACACCCAAAGTTTTAAGTGATGCTATTGGAAATGTTGCAGGCTTTGTACAGTGAACGCTATGACATCATAAAAATCGATTAGTCACATTACACGAAATGGACACGGCAAAAAATACATAACGTTAATCACAATTTAGCATAACTACCTGTAGTTCTAGATTTAGCCTTTCTAGCACTCTTACTTTTCGGGGTGCACTAATGGGAGTAATGCTATGGGTTTTGAAAACAACAATTGATAGGTGAAATTTTGGTGAAACATTGCATTTGAAGGACCTACAGCGACTCCTAGATTGTGAATTCGCCTGAATTTTTTTTTTCCTGATCCTCATTCATCTGTTATGCTTTATAATAAATGCAGTATTCTAAATCTAGAAGAATAACGTGTTGAGTACAATTTTGACACAATTTTAACACAGAAAGTCAATCATCTTTTTCCCGAAAAATGTTTGAGGATCAGGGAACAAAACAATTCAGGGGAATTCACGATTTAGGAGTTGCGGTAGGTGCTGCAACATTTCACAAAAATTTCACCTATCAATGGGAGACTTTTGAGAACCGGTCTTCATGTCAACAGCGTACGCTCATGCACAGCAGCGCAGGCGTAGAACAACGCAAGCATGCTCACAATTGCATGCGCGTGCGCTGTTGACTTGAAGACCGGTTCTCAAAAGTCCCCTATTGTTGTTTTCAAAACCCATAGCGTTATGGCACCCTGAAAAGTACTAAGTTAGAGACATCAAGTGGAGAAGTGGTGCCCCGTATCGGAAAGTTACAATTGCCGGGAGTGTCACTGCTAAAATAATAAAATGGAACAGCATGAAATTGGGCCTCCACCATTAACGTTTATTTACTTCGGGACAAAATGGCATTCGAGAAACAAATGGCAGGCTGTTCACAACAAGAAGTTAGATTAGAACGTAGAACTTATCGTCCGGTCATGTGTTTTCACCCGACATGTGTTTTCGCTCCCCAAATTCGACTCCCGTTTACCGCGAAATCGTGTGAGATTCTTTGTGATCAGTATCCCTGAAGTGATGACTACACTCAGGGCTATCTCCAACATTCAGGATGTTGAAAATAAAGTTTCCAGTCGTGAGTGCTACTCAAAAGTAAAAAACTATGTGATTTGGGGTGTATATTACTAATGCATTTTAAGGCTTATGTTCAAACTTTTATAAAAGACACAATCTGTGGTCAAATATTCCAAACTAAACTGGAGTCTGCTCAAGCAACTTTCATTCTACAGATGTCAGACGGCAGGTCATGTGACCCTGTTGCGATCTGGGTTTTTATGGCGTGCCAACGAGACAAAAGTGTTAAAGTCTTTCTCTAATCGGAGTGACAGTGTTTTGTTTTTCTCCTTTAAATTATAACTTTGATAAGCAATGTATCCATGTTTAGGCCTCTCATAATGATGCCAGATATTATGAAAAATGCTGTGATAATATTTCGAGTCAAGATAAACAATTAGATTTAATTTTATTTTCCTTTAAATATGTCATGCATGATATTGTTGATAAATTATCTATAATTCACAATCTTGGAATCAAGACTGTTTTAGAACCTTTTTAAAATAAACTCAATTGACCCAGTAAGAAGAATCGAGTCAGGACAATATTCCAGCCGTTTTTGAGTGGCTTGGTGCGCCAAAGCTACTCCGATGTCAATGAACTTTGCCACTCAGCCAAGGGGGTGAAAACACATGACGTAGTGTTTACATAGCGGAATTGGTGTCCCTGTAAATGACGGACAATATTTTCAAAGAAAAGACTTGAACTTCGAGGATTTTTACAGATAATAATCTGGAAGTGTCCAGTTGAAAGGTGTGAGGAGTGATTTTCTGATATTTCATTTCGTTGCCATTTTTGAGAAACTTTCCTGTTATCGGAGCGAAAACCGATAACTGCAGGATAGTAGTAGAAGGCAATTAAATTGTACTTTGTCACTGAAGAGGCATAGGCCCTAAGTCAAGTAATTAAACGTTAGAAATTAAAGGAGACGTCCGACGAGAGTTGAGAGAGGTTTTTACCTGTTCATTTTTGTTGAGAAGGCATGTAGTAGGCCAAGAAGGCCTATATCCTGTGAAAAACCGTGCCAGCAAACAAAATGTTACTTGATTTTCGACAGGGAACACTTTGCATAGCCATACAATACAGTGCAAGTATTAAATGATGGTAAAACATTTCATTCTCATTTCCATTGTCAGTCCAACTTCGTAGGGTACTCACTTCAACATGGCGGTTTTGTAGCGCTTCTTGTAGAGGGCGCTAATCCAAGTGTTCTGTGAAACGTAGAGGGCGCACTATCATGCCAACATTCAGAGCCGTAAATTATTAGCCGCAACACGGTGGAGTTTATGACATACTGATCTCATTATTTGAAAACAAATCAAAAGACGGACCCTGAATCTAAATATTATTTCCTCACAAAGTTACTTTTATGCCTATTTTAGGATGCAATGATGCTCAGACCATTAAGCCAAGGTGAGGGTGTCATTTCAAATGGGAAAGTGGTGTAAGTCAATTATTTGGGGGGGGGGGGGTACATTATTGAGACTTATGATGAACTTTTAAAAAGTTTATGGGAGAAATAAATACATAGTACATTTCACTAAATTTCGCTGTCCTTGAGAATATCACTTCCCCTCTGGAAAGTAAAAAAAAAAAAAGTGCGACAAGGGTTGTCAGCGAGTGGGCGGGGCTTGCTTTGGAAGTGACAGCAAGTCCCAGTGTATAATAAGGTCAGGTAGAGGCAAATAGCTCATTGACAAAGGATGAAGCTGGAGCGAGTGCAACTTGATAAAGACATTAAATATGTTACTTTTGAGTCATCGATGCTAAAACATGTAAAATGGGACCCAGTTCATTTTTGCCAGTTTACAGTTTATAATACTCGGGAAATGGGAACTAATACTAGTCTTTTGATTGACCAACAAAAAGGCTTTGAGTTTCTACAACATCCTTCTGTTCATCCTTGAGTCCATTCGTGGAAGACTTGTGGCTTCAGCTTGAGTATTTGGGCGTTTACGAAACAGAGGCTCAGGCTCCGTCTCAGGCTCCGGCTCCATTTCGTGAATCCATTCTGAAATAACTGGAATCAAAATAGAGGCTTTTGACTTCGGTTCTGAAGTAGATTATCTGTTTGAAAAAGAAAACAGAGTTTCTGCTTAAGCGAAAATCCACAACCTATATTTTCAGCATAATGGATGTCGGAGCCTAAGCCTCCGTTTCGTAAACGCCCTAGTAGGCTGGTCCTGTATTGGAAACGAGGTAATTCATACCGTAACAGCCTCAGTTTTGGACGAGTCTGGTACTGTCGGTCAGTCGGGTCAGTCTGCTAGTCATTATTGAAGTAAAAAATATTCCATGAATGGCACAAAGAAATAACTAAAGCAACAACATGTCATAATTTTTTTAATTTTTTTTAATTATTTAATTTATTTAATTTTATATATTTTTTTAAATTATTTTATTGATTACATTTTTGAATGTTTTTTTGTATAAATGCATTAAACTGAAAGCTTATTTTTGTCTTGTTTTGTTTTATTTCCGGTTTTGATTTGTTTTGCTGTAATGTTATGCCTACCAAGAGGAAACTGATGAAATTAGAAATTCAAATCTTGCATTGATTTGGAGTTTTGAAAAAATGTTTTGAACACCGGTCTTGTAATTATTTTGCATTCGTAAATTTTTACACATAATAATATTTACATATATACACATTTATATATCTTCATGATAATTTTATATATTTACACATTTGTATATCTTCAAATTTACATTCATTCAAATCTTGCATTGATTTGGAGTTTTTAAAAAAATGTTGTCAACACTGGTAGCAGTATTGAAATTATTTTGGATTCTGACGTACTAATTCACCATATTGTGAAAATCTGCAGTTTGATAGCAGTATATTTGTCTCATTAAAAAAACTGTTTACACATAATAATATTTACATATGAACACATTTGTATATCTTCATGAGAATATTTACATATTTACACATTTGTATATCTTCATATTTACATCCATTTGAATACTTGACCAACTACCATCCTCTTTAGATTTTGTCTCATTTTCTTGCGTGGATTTGGAGTTTTTAAAAAACATGTTTTTAACACCGGTGATGGCAGTCTTGATATTAGCTTACATTCTGGCTTTCATTAACCATATTGTAAAAATCTGCAGTTTGAAAGCAGTATATTTGACTCATACATTTTTTGTTTTAACATAATAATATTTACATATTACATTTTTTTGCATTTTTCATATTTACATTAATTTACAAACTTTTAAAACTTCAATTGTCTTCATATTTACATATATACAAAATGAACAGCATATAAATGCATGATAAATTTTACAGTGTGATTTTGTTTTTCAGATGATTTTTTTTCTGTCAAACGAGTTCTGCAATTAATCTACCGATCCTGAACGAAAGTGATTGAAACTCACATTATGATCTTGTAGTCGAGTCCATTTGAAAACCTTTTGGTTTTTTTTATTTGAGCCATATCAAAAAGTTTGGGTATAAATGATCGAGAGTACTACATAGACTGTGTGTGATGTTTCAATCAGTCTTGTTCAGGTTTGTACCTGGGATTTCAAAGGAATTGCTTTAATGTAACCTCATTCGTGGCCGCGTGGTAGCGGCTGCCGTCATCCTCTTGATGTTGTCCATCAGCATCCGACGCTCATAAGTGCTGTCTGGCAGCTCCGTGCTGGGTACGTAGCCGTAGCCAGGCAGTGGCTCATGACTGGTTGATCCTGATGCGAAGTTACCCCGAGCCTGACCTCGGAGAGCCAGACACTCAGAAGGACCGATGCTTGTTGATGCAAGATGATGGGAGCGATTTCTCCCAGGAAGGAAACCTTGAACGAGCGGCCTTGAATCAATCGGAGCAAAGGCTTCCCTTGGCGATGCCTCATGGAGCGTGTCTGCCTCACTCGGTGCAATACCAGGCAATGCTGCCATATTCTTCAAACTTGATCTGGTTGAGGTGCTAGATGACATGCTTGATAGGTTCAGAGCTTGCACATCGCTGGGTAAGTGTGCAATGCCTGGTGGTCGCATCCGAGGAGCATGATGGGGGAGTAACGAGTCAAGTCCTGGCTGCATCCATGCTGGAGTGGTAGGTACCGGTATTGAATTGTCTCTTGCAATAGAACGCAGTGGAGCAGCTGTCTGTGCACTCTCTTGCATGCCCTGTCCAGATTGTGTTGCCATCACGTTACTTGGTAGTACTTCATTCGGTTGCAATCCTGGAAGTGTAGGCATGTGAGTCTCGGGAGACTGGCGAGGAGGCGAGTGTGTGGAGGGGAGCCACAGTGGTACATTGGACGAACCAAGTGCCTTCACTTCAGACTGTTCAACAACATTCTGCCGATGTGATCTCTGAGGCATCTGCTGAGCATCTGCTCAGGAATGGTGTCCCCGTAAGAGCCTGGCTGCATCCATTCAGATGGGTCATAGGGGAGACCCAAGCTGCCCAGTATTGCTGCTGGATCCTCCCCATAAATGTCAGCAATCGTCGGTTGAATGTCTGCTCCGTAAGCCTCCCCTTCATCAGCCATCAAGTTTTCATCAACTGGTTGGGATGATTGAACCACTTGGCTTGTGTCAAGCATCTGCATTTAAGGGATTACATACATTCGGCATTGAATTAGAATTTAAATTACTCCACAAAAGCCATAAGACTGAGAAGGGACAACACACTTAATTATTGAGAGATACATTTTTTTGTATTATGCTTTAAAGGGGATTAGGTTGCACGATATATTTGTGTTTTTTTCTTCGATTGAGATCGATTAAAATTCATGAACGTGGATTTCGTCTTTTCAATATTACCTTATTGTATGCAGTCTCAGATGGGAGCACCTCTGCCGCCTTTGGTGGCTTAGCTTTGCGGATTGCTGTGGTTGGAGTTTCGGCATCTGGATCAAAGCCCGGCTGGAGCCATCGAGGAATGTCTGCAGTGGAAGCTGTCCCCTTTTTGCTCTCCTTCTTTGAAGCACTTGAAGATTTATTTTTGGAGGTAATTTTGGTAAACTTCACTTTGGCTTCTGAAGGATTCCATCTCTTGAAAGGCTTCTGTTCCGGAGCCGGGTTAAAGTCAGGCCGCAGATAGCGTGGAAGATCTTGGTTATTATCGTCCAAGGAGGCAGCATTTGATGAGGCTTTTTCAGGCGAATTATTAAATGTCTCTTGGCTTTTCATTGAGTTGAGGATATTCTGAGACTCCTTCTGAATCTGATCCCTCCCCAGTTGTTTGCTCTCAGATGTCATCGTGGTGTAGTCAAAATCGTATTCAACTTCTGACATCTTATTTGGGGTGGAGGACAGTACATCTCTCTGCTTTGGTGGTTTCCAGGCTTCTCGTTTCGGTGAACTCCCGTCAGGATTGAATTCAGACTGTAGCCATCGAGGAGTTGCTGACTCTGGCATTTTGTTCTCGGATTTGGAGATTTTGTCCATCTTTTTCTTAGCAGCCGCAGGATTCCATCTCTTCAACGGCTTCTTGTCGGGTTCTGGATTGAAATCCTCTTGAAGGTAACGAGGAACCTCGGGCTTCTGGAAAGCTGAGATTATGTCAGCCTTTCCAGTCTTCATGAAGGAGTTTCTGAGCCTGTCTTGAGTGTTGCCATCCAAAAGAGTCTGCGTCATCTTCTTATTTTCTTCTTCTGCTTCTTGAGTTTTTCCGGTAAGCTCGTTAGATGGAGACTTCACATCTTCACCAGACTCAGAAGAAGACTCTATACTCCATTCTAATTTTAAATCCAGTGAGTCTCTATCAAGATCTATAGAAGGAGTTGAAGAATCATCAACAGACTCTGTAGAAGATTTTGGAGAAGGGCTACGTCGAGAAACCTCTCTGGGTCCTTCATCAGAGCTTTTGAGGATTGGCGGTTCAGGAGCTGCTGGTACCCTTGTATGGTCCATACTCAAGACAGGTTTGACCTCATCTAGATGTTGCATGACTTTAATCTCATCTCGGAAACGTTCAGGCTCTTGCTGGCTCTCTTCATCATCCCCGTCTTCAGTGTTTGCGATGGAGACCAATTCCTCTTGTGCCAAATCCACCGATTCCTTAATGGATGCTACTTTTTGAGTTTCGGCTTTGATGATGTTGCATGGAGGCATTTTGTCCAATATTCCGAGAATGTCTACATCATCTGTGGAGTGTTGTAACATCTGCTCTATGGCGTCAAGTTCATCCAAGTCATTTCCATCTGGGACTTCCTTCTTTCCTTCAACTCTTATGCCTCTCTTCTGGACTGGATGTGTTTCGTTTGACACATTGACATCTTGACGGCCTTCCTTGATGATGTTGCATGGTGGCATTTTGTCCAAGATGCCGAGTATGTCTACATCATCTGTGTTGGAGTGTTGTAACATCTGCTCTATGGCGTCAAGTTCATCCAGGTCTTTTCCATCACGGCCTTGCTTCTTTCCTTCATCTCTTATGCCTCTCTTCTGGACTGAAGCTGTTTCGCTAGACACATTGACATCTTGATGGCCTTCTTTGATGATGTTGCATGGTGGCATTTTGTCCAAGATTCCTAGTATGTCTACATCATCTGTGTTGGAGTGTTGTAACATCTGCTCTATGGCGTCAAGTTCATCCAGGTCTTTTCCATCACGGCCTTGCTTCTTTCCATCATCTCTCATGCCTCTCTTCTGGACTGGATCTTTATCACTAGACACATCGACATCTCGACGGCCAACTGTTGTTGCGTCTTTGGCAGATGGAGAAAGCTCGATAAGTAACTCGTCAATCTCTTCCATTTCAGCTGATGTGTACTTCCCCGATGGTTTCTTTTGGATTGTGTCGTCAATTCCATCCCCACTGTCTGACTCTTCATCCCAAGAGTTGTAATCAGCCTTTGACTGTCTTGATGAAGTTGGGTGTGATGATGAAGGTGTCTGCTTGTTCTTCTCTTGTGTCTGAGTATCCATAAGGCATTCATCATCATCGCTCCAAGGACTGGAATCTTCAATGTCCTTGATGGTAGCATCAGTATACTGTTGTCTGAGTTCTGTTGATGCTGCCGGCTTTTGGTCAGAAGAGCGATGTACAAAGAGGGCCTCCTTTTGTCCAGCTGATGTATCCATGTCATCGGTGAGCTTTACTGACGGTGTCACTTTGGTCAGAGCCTCATCCTCTGTAGTTTGGGGAACTGACCCGATGTCTCCGTTCTGTGCATGGTCTTCATGAGTTTCCATCCAGCAAGGTCGCGAGGTACTAGTAGGTGTTTGAGGTAACTCCTTCTGGACAAGATCTTTAGGAGTCCTCTCCGACTCAGGCTCAGACTCTGATGAGGACAGGTCTTGAAGAATCTGCTGCATGATCTGACTCCTCTGATTTTGCTGAGGTGTGATTGCAGGGATCTTGCTAGCATCACAGTGACTGATCAATGATTTTGGAGCTGAGGCCATTTTGTCATCAATGTCCTGATTCTTCTCTTGAAACCTATAACATGAAACAGGTTTACATAATAATCATTTCCTATTCAATCATCGAGATATCAAAACCCATTAGGTTTAATGTTCATACTTTGAAAAATTGTGGCTTTTATTTATTTGTTTTTCAATAAGGTTTAGAGATTTATGGAAGTCAGGTAGAATTCATGTTCAAATTGTACACGCTAAGATTGTGCACTCGTGTTTGTTTCAAGGCTATACCATGGGCGTCGAATAAAGACAACGATGTGTTGGTCGAGACAAAAAGGGAAACTTGATTGCAGTTTTTCGGATAATTTACGTACTTCTCTGTTGGCAGGACATCCTTGACGCTCATAACATCAACACATCTTACATCTTGTGCGGCTGCCTCGTGATCGAGAGTTTCTGCAATACCTTTAGCCCTTTGAAGCAGAACAAAAACAGAAATAACGAATGAATAAGTTGTCAGACTTTTAGATTGACATAGAGGAATTGAAACCCGATGAACGTTAATTAGTGTAAACCATTTCTGTTCGCATATTTCAGTCGTGAATAGTTCTAAGACTTACCTTTGATCGGTTTCTGTGTTAGCTTCAGCACCACCAGCAGCTTTAGCTTGGAGGACAGGTGTCTCAGCACTTTGGTTCTGCTTTAGTGTCTTCCCGTAAGAATGTCGAGGAGCTGTTGGTGTTGTGGTAGCAGGCTCTGTTGCAGGGAGATTCTGTGAAAGAGGCACTACTTGTCGACACTGTGCCAGACTCTGCTGTGTGGGTACTGACTCTTCATCTTCATCAGATGCTATCAGTTCAACCTCACGCTTCTGATTTTGTTTGCCTTTCTTTCCCTTTAAGAGTTTCCCCAAACTTTTGATCTTCTTCTGTTTAGCATTTTCTCCTTTGACATCGCCTTTCATCAGACTTTTCTCCATCCTTTTCTCTTTCTTCTTTTCCTTCTTTGCTTCTTTCTCCTCTTTCTTTTGCTGTTTCTTTTCTGCTTTTCTTTCCTTCTTGGCTGCCTTTCTGTTCTTTTCTTGGTCTTCCACAGCAGTCTCAATCGTTCCATCGGGGAAGCCATCCTTGCCGACAGAGTTAATTTCAATATCTCTGGGTATGGTATCGGACTTCCTGGAAGATTTGTGTGCTTTGTTTTCCTTAAAAAGACCCTGTGTCTTCTTAAACTTCTTCCAAGCCGATATCTTTTTCTCGTCATCATGGCAACCGTCATCAGTCGGAGCATCTTTGTGTTTGTTGTTCTTATCTTTCTTCTTGATGCGCCTTGCTTTCTTCTCCTTCTTTGTCTCTTCTGTAGTTTCGTGATCACTGCTGATTTCCTGGGCACATGTTGGTGGCCTGAAGCCTCCAGACTCTTCATTTCTAATTTGCTCGGTCATGCCATCGACTTCGTTCGGCTCTTCTTTCCCCGTTATGTCTGCTACTATGCTTTCTTCTTTCGAGTCACCAAAGACGGGAGGTTCATGTGGATGTTCCAATGTCAGTGGCGCGGTCTTGTCCACAGGGTTCTGATCAATTTCCGCCGATTCGGTAGCTGGATCATCAGGCGAGTCATGTTCTTTAGTTTTCTTGAAAAGACCCTGTGTCTTCTTCATCTTCTTCCAAGCAGATAAGCGTTTCTCCGAGTTGTGTTTCTTACTTTTCTTCTTTTTTCCAAACTTTCCTTTCTTTCCCTTCTTTGTCTTGTTCCCTGTTCGCTTTCTGTGCGGAGTTGCCTCATCAATCAGAGCTGGTTCGGTGTTTGTCGCTGTGAGGCTAGCCTCTCCCATCTGGTCATTTTTGGCACAGGTTTCGATCATCAGCTCTGGTCTTCGGCCATTGCTTGATTCTTCCGCACCTGGCGTCAGGCTTCTTTTCTCTGTGTTCTCAAGTTCTGTCTTGCCGTTAACCATCTTCATCTCATGCATTCCCTCCTGTACGGTGCCAATAGAGATTGATGTTGCTTGTCGATGCATCTCGAGTGACGTTTGCTTCCCGATGGTGAGAGTTTCAGTTTTTATTGAAACTGATTCTGAACTTTCAGAAGATTTGGGTTGCTTGGTCTTCTTGAAAAGACCTTGTGTTTTCTTGATCTTCTTCCAAGCTGATGGCTTCCTATTCTTCTTGTGATCACGGCGACCTTCTCTGTGTTTCTTATCTTTCTTATTCTTGTTTCTTGCTTTCTTTTCTTTCTTTGACTCCTTTCCCGCTGTCATTTCACTGTCTGAAGTTGCTCCATCCTTCTGGGTTGGTTTAGTATCTGTTATTATGTCGCTACCCTCCCCCATTTGTTCATTTTGGATGCAGGTTTCATTCAGTGGCTCCGATGTTTGGTCAGTGCTCATTTCCTGTGCACGTGTTGATGTCGTGAAGCTTGTGCAAAAGTCATCGAGCTCATCTCCGCTTGTCCGGTCTTCTTTCTCCAAATCTGCAGAAATGATCGGATCGTTCCTGATGCCTGTTTGCGATTTTTTGCGGTCTACATCAGTTTGACTCTGAACAGCTTCAGGCTTGCCTCTCTGGAACACGTCATGATGTTTTGGCTCTTCTTCCTTTTCTCCATTCGCTTCATCAAAGAGGACTGATGTGTTCCGAGACTCACTCTTTGGTGAGGCACTAGGTTGTTTGATTTTATTGTCTTCCTTTTCGGTATGTGTGACGGTCTTTTCCACAACTTTAGTTAGCTCCGGGTGCTTTTTTCTCTTCGGTTTCTTATCAGAATTCACATCTGATTTGCTGTCAGAGCAGGGCATAGGTTGGGTGTGATTTATACCCATGCTGATCTCGTCATCATTCGGCACTGCGGCGTCAGACGAGGGGACATCAATTTGCTCTTTTGCTCTTTTCCTGTCACGTGTCTTCACTTCCATCTGTGCTTCGTTGCCCTTGATTTTATTTCCCTTCTTCTCTACGGACTCTGCTAACAGTGATGAGACACTTGTTGTATGTGAGCATTCTGGAGACTCATATGACTGTCTGGTTCGGGTCTTCTCTCTGGTAAGATGTATTCTCGTTTTGGTTGATTCATAGTTCCATTCTTCTTCGTCTGTTGATGCAGATTCTCCTGTACATGTCTCTCTTCCTGATATGACATTGTCACCACTTGTCATTTCTGCCATGATTCTTCCTTGCTCTTTGCTCTTTGCTGATCCTTGCTTCAAATTTGATGCTTTAGCTGAACTGGCTGTCACATCTGCGTCATTTGGAGGCAGTCCAGAATCGTCATGAGATTCTTCACTTATTGCTGACGCAACATTCTTGTCATCTTCGGCACGTCTTCGAATCTTCGCTGCGGTTTTGGAAGATTTCGAGATTGTTGCATTGTCCAACGATGATTCCTGAGTTCCTTGTTGAGCAAGTTGTTTTGTTGTAAGACTCTCCTCAGAAGGAACAGGCTTTATGCTTGTTTCCCGTGTAGATGGGAACACAGTCTCATCACATGGTTTTATGTCGGTGGTCTCATGCTCCAGCCATCTCGGCTCTACGTTTGCATCCTCTTTGCCAGGTGAAGACGCTGATCTCTTTTCAATCTCATGAGTGTCAGGAATGCTGACTGCGTCTTCAAACTCTTGTAATGGGAACGGTGGCTTTATAGGCTTTTTCTTCTTCTGTCTGTGTGTTTTCTTCCGGTGTGACATTTCATTTTTAGCGTCAGAAACTCCTTTGGGCTCTTCTGGAGGAGCTACATCTTCAGGATGTGCAGAATCCTGATATTCGTCACAGGAAGATGCTGTCTGTGTCACTTTACCATTCTTGCCAGGAGTCTTTGCTCCTCTTTTCTTCAGATCTTTTGCTTCACTTTGCTCTTCAGAAGGAACTGCATCTTCAGGATGTAAGGAATCCTGATATTCTTCATAAGATGCTTCCTGTGGCACTTTCCCCTTCTTGCCGGGCGTCTTTGCTCTGCTTTTTCTTCTTTCCTTTTGTTCTTGCTCTTCAACATGCTCAGACGGCTGGCATGGACTCTGGTGATTTAGTGACTTGCCATCTTCACTAGGAGGTTGTTTCTTGGACTTACGAATTTTCTGTCCCTTCTCTTCTCTATCGTGTTCTGTATCTATCTGTCCCTCTGGAATGTCTGCAACTGTGGACTCATCACACACCTTTGGACAGCTGCTGGCGTGTTGCATTTTTTTTGCCTTCTTTTTCTTCTTCGAACTGAGGCTAGCCTTGTTTGCCTCTTCCTCCAGACATTTGGTACGAGTGTGGTCTTTCTTCTCAGGTTCCCATGGCAATTCATCTTCAACGGACTGGTTCATTTGGGAATCCGTATTATCTGTACATGCCCCGTCTTGATGCACTGTATCGGTCGAAGGAAGACTGGATGTTGAAGCCTTGGACCTTCCCTGTTTCTTCGACTGTGTTACTTGTCTGGATCGTGTCTTCTTTCTGCTCATGACGGGTGAGCTGACATTCTGGAAGTCCTCACTTTCATCTTCACAGTGCGTCTTTGACGGTTTAGATACACGTCTGCTCTTCGATGTTACATCATCTGTTTTATCCAGTTCCTGTTCAGGTGGATTTTGCAGATCATATTCATCGCTGGATAAGATGGAGTAAGTCATTACTTGTGAAACCTCTTCAGTTTCAGAGAAAGAGTTTCCATCAGAGATCTTCTTTCTTGATGTAACTTGGTAGCTTTTCTGGATTCTCTTTCTCCTTTGAGTACATGTGCTTCTCTGTGCTGACTCGGAGTATGCACGTTCAGCTACTGAAGGAAGATTGCTGACAACATCAATGTCTGGTGTCTGGTCTTGGTTAGTCAGTATTTCCTCGGTGTTGTCTTCAGTCAGCAAGGACTTGTAACTTCTTTTCGGCCGATTTACCTTCTTTTTTCCTCTGGTTTTGAAAGGTTTTTCGTATTCTACAACGGAGGTGGTTTCAACTGATTGTCTCCCCGGACGAGTGTGTGATTTTTCTGGCACTCTTTGCTTGGTCTTCCTTGCCTTGGTTGTTTCAATTTCTTCATCGTCACTTATAACTTCAGGGAAGTGGTTTTGCAGACTGATCTCTGCATCAGATGAAGATGAACTCGATTCGACCAAGGGGCGCAATTTCTCTCTCTTGTGTGTCTTCTTTTTCTTCACGATGTTCAGAACTGGCCGATCGCTGGTTTCGCTGGTCTCTTCTTCGGCCGCTGTGGTCTTCGGTTGTTCATACTGAACAAGGTCTTGGTCCTGATGTTGTTGACCAGGCCCCTCGCAGAGACGATTCTGTTGATATCTCTGACTGAGGAGTTGAGTCATGGTAATAAGCACCTCGTGCTGTCTACACATGCTGAGCTCAAGTCGCTCTAGCCGTTCTCTTGTGGCTTGTTCAGATTTGATGACACTCTGAGCTATCTGATGCAATGTAGGAGGTCTTGATTTAGTCTCGGCTCTTGCATCGGTTCGGGTCGAGAGTGTTTGAACTGTGGAGACGTGACTACAGCTTGCAGATATCTTGTCCATGTCACTTGTCTCGACAACCGTCTTGCTGGAAAACCCTCCATTTCCAGAGATCTCGGCTTTGGCTTGAGCTGCACGTCTCCTCTCCTTGGCTTTGTCCCGAAGGATAAACCGCATTTTCATCTGATGATTTCGAATATCCATCAAGCGAAATCTGTTTTCACAACGTCGTCTGAACCTGGCAAATGTCGGTGGGTACTTGGGTGACGTGATTTCCACAGGTTTGCCTCTGCTTGGTGGATTGTCCTTCACTTCACAATCCTGCTGACGTGTGGTCTTGGATTTCACTGTGACTTCCTGCAACGGTAGTGGTGGGAGAGGGCGGCCTTTGCCAGCTACAGGTACAGTTGGTTTGGGTAGACTTTGCTTCTTTGCCACCCTTTTAGGTGTTACACTTCTCCCTCCTTCAGGTCGCAACTTTCTCGACGCAGATTTGTCCTCTACAGGGGATGAAGAAGTACTTGGAGAAGACTTCTTCTTTCCCTTTCTCCTCTTTCTACGGCTCTTCTTCTTATCTCCTCTCTCATCCTTTGTATCGTCACTTCTTTCCTTAAGTAGCTCATCTACTTTCACCTTCTCCACCTTCTTCATTCCACTCGACTTCTTGGTTGCGCTCTTCTTTGCTTTCTTACGGCCCTCCTTGGCCCTTTCTTCTGTTGGAGGCTGAGAGCCACCGAACATGTAGGCATCTTCCTTGTCTTGATTGGAATAGCACGGTATCAACCCGTGCAGGATGCGCTTCATGGTTCCCACGCGCCTTTCTGGACGGATTCGGAAGCTACACAGGGTTCCCGGATGGTCTGGGTCCTCCATGATGTCGGTGAAGGGAATGCGGATTTTGGGCTCCTCCTTCAGCCGACTTTGCCAATTCTTTGGCTCTGTAAGTTGTAAAGGTAAAGAAGCAAGTCGAGCAGTAAGTTACGAGGACAAATCGCAGTTCAAATTCTGCTTCTCTCAAGGGGTCTTCAATATATCTTCACTTATTTTGCTTGTGTGACAATTTATGTAAGAAGGGCTAGTATTCACAAAAACGAGTAGATGCTTCTAAGTATTAAATTGTACTTCTTGTGAGTGCGTTTTCTCCAATTATTTAGCATAAGGTGAAGCTTTAATACATTTCATCTTCATAAAATGAGTATTTGGTATTTGATAACATAAACAATTTGAGCGCATAGGAAGCGACTGTATTGCTCAGTACAGGCGAACAGTTGAAACCAGGGGTGGATCTAGTTGAAAATAAAAAAGTGCCATTTTGTTGAAATGAAGTCCTAAACTGCCGGTGCTATCATGAAGAAAGTGGGCCTGAAATACTTTATATCGGGGAACGTGTAATGGCTAGTATGACATTTAGGCACTGCCTCCAATAAATTCTTCGTTTACAAAACATATTTTTTGGTCGAGATTATTCTCAAATTATAGGGCATAACATATGGCAAACAATCAAAATAGTCACAGGTGTGGAAAATGGTTTGAAAACACCGGAATTAATGATTTTGTAAAAGGGTGCCCATTGTGTCTTCATTCATACTCATATGAATAATACCATTGGTTTGCGGCTAACCCCAAACCTCCATCTAGATCCGCCACTGCAACCGTTCCACAAGGTAGGCCTACCACAGACTAGGCAGCCTGTCGAAGCTAACCAGTTTATATTTTCTTCATCAAAACGATGCAAAACGCACGTAGTACGATGGCTAACACAACTGTCTAGCATAAACGTTTGTTTTCCTCCCTGCACCTTCCACAAGTTCTAGGTATAGGCAGCCATACCATACTAGTGATCACAACGAAGTTTAAAGGTTGTATTATAAAGTTGGTAGAACAGCCGCGGTCTGTTCATCATTTTCATTTGTCATGAAATAAAAAACAAACCTGTGACATTTTCAGCTCAATTGATCATTGGAAACAGTAGAAAAGAGCGAAAACCCGTTGCAATACTTCACGAAGTTGTAAGGTAATTATGTTTTGATTTTAGAGACCATAACTGTTTTCTATCAATTGGTCTACCTAATTCTTGATAAATAAAGCATTCCATGTGGACATTTAATGATCTTTGTATCAGGTCCATCTTCATACCCTGTAAGTTACAGGTAAATCTGTAAACATTTCTGTTGTGGTTTTATACCAAAGAATAAGTTTACCTTTAACAAGTCTGGATCAACCAAGTTTTCTAAGTATGCTTGTAGTTTATGCCAAATACTATGTGAAGACGTATTGAAGGAGATGCTTCTACTTTTAGTATCTGCTCGATGTCTTGAAGGAGATACTTTTACTACAAGTAAATGCTTAAGCATATTCTTCCCCTTTGATGAATATGGTGCGTGCTAAATTCTTGAAAAGTGAAGTAAAAGCATATGCTACGATTTTGTGAATACTAGCCGATATCGAGGTAATATTTAGAACGCAAAGAAAATTAATGAAAAAGAGATCAGAGAAACAATTAAAGGCATTGAATGTTTGTTCAAATACAAGACAATTCTCCTGTCTGCAAAAATAATTAGCAGAAATATCACAGAAATTGTACATTTTCACTAATAAAAATTCAAAAAGAAATAGAACAGTTGCACAAAGCTAGTAAATTCTATAGAAAAGAATATCAACAAAATTCACGGACTGATTGAACACAGTTTTGTGTGATATTTTATTTTGCAGTGAAACTTTGAATGGAGATCAAAAATCAATTAAGTATAATCAAAACACAATTTAATTTACATTGTTCACAACCGAACTTGTTTGTCATTGTAATAATAAATCTTAACTGTGTATTCTACTTCTTTTTCTCCCCTTGCTTAGTCTTGAATTATCTGGTTGTCATAGTAATGGCAGTCCACTACAATCCTTGGTTTATATACTCTTTCATCATCATTCTTTTGCAAGGGGTTCATATCTGGTAAGAGCGCCGAGGGTATTCGGGATGTCACTGTCGCTGGTTCGAATCCCGCTCCAGTCAATCTTCCTTTGTTCATTTTTCAATGAGATTAATCCAGTCCGTTTCCGTTGTGGTTATATGATAATCAGTAATCGATCTTTATGTTAGTCAAATTTGTGTTGTCACTATGTTATCATTCTCACTTACATTTTGCATAACCAGAAGAACTTTCATAAATCATTTTATTTAGCAAAACGCTTTAAAGAAAAATGGGTTTTGAAGTTTGTGAGAAAATGAAAACAAGGTAATTTCTCCAATATGGCAGCATTTCAGGGAAAAATTTCACAGAAATACACGGCAATTGTTTGTAAATTGTACAACATACAAGATAAATAATGTTAGTTTTAGACTCAAAACAAACAATCCTATACCTGCACATGAGTAGTTCCTTTAGGATGTTAACAGATTGTTAACATGTGGTTTAATTTGCTTCCTGCAATTGATTACATTAGGCCTAATACTGATAAAGGTTCGAATCTCGAAACTGGACCAAGTTATGCTGTTTTCACTGAGTTGAAAAGATGGACAGAATATATTTCAAAACTTGACACCTACTTGAAGGGGGTGGGGTGTAATTAAAAAAATAATCGCCCCACTGTGACTTTCCACTTTTGCATGCACCAGTAATAGATATGATTATGTTTAAAGCAATTATTTTCGAGCGTGCAATACCATCTCTTTGAAGGAATGGAGCAAGTGATGATCTTCATATCCAAAATTTAAATCCAACTACTAGGGGCCTATACATGATGCTGATATTTTCCAAAGTTTACAAGTCGGTCTAACGTTACTTTCAGTATCACATGTGATTTACAATAAATATGGAAAGGGAATTTTGAAACTTACCGCGATCAGACATCTTGATGAGTTAAGTGCTGATCAATTCTTCGCTGTCTTTGACATGGATGTTCTTCAAGTCTGTACTCCTGGTTGTCGAAGTAGACTTGGACGGTTGCAAGATGCTCGGTCTTGCAAAAATACTGGAGGGGTTGGGAGTCAGTTCCAGAGATGGGGTCTCTCGGTTGGTTCACTGTGTCCCGATGATGTAGGGCAAGGGGTAATACTCAAGACAGAACTTGTCTTCTTGAGAATAGGTAGCAGTAATACTGCGGGATATCACCAGACCTCAATGAGGCTACTGGTGAAGTGTTCAAATTGGACAATAATGGTCTCACTAGACGAAGTAGACTTGAACCCGCAAAACTTTGGGTTCAACACTGCAGTATAGTGCTCGGTGTTCGGCACTCGTTCTTTAATCTCTGCTGGTGTTTGGATGATACTTCAGTCGATGAAAATCTCGAAAAAATCGCAAATAATTCGCAATCGAAAAGGCTCAAAAAGCTCCACAAACAAAACTTGCTTGTAACGCCAAGAGAACTGAAACAGTTATGAGCAAGAAAACAAACATAACTCATGGATACTAGCCAAAAAGCTTCTATGCTATTGTTATGTCATTGCGTGTAAAGCTCATGGATACTAGCAGTTACTGTGTTCGATTCCTCTGTTTCGTCACCGCGAGCATGCGCAGCATAAACGCGCGTTTTAAAGTTTGGCGCGAACGCGTCGTTTGATTCTCATGACGTCACAGACCAGATGAACCTCCGGGCGTGCCGCGCTCGCTGCGCGTCGAACTCTTAAGAACAATGGGTACGTTCGTTTAACTTCATGGAGTCGACACTAGTCAACCTCATCTGCACCTTCTCGTTTGTTTTGTGCAGTATTCACGACCATTCCGAGGATAGTGCTACTCCTTAGAAACTAAACGAACGCATCCAATGAAATATGATGGGAATTATTCTTCTTCTTCTAAGTTACCATTAATGTTTACCTTGGTAGATATCTCATCTCCCTTTGCAGGTCGACAAAAATGCTCTCAATAAGTATCAGCTCATGTACGTCAGTCTCCAGACCACTAGCTATAGTACCACCATGTACGACCTTCCAAGACAGACTAATAGTATATTACATGTATTTCACTCCTCTGACACCATTGTTTGTCCTAGACTCTCAGATAGGCCTGCATTTCAAGCCATACATGTAATTGATAGACTGTGCTTTCACATGGCCAGTTGATTCCATAGATCTGCCTAAGCACCCGACTTTGCTCGAGCACAATGTGTGGAATAAAATCAAGTTCAAGTTGTGAACTGGATGAAAAGCAATGACTACCACATACAGTCATGTAGTACCGGGTATGAAGAATATTGGTTAATCGTTTTTGTTATGATCTTTTCCCCATGAAGACTTGTGCGGTGAATATTGCCTTGAACGTTTTAGTGCCTTTAAATGTGTTTTTGTTTTACTCAATTCAAGATTATTTCTCTCTCTGGACTTTGAAGTTGAGGGGTTTGACAATAGGGTCAATAATGAGGTTATTTTGTAGTGCACCCATGTAGACATTATACCGCCCTCATACATGCACCAAGAGCACGAATACTGAGGGCGCACTTGTTCTATTGAAGGATGCACCAAATTCACACTAAACTCCCATTGACCTTAGTTTATAAAATTCCTCAACTTCACTGTTAAAAAAAAACACCCAAAATTATCTCAGTCGTCGGTGCAATACTGCAAATAGTTCTTTGAACTTTCACCTACCTAATCCTTTCTCAATGTTTTGTTTGTTAGCAAATTATACGCTTAAGGCGAAATATGTCTTTCTTTCTGTAACTATTTCTTTTCTGGATTAATACAGCATATTAGGCAGAAAAAAAAATGACGGTATGTTTCTACCACTACCATCTTTATACCCATGAGGTAAATCTGTGAAGATATTTGTTCCGGTTTGCTACCAAAGTATGATACTACCTTTAAACGGTTCTATCGGAAAACGGCCTTGACTTACACTATAGATAGCTAACATGTTCGGATAACCGCACTACCAGCATTGTCCTTGTAAAATTATTCCTGTAGGCCTAGTTTCCTTGTAATGAAAGCACATTGCGTCCATGCTTAACGATCGCATAGCAAAATTAATATACTGCCAAGCCATCTATAGCCGCGTTATGGAATCATGTCCCCCTTATACTTGGACCTTTTGCGGGGTTATCATTATAGCGGCGCCAGACGTAATTCGGGCTGATTACGAATATTTTGTGCGTCTCCTCATTGACTGACAAGGATGGATAGTATGGACTCTATAGACCTACATCTGAGATGTGGGTGACTAGCGGAGAAGCTATACCGAGGATGTTAACATTGATATTGATCTTGCGACTCTAACTGACGGAGGTAGCCCCGGAGACTATATGATGTGGTACACCATTGCGACTATACGGTGTCTTCTTCAAAGGGCATAAAACCATCAATCCTTGCGTAGGAGTGAGCGTGACTCATTCACGCCAATTCAACTCATATTAAGCGGAATATTGATTTGCGTCCGAAACAAAACGTCTTTTGAATTAGAAAATTGATTGATGGATATCAAGATATATTTTAGGATGCAAGTTTTGGTCTTCTGTATCTATAGTAGTAGTGTGATACTGTTCCGGCGCCCTACTTATAAGCTATCCATCCCTTTTTTTGGCGGTGTCTTAAAAATGTCAATTTGTTCGTTTGGCAGTCAGAAACGATGAAACCACTTACATAGGCCCTACCGCTGTATCCCAAGGATCAATATCAAGATACGCACAGCATTAACTTGCTGCAACCTGTGAACAGTTTAAGGGAGATCACTCAAAGAGGATGCGATTTCCTCGACATAATGTAGGCATAGGTTTACTTCACTTTCAAAAAGCCTGGTTACTGATTTCTGCAGTCGGTGAAAACTATGAAATTTCACTTACAAAAATAGTCCATTTTAAAGGTAATATCCGTTCTTTGGTTTTTGTCATAGAAATACAGATTCATGGGCAAAATATTTAAGAAAGATACAGTAAACAGTCATCTGTGAAAATGTCAGTCCCATCATCGTTTCCCACTTTGTGAGAAAACAGTGAAAAACGGCCACAGTATACTTTTAGTCTTTTCTCTTTTATTGTTGATCTTTAAAAGATCAAAAATAATTTTGGTCACTGGTTTTTACTCGTTTTTTTCTGGATAAATACAGCATTTCAGGCAAAAAGATTTTAACAGTATGTTTCTACCATCACCATCTTTATACCTTGCATGACATAGGTAAATCTGTGAAGATTTCTGTTTCGGTATGCTAACAAAGTATGATGCTACCTTTAATTCTTTTGAAATATCAAACCAACAACCAAATTACTCCCATGGGTCTATACCACGTGTGTCCACCACTGGTCGCTTATGCAAGGATATTCCAGCTCCATCTATGCTGTCAAATACATCTTGATGATCAATTAATAATTATCTAGAACACATGGCCCCACGTGATCATTACGAAACAATTCCATGAATGGATGACGTCAGAGCATAATATATATATTATATACATCGAGGCGATTAGACAAATTTATACATCATGGTTAATGGTCGTCCTTGTGTCATTATGCTAAGGGCTACTGGCTCAGGAAACACACGCTAACGATCCATTTATTTTATCGGTAAAATCAATTTTTGAACTGACTTAGAATAGGTAGCGATAGGGAATCTCGCGGTGTCCATCTAAAAATAAAACAGCAAGATGAACCGACAACACCTGGGGCCGGGGACGAAGAAGTAGGCATAGGTCTTATGAGTCATGCTCTATAGTGGATCGTGGATTGGCAATTTAAAGTCATCTGCCGTGTGCCCCCTCTGCCCCCTCTTATTCTTAAAGGTAGTATCATACTTTGGTTTTTATCAAAGAAATACAGATTAATGGGCAAAAATACCAATACATATACAGTAGCAGTCATCTGTCAAAATTTCAGTCCCATACGGTGCCCACTTTTTGAGAAAACAATGAAAAACAGCCACAGTATTTCTTAAGTCGTTTTACTTTTACTTTTGTCTTTTAAAAGATCAAAAAGATTTTCAGTCGTTGTTTTACTAAAAACTTTAAACGTACATATATGTTTCTACCACCACCATCTTCATATCCTGTAAGTAATACGTAAATCTGTGAACATTTCTGTTTTGGTCTCCTACCAAAGTATGATAGTACTCAGCTCTGTCGTCGAGATTTAGCAGCAAAATGAAACCATCTTATAAACATGATGGGCTTACCGTTTCCTTTGTGTTGATTCATTATTAGCTGTAATTATACCACTCGTGAAAATAATAATAGTACTATAGCGTTCTCACACACAGTGGTATCACAACGCTTGACATTATTATTATCCCTGGTCATAGGGCCCATTTACATTCCTGAAACCATCTCAGCTCAGTATACATGCAAAGCGAGCAGGGCTAATCAAGCACACAAAGCCATCTCTACCCTCACAGGTACTCATTTACACCTGGGTGAAGAGGAGCAAATGACAAAGCGTCTTGCCCAAGGACGCAAGCACCACTAGCCCGTGGCTGGATTCGAACCCACAATCTGTAGAATGACCACAAGATCTTGAAGAATCTACGAAATTTATTTGACGGCGATAGAACGACTGTAAAAATCGGACCCCATTTTGTATATTTTTTTGTATGGGGGAGTTAATTCGTTTACCCTCCCCCAGACGGACATCGGTTATTTCAGTGATTGATTGAAAAGCTACTGCATCAGGAACTATCCTGGAGATAAAGATAGAACACACACACACCCACTATATAAATAATGACGAATTTGCTGTAAATGTCACCGTTCCTGCATCGTCGTTGGTCTGTGAATTGTCTGGTCTCCCCTGCATGACTGTCCAGTTCCCATAGTGATGCCTCAACTTGCAGAACAGTGGGAATTATTTACACAACCAGGTGCAAGTATATTCGGAAGAGAAGCACACTCGCTGCATAGCAGTGCTATCATTGCTATCATAGGCTATATCATTTATTCGTCAGAAGATGTCACCCCGAAGTATCACCTAACATTTAAAGGTACAGATTTACGTATAACTTTCAGGGTATGGAGAATAATTATGAAAATGGTGCTGGTACAATTACATACCGTTAAGATATTTCCGCCTGAATTGTGGTATTTATCCAGAAATTAGTCAAACAAAGATCGGAAACAGTTTTGATCTCGGGGTAAGATAAAAACCATTCTTCATAATGAGTTTGGTTTTTCCCTCATGAGTCATGTTAAAGGTACTGCACAGTATTGGTAACATATACCAACGAAATTAAACAAACCAAAATTTGGTGCTTCAAATACTGTCCGATTACAAGGCTTTGTCTTTTCTAATGTCCATGTCCACTCCCACACATTGCGGTATGACGTTCGAGGACAGCTTTAAACGAATTAAAGACGTATGTTCAAAGTTTATTGTCCTCGGTATACAGGACATGTACAAAATGAGCCAACACACAAACAAACAAACAAACAAACAAACACCCCAATACCCCCACCAACAAAAGCACGGCTTCCTTGTAACATGAATCATGTTTGTGATGAAATGTTTGCAACAATGAGTTGCTATACTTTAATAAGATGATCATAACCTAATCTGCAATTTGAGAAAATTCTTGCTTTCTCTTTCTTCGGGCAAGTTGGCTCGTATACGGTGAACGAGATCGCTTCACTCAGAATCCATACTTTACTATACGAGTTCGAGAATATTGAATGCGATGTTTCTATCACCGTGCAAACCAATAGGTTATAATGCCCTGGTATTACTCGACTACAGGACCGAGGACGCCATCAAACTCTTCCCCGTACTTTACCCCCCGGGGCCGGCCTGCCCTTCTCCTCCCCTCCCGTCACATCCATGGAGCACCCCCCCCCCCCCCATCCCTCTTTACTTTCGTCACCCAACGTTGTGCAATATCATTTTTGCAAACAATATTATTATTATTCCAAAGAAATTGATTCATGAAATTGATTTTGTAGTGGGGTTTACATCTCACCAAATCCCACTCAATATTAGGCCTGTTATGTTGACAGACAATCAAAGCAGGAGCTCTGGTAATTGGTCTTTGAGTGGAGTTGATGGATGGAGGGGTATAAAAGCCAACGAGAAACGAGGAAGCAAAAACAACATTCCTGGATCATAATTTTCCAATCTTGAAAACCATTCCTTGAAAAAAAAAAAACCCATATCATACACGCAAAATTGCCACAAAGCTTCCTCGAACAGGGCAAGGCAATTAATTTGCTCCAATTGACGTCACTAGCACCACCTGCACTCGGCAAATTGAAAAAAAGTAAACCCTAGGGACCCTTATGATATCTGCATCCTTGTTGTAATTCACGATGGAATACCATTACGGTAGTCTTGATGTGACATGCAGAACTTGATACAAAATTTTCTCTAGGGCTTGCAGGATTGTGATACTCTCGCTTAAACATGGGCGTAGATCAACGGGGAAGGGGGAGGGGGTACACCCCAGAATTTCATTTTGTATATGTATCTTTGTATTTGTGCACAAAAGTATATGGAAGTACGACCCAGCTACAGGATCTACACAACTACTCGTAAAAAAAATAAGTGGTTATAGACCGGGAGCCAGAAATTGGGCGGGTCAAAATGGCATAGTATCATAGGGGCGTGGTGACCTCAGTTTCGTCCTCAAAATCATCAAGATCACTCACAGGCGAAAGGAATGAAATTCGAGTGAAAATAATGCTATTTCAAACCGAAGAGTCTTGTCCCCATTAGGTTCACACACGGGGCTTAAAATAGGCTCAAACAGATAATTCCCTATCTAGTTGTGGAAAATTGTTGTTGTTGCGGTTGTTGTTGTTTTTGTTGGTGGCAGACCCTCCGAAATATCTGTCAATTGAGGATGTTTTTATTATTTTCTAAAAAAGCGATACAAAAATAATTCCAGCTTTTCTTAGCATTCAGTTAAAAATAGAATATACCAGGAATTCAAGCCAAGATGTGCCGACGGAAATGCTCACCTGCCAGAAATATTCTTATAAAGCACAACGGCAGAGCGATCGCTTGCAAATAGACCAATTAATAATTCAGTATATAGGCCTACAGCTCTGCCGCGAAAACAATTAAGGATTCATGAGCAAAGCAAGAAGGGTGTGCATAATCATACAGACAGTTGCTATTATGTATTATAGTAAAAGAAAAATGAATAAATAAATAGAACGATATGTAACGCAAATGTGTTGCTGTGAGTTACGCCGGAAGCCCGCCAGTGCTGGCCTTTCAAGTACGGCCAGACACGGGGCTATAGGCTCCGCGCCTTGCTCACCGCTAATGGGTTTTTCCAGAAACGGCACGTGCATGCATTATACACACAGTCACACACCCAGTTTGAGTTTAATTAATTACAAACACAAACCGTTTGCAACTTGTCTTGATGTGGGCTGCAACCATTTACACCGATTAATCAATATAAGTCATACACGATCTTTATCTTACTGCAGTACGTGCAATGCAGGGAAGGGAAGGGGCGAATTCATCATAAAAAGGGGGCGAAGAAAAAAATCATACTTACAAAAAGAATGGACGCGAGGACCAATTTATATTCGATGTTCATTATGATAATTAATATTTTGCTCCCCAATTCTTGTAAAATCACCACGCCTTTCTCTTTTCTCTGTTTATTGTTATGCAGCCTCTATACAATCCTGAATGGGTTCAATTTGATTTCTCATTGAGGGCTTTTATTTGACCGGAATGCACCAAAGAACTGCTTGCTATTGTTAAAACAATCCACGTTATGAAAGTACCGTATACCACGCTTTGCGAATGTCATTGCATCAGGTGAAACCTTTGAGAAAAACAAAAAGAAGGAAAGATATGTTTGCTCATGCCATAGTTTTGATCTATACCCCAATAACAAAACTATTTTTGGTCTTTGTTCTAGATAAATACACAATTTCAGGCGAAACTATTCATGTAGTGCCAGCACCATCTTCATAACCTGAAAGTTAAACGTAAATCTGTGAATGATTTCTGTTTGGGAATGCAAGGTTTTCGTGTCTGGGAATCAGACTTGGCGAACCCTTTGCATTTATATGGGAGTTCATCATGTAACATAGGGCGTTTACGAAACAGAGGCTCAGGCTTCGGCTTCCTTTCGCGAATCCATTCTGAAATAACTGGTATTGAGGCTTTTGCCAGCGGTTCCGAAGTAGACTTCTCTGGTTTGAAAAGGAAAAGAGAGCTTCAGCTTCATTGAAAAAACACAACCTATATTTTCAGTATATGGATGTCGGAGTTGGAGCCTGAGCCTGAGCAGTGAGCCCGAGCCTCCGTTTCGTAAACGCCCATTATGAGTGGAGGAACTCTGCCACTCTTCATCATTACCCGCTATACCGGTCCCTACATTCGAGTGGCGTAGACGTCGGGAGACTACGATAGGGAACGCCCGGAACGGGAACCAGTCTAAAGTTATCAGACACGCGGGTCCTCCATGTTTTACCGACCGTAAACCAATCCCTTTCCTCCGTTCTCGTTCAGTTGAACCTATGACGTCATTGAAGCATGAAGCTGAACCGAAAATGCCAGAACGCCAAAAACATGATAACCAAACTCGGAAACGGTTTTGACGGTTCGGGGCGCCAAAACACGCCCCAGACTCGCTGCAAATCCACTAAGACATCATCGACTTGATGATGACAGAAAGGTCTAGGCGACTCTTATTTCTCGATCTTGTACATCAGGTAATGAAAACAAATGTGTCCTGTTAAGGTTTATGGAGCAAGGTACGCAACCCCGTCTCTCTTTTCATGATAGTCTATCTCTGTATCTTGAGAGAATTAAATAAACCTCAGTCCGAACTCTAAAATAATAGCACTTTGTACCGATAGATTCATCCGATCACAGATTGTGCGTGGCGTGCGATTCGTCTTCTCTCGTATTGCGTCAATGATACAGCTGTCCCGTCCTATGTAATCACGTATTACTTCTTTGATAGAGATGGCGACGCACTGATTAGTCTTAGAGTAAACGGGCAGACACCATTTTTGTTTTATTCTGTATCCCGATAAACTATAAAGTGCGGCGATCTTTTTCTAGTGTCTTTATCTTCTTCGTCATCTTTCAAGTTGTTTTTTTTCTTTTCTGTATAAACCATTTCTCCGGTGAAGAAAATACGAAAAGATGTTGGGTCATCATCACTATGACGACATGAAAACGAATTTCCGATCAGAAATGGTCCGGAGGTTTAAGTTTGACAGCGTCATGCATTAAATCATCACATTCACTACATTGCTTCAAACGTTTAGACCTATATATTGTAAGTAGCTGTTCGAAGAAAGATATTTAGGAAGGAGAAGGTAGAATAACTTTCACATTTTTGTTCCTGAGTTGTTCACCGTATACTGGACCCATTTCTCGACACCAAATCTCTTCGCCTTAACCATGTAAAACTCTGGCCTGCTCGCATACAGGTTCATGCAGTTGTTTAGTATTAAAGGTATAATGCATGAGTGGTAATGGTCACAGAACAACACTCACTTTGTCTGATCCAGCATGTACATGAAATGATAAACCTGTGAAAATTTGAGCTCAATCAGACATCTAAGTCACGAGAAAATAGCGAAAATCTGACTATAAAGACATAAAGAATGGTTTTGATCTTATCCCATGATCAAAACTGTTTTCTGTCTTTGTTTTACTAAATTATGTATAATACTCCATCTCGGGTGCCGAAATATTTTAACGGTATGTTTATACCAGCACCATCTTCATACCCTGAAATTGATCCGTAAATCGTAATTAAAAGGGCAAAAACGGAGACAAAAACGACGGTCCAAGAACATCCGATCAGCACGGCCTGGAATTTCTTCTTAGATGTTAAACGCGCTGAGCCTCTTGGGACAGGTCCCATCAGGCGGATTCAGTGACAAAAAGACGCCTCCAGCAAAGAGGGAGGGAGGAATTCTTCACCACATGCTCAATGTATAGCAGCCACTCCAGTGGGTAGGCGTACATTTCTTAAAGATCACTTTATGCATTATGTTTCGGCGCCATTTGAGCAAGCAACTAGATTGGAATAAATGCATCTATATTTCTGCAGGGATTCGTCTTGCCTTTTAATAGACTGTTTTATTTATGGGTCAGTAGTATAGCTAAGAAACAAGGATCATGGAGCGCACGTTAACAATATCCTTGACTCTATAAAAACAACCGATGGTTTGGGATTTATTTTCATGATTTTCTGAAGGGGGCTATGGTGTTTCTTCTGTAAACATGCCAACATATCGCGTGATATAACTATAATCTAAAAATCCGTTAAACATTGCCTTAATTCCCCCGGTAAATCATTCGTTTATAATTTACTTCCAACGTGGAAGTATACATGTTGTTATATTTCTACTTTGTTTTATTTTGTTCTTGATTTAAAAATTTTTCTAATGTCAAATAATAATAGCAACCACGCAAATGTATAGTGAATAAATGGCACTTTAAAACAACCCGGTCCTCTGAATGATTTGTCAGTATACAAGTCGTTAAGGGTATGCAGTCTGCAATTCAAATCTGCAGTTCAAATACATGCCTGCAATTCTTATAGCATACTAGTTGCAATAAAGATATAACACATGATTGGTATTAAATGGTCACAGAACAGCACCCACACTTTGTTTAATCCAACATGTATGACATAAGCCTGTGAAAATTTGAGCTCAATCGGACATTCTGAGTTACGAGAAAATAGCGAAAAAACGACTCAATTTTTCTTTTAAAATATAAAGAATGCTTTTGATCTCGCCGAAAACTAAATTGTTTGTTGTACGCTTTTATAAACAAAATAATATAGCATTTCAGTCGGAAATATTTTAGGAGGGGTTTTCTATCATCTTTATACCATGTAAGTTATATGTAAATGTGTGAGCATTTCTTTGGTTTCTTACCAATCCTGCCTGGACCTTTAAAGATCCCATGTCAAACGGACTGTAATAATTGATTAATATTTTTGTTATCCTTCTGAGTTGCTTTGTTGTAATAAGGTAATTTTTCCCGCCATTTGGAAGTCCATAACTATTAAAAAATATTCCAAATTAACAATGCAAAAAATTGTAGACATAAAATCCTTAATTCTGTACCCACGGCTGAAAAAAATTATAATAATCAAACTGTTCAGGTGAGTGAATATTAGATGGGTATTATCTCTGTACAGCTCAGGTCACGAAGGATTTTAGACAGCACAAGACAACCAAAAGAAGCCTACAGATTGGCCAAGTGACAGATTGACACCTCGGGCCAAACGAAAAACCACAATTTGGAATGTCATTTGAGAGTTTGGGCATTTTCCAAATGAAGGGTTTCCAGCTAATATGCAGCGTGCGCCATCTCCATCCATGCCGTCAGATATTGGTGATGTTACCGCCCATGCTCAGGAAGGGCAAGGGGTTATTATTATTATTATTATAATATTATATTAGCCCAGGATATGCGGTTCAACTTTCGAGCGTAGGCCTACCTTGATATAGGCCCTATAGCGAGGCGAAGGCTTTCACGAACCTGTCTCAGGCTGTCACTCATGAGAACAAGTCGGCTTAAAAATTCTCGCCACTGTCATGTCGTGCGTGGGGCAAGTTGACCGCACGAAGGTCTGCCGGACTTCAAGTATAAGAGATGACCATCATCAAGCATGTCACTGACAGAATATTGTGCATGAGATGTCCTTAAGACACATATTTATCAAGGATGTTGCACGTCAAGGATGCCAGCAGAGGGATTCTGCATGCCCCACCTGATCAAGTCACTGACCTCTGTTGAATCGTTATCACTGGAGGATGTGAAGTATGGATCAGTGGTCGATTTCACGAAGCCCTACGATCGTTCGTAACTCAAGTTACGAAGGATAACTCATCGTATCTTACGTAGGGCTGCAATGCATCATAGTCGTACGATTGATAGGATAATAGTTACGATGAGTGTGGTGAAATCGACCCCAACAGTCGTAATATTTGGAGGCGGCTGGTGTGCCCGTTGTTAGGGAAAATAGACTAATAGAATTGGACAGTTGGCGCCAAAACTGTCAGAGCTTTTAACGTGTTTCTTCCTTAATGGTCGTTCCATTTTTCCTCCTAAAATTTGGCCGCCCAAATGGGCGGAAGATCGAATTATAGAATTCAGACAGGAAAATCCATTAGTGAACAATCATAGAGCAATCGCCATAAAGCAATAATTTCCGAATAACTGACAATCCCAAATAATTATCGTCAAATCTGAAAGCAACTTGTTTTCAAATTTAATGCTGTATAATGGATTTTTGGGGCAGGGAGTTGATAGCATACAAAGGTTTACATCCTTCATCCATTTCATGATTTCTTTGAGTTCAGGGTTTTTCAGTCCTCCTTGCTTTCCATCTCCTTCTTTCTTATGGCTCTTACTTCTTCACCTGATTTTTCGCTGAGTTAGTTCTTTTTGTTGTTTAATTTGTGCAGATTGTGCCATCCTGCATGCATTAGGGACAGATCATTAGATGCAAGAGTGACACTTCGAGGCCTCCTTACACTTAAAGGTAGTATCATACTTTGGTAGCATACCGAAACAGAAATCTTTACATTTACCTATTACTTTTAAATGACCTTTAAATCACATGTAATATAATTTATCTATACGTTTGTCTCCATCAGTTTCTAGCGGTCCATTCTAAATGACTTTATCCTTCAAATGTCAGTCCGACAATTCGCCCAAAAAGCACGAACTTGGGCCCCTATTGGATTACCAAATAAAAAACCCATTAGTAAGCAATATCAAAGCAATTATAAAGTATTTCCGACCATGAAATTAAAAATGGCTCTTGAGTTTGGCTACACGGAGCAATAAGTTCTTCTTATCCCCAAGGATCTTGTGTACCTTTTAAAAAGCACGCAAGAGAATGCAGGGGTTCTACTGCGTTTCACCGTCCACGCGTCACTGCTCAAGTTGAGTCCATATAGATTTAGTAGCGAGGCCTTCCGTTTCATTTTGTTTCATTTGCCGTCAAATTCAATTTTGTTTTGAATTTCGAAGCAATTTTTATTCTGAGTGTGCAGGAGTTTTTCATCATGGCTGTATAATGCAATATACGGCATACCTCCATGCACCATTCTGTTCCATGTACCGTAAACCGACTATACACCCAAGGTTGGATGTAATGGGGTCACTCAATAGCGTACACACCTATGATGACAGCGTATGATGAGAGTCGAGATCCTTTCGGCACACAGCACATCACGCACGGCACGATTGATAAAGGTCAGATAATTATTAAATCGCACCGTGAAATTGGCAACTTTTACCCGTAAACTGTTATGTTCTCTCTACATGTGCGTCATCGTATACCGTGAGTCCTATGTTGTTTTCGCTATTAAGGACGAATCCACTTGAGACAATAATATCGACAGCGACAGTCTCTACACATCACCGGTTGAGATCAAAGGGAATATTCCGTTTCATCCTTGTTTAGATCTACATAAACATGAAATGTCACACCCGTCAACAGTTTATGTCATGTCCAGAAAAAAAACTCTCTGCTTTATAAGTATAAGCAGGACTATTTGTGCAATAGATATACATTTCAAAGAGGCATAAAGGAATTTTGGAAATTGTAAGGTTGTTTTCCTTAAAACAAACACCCCAACAACCACCCCCCCTTCGACCCCCCCCCCCCCCCCCCCAAAAAAAAAAAAACACACACACAAAAACAAGATATTCGGGGATATTAACTACCGTAAGTAACAACCTTTATATTTTATATCTAAAATGTGAAAAGGCTTTAAAGAGGAGGCTAAGTTTTTACGTTTGTATTATGGAGTTTGGGGACATGTGGATTTTGTTTTGCTTGAGTTGGTGTGTTTTTCTTTTGCTTGTTTTTGGTTCATTGGATGGAGTGTTCTTTTGTTGCTTGTGGTGAACATAATTTCCAGGACACGTTTGTGTTTGGTTTAGCGAAAACCCAAATCAACATTTGTTATAAAAATAAAGAATTGATCTTACCCCGAGATCAAGTTGTTGTCGGTCTTTGTCACTAATTTCTGGATAAATACATCATGTCAGATGGAAATAGTTTAACGGTATATGTTTCTACCACCACCATCTTCATACCCTGAAAGTTATACGTAAATTTGTCAACATATTGTTTGCCGTATGTTACCAATTCTGTGTTGTACCTTTAAAATTAACGACCTTTTTTCTATGTTATGACGTCAAGTAAAATGTCACAGAATTAAGCGTTTCTGATTTACCTAGTGTCGATTACGTGAAAAGCGTCATTCTCTGAAACTCGATATCATCTATCGATTTACATAAGACGTCAGTGCGAGCTAGTGTATTTGGTGATGATGATGTCCGATTAGGGCCACCATAGTAGTAGCAAAGTCGACCTTTGCTCTTTTCGATTGCCACAATAACACAAACTGCACCCGTGACCCAATTACCCGGGTACGGCTTGAAATGACCTATAAATAGGAATAAATATTCCATCTGTATAAATGGCGATATATAGAAAAGACATCTCGTATTCCGAGTTTCAGATATCAGTTTGTGCCATTTGGGTCGGGTTTTTGGTTTCTCTCAAAATTTATGGCAGCTCATTAGGCCTTATATTGCCGGAGCATGATGAGTACCAAATTCCTGTTTTGCCGTAGCACTTAGGAGTGATTATAGGAACCTATTAACAACAAGATGGCATTGTCGGTGAATTCTAGCCCAGGGAAAAAAGAATGAACAGATTCGGGCATGCGGGCTTAATATTTGGTTCATTTCAAAACAGATCCATAAAACCGGGTTAATTTAAAACTGAATTGCACCTCAGATATTTACAGAAGGCTACTTACGGCTTAAAGGTACAGTACATGATTGGTAACTATAACATGCCCGCACAGAAAATGTTCACTGATTTACATATAACTTTCAGGATATGAAGATGGTGCTGGTACAAACATACCGTTAAAATAGTTCCGCCTGAAATGGTGTAGGCCTATTTATCCGGAAATTAGTCAAACAAAGACCGAAAACAGTTTTGATTTCGGGGTAATTAGAACCATGATTCTTTATGTTTTCTTGCGACTCAGATGTCCGATTGAGCTCAACATTTCACAGGTTTATTGCTTCATGTACGGGCCTACATATTGGATCAGACAAAGTGTGAGTGCTACTCTGTAATCTTTACCAATCATGTTTTATACCTTTACGAGTGTAATAGTGTACCACTGTCACAAAAATAACTATGATAGCGTAATCAGAAATGATATTTGTTTTAGCCATCACGAGTCACTAGATTTTTTTTTTTCTCCAACAAAATGGACAAACCAGAATATGTAGGCCGATAATTTGTCGAATTTCATGGTAAAATGCACGGGGAAAATGACGTGTACAACAGTGTACAGTATACAATTCTCCCATGGGCTTGGGCTTAGGATCCGTCATGCTGAGAATACAGGTTGTGAATTTCCCCCCGAGGTTAAAGTTCCGTTTTCTTGTTAGAAACAGAGTATCTACTTCGAAACCGTACCCCAAACCTCCATTTTGATGCCTGCTACTTTAAAATGGATGTAAGAAATGGAGCCGAAGCCGGAGCCTGATGAGCGAAAGCCGAGACGGTTTCATAAGGGCCCATAATACCATACATTGAACATGCAAGGCTTCAAGTCTCACTCGACATCCACATTTTATGAATCAGTGTTTACAGAATAAACTGCAGTTTTTCCGTAACCGGAAAATCAGAAAATCATGAACAAACAAATGCTCAATCATTTGATTCTCAGGAATGATTAAAAACAAATACAAGTAATAAAAAACGTTCTTCAAATTTAAACAGGATGTATGGAATGACAGGAACACATTGTTTATGCAATAATATAAAAATTCATTCAATGAAATCACCGCCATTGCTTTTGAGACGATCTTTTCCCGGGGGAAACAAATATTATTATTTTCTCTTTCTGAAATTTGAATGCAAGTTTTATGTAAATATTAATATCCTTTGGTAAGGGGCCACCTAATTTATGAATGGACGGAGTGGAATCATTACCCATCTCTTGTTTTCCTCTAGGTTCTATCATACTTTGGTAGCATACCCAAACAAAAACCTTCACATATTTACCTATAACTTACAGGGTATAAATATGGTGATGGTATAAATACATATCGTTCAAGTTGTTCTACCTGAAATGCTGTATTTATCAAGAAAGGAGTAAAACCAATGACCACAAACAATTTTGATATTTTTAAGATAAAAATTAACGGTGAAATTTTTTTCAAAATACTGTAGGTGACAGTTACTGTTTCTGTCTTGATATTTATGCTCATAAATCTGCATTTCTTTAACAGAAACCAAAGAACGATATTACCTTCATGGACATCTTGTAATGAGCATTTTAGCTAAAAACCAGTTCATTAAGGATATGAGGCTTACAAGGAAAATCATTTGGGCGTCATTGCTAAATGTATATGAAATGACATATGGGATAATTTATGCATTGTTTGATCTCGGAATAACAAACCAAAAGTCCCTCTTTCTTAAAAGACAAAACTGGGCTCATTTCATGCGTCGAAAATAACCACCCGATATTTGGCAAAACTGGAGTTGGCATAAAATGGAACTTGGCATGTTCGTTTGAAAGCCCCAAAGCAAATTGATTGGGTTTGTTGTGTAGGCTCTCCTTGATATAAACGTAATAGATGAGAAATATTTTACTGGCAAAAGTATTTGCAGGAACTCTTCAAAGGTCGTATCATACTTTGGTTTTTGTCAAAGAAATGCAGATTCATGGGCAAAAATATCAAGACAGATACAGTTACAGTCATCTGTGAAAATTTCAGTCCTATACGGTGCCCACTTTTTGAGAGAACAGTGAAAAATGGCCACAGTATTTCTTAAGTCTTTTCTCTTTATTTTTTCTCTTTTAAAAGATCAACAATATTTTCGGTCGTTGTTTTACTCTTTTTCTGGATAAATACAGCATTTCAGGCGGAAAAATTAACGGTATGTTTCTACCACCACCATCTGCATATATACGTAAATCTGTGAACATTTCTGTTTTGGCTTCTTACCAAAGTATGATACTACCTTTCAGAAAGAAAAAATCAAAACACGTTCTCTATTTTTAATCACAATTACTATTATTTCAGTTTTCTCTGAAAATCAAATATAACCAAATGATATTCACCGGGATGAGCTATCAAAATTGAAAGTAGTCCTATCCAGCACGAGAATATTGAATCTCCTATTGATCATTATTAGAAAAACCGAGGAAATTGTAATGTATTGGTAATTACCCAACGGAAACCCCAAAACAGATTGAGTGATTTACAAGATAAATATGAGTTATGCGAATGATAACTATGTTCATAGCTATATCATCGTGTAACGTATGCAGCCTGTGTTTGCACTGAAAAACCAAACATGCACAATTCATTCAATGTAAACCGAAAAAGCCAAACCCCCTAATTTTTTTCCCCAAAGATAAAGCGTCGCATTTTCAATCCACATTTTTAAATTAATAACGGTTTTGATTTTTCTCTTTAGCGCCAGTGCGAATTTTAACACCGGGGATAGTGCCGTTGCCCCAGCAACGTGCCCTGGCCAGGCACACAAAGGTGTTGGTTGTTGCCAGGCAACTAAACAGTGATGCGTATTTTGTTGGGGAGGTGTGGGGGGGGGGGGGTGAGGAGTGTTGCACATGATGCACACAGAAACTCCGCAAAGTAATCATTGCCCATACCACTTCAGTCCGGCTTGAGGGCCCACATTGCAGTGAAGTTGGGAAACGATTACTAGTATATTGTATTGTATTATTATAATTTTTTTGGACGTTTAGCACGAGATGGGACACGGAGAGCAGGCGGTGTACCGAACACACATGAACAGGTGTTGAACGTGCACGGTATAATACATGTACGTGTGTACAAAATCACTCGTACTCAATTGTTTGGTGAATTATTAATATAGCCTGGGACGTGATAAGAGATAATGCTTATCACACGAACAGGCCATAGTACCAATTTCATCCCAAGTTTGCATTATGCTATGCACGGCTCGTCCCTGCTATAGACCCGTACAATACACCGTCTGATTTGATGATTATGTTGCACCTTTGGTTTATACCGTCAATGTTCGACAGTGCTTAACCTTACAGAGTTCAATTGGTGTTCCAAATAATAGCCAGATATCATGGTACTTAACTCAAACAAATAAGCACTAGTAACCGCAACTGTATTACGTACAGGTATAGTATAAATTTCTGTAACCCCGAAAATGTATACAAAAACTTAAGAATAAATCATTTTCTCTCTGGATAATAAAAATCTCTCTGTTCTTTTCTTATGTACATTCGTATGAGTGTTAGTTCGTTCTTTTTATAAAACATCACAGTGCACCACTCAAAGAGTTGTCCTCTGTTTTTGGATCAAATGAGCGGATTTGCCAGCTTTCCCTTGGGTCCGTACTGTAACGTTACTTTGGCCATTTTGAAGTTTTTCTTTTGTCCAGCACCGTTGGGCATCCACGAATCTGAGTTGTTGCGCAAGTACTTCTTGGCAGGCTGTGTGATCTGGGTTTGTTTGTTCCGCTCGGCCAGCTCAATCCCACGGATCTTTCCATTCTGGGTGCGGAACCTCCCGAACCTCTCGGCAGCCTTGGGCGGTCTGTCGCCGGGCGAGAGACCCTTGGTGGGGCGGCTCCCCCTCCCCTCCTTCCCGGTGGGTACTGAGTCACTGCCGGCAGCGTTCGCCTCCGGAGGGCGTGGCTTTCTGGCAGAGGGCAGCGGGGTGCTAAACGGCGACTTCTCGCTGACCTCATCCTGCTGAACATCCAGATTGATTTTATCGAAGCTGGGTTCTCCGTCCATGTTCAGGAACCGCATGTCATCCTCTTCGTTCTCGCTTTCTCCATCGCTACGTTTCACCACGGGGTCATCCTTCCCTTCCCCTAAGGATTCTTTACCATACACGTCGCCCGGGAACGCCACCAGATATGGCTTTTCACTCGATCCCTTGGTCTTCCCGGGAAAAACCAAGTATCTTGTTTCCAAGAACGGTGACGACGGGGGTGAGACGTACAAGCTGGCACAGTTCGGAGGTGAAGAATTCACGATGGTCTCGACATCTTCCTCCTGGGAAGGTTCCTTGTGCATCGGTGTTTTCTCACTGTTTTGCACAACCCCGGCGATAGGAGGAAGTTTGACGAAGGGACTGATCGGAGTGGCGACAGATTTCTCCGTGGACGTCGGTGTATCCGGTGGATCATGGCTGCCGTCTGATGACGGACTCCTCTCAGCGAGCTTGTCATTTGAGCCCTGCCGGGATGACAGCGTCCGGAAGACCGAGCCTCCCTTGATGCTCGGGAGTCGGTCACTCGCATCGCTGTCGGTGCTCTGTAAGTCTCTCGCCCGCTGGTACTTCTCCGTCTTGCTGATTTCGGCATCCAAGAATATATCCCCGAGGTAGTCCGAGAGCCTTCCGAAGAGCTTGGCGATGCAGGAGTCGTGAAAGTTGGAGACGTACAATACCGAGGTCTGAAAGGAATTCCTGATAACGTCCGACAAAGAAGGGACCGCCAACTCCTGGGGTTTCCTGGGCACGATCTCCGGGTCGGAATGGAACCCGCTAGACAGAGATTCGCTTTTAGCACGAGCTCCCTGGCAGATATCGGAAGACTTGCTCCGGCCACTGTGATGCCGCCGGGGAGGGACGGGTGTCGTTAAGGTGCCGTCCGAGGTCTTTACCCTCTCGTCCACCTGGTGGATATCAGAGGGCAAGTTTTCTGGTAGGCTGTACCCTGCCTCGCGCACAGTTATGATAGGGATGTCATAAGTCACGGCGATGCTCAGCTGGTGCAGGCAGAACCAACTGCTGAGCGATCCATCATTCATCAGGAACAAAAAAGCATCCGCCGTGCTCACGGCATTCAGGACATCACCAAAGTCCGCTTTGCTCGCTGGCAACTCCGGGTTGGTCCGCACATAACAGTGGCTAGACAGCGAAGTGACAATGTTTTCCCTGGTCGATCTGCCCGACGGGGAGCTCTCGCTTGGAGCAATGTCGTCGCAGACGTACACGTACCGAGCGTCAGTGGTACCGTCTGGGTGCGATCCGCGGTTTGATTTGGTACGATGGTGGTGAGCCGCGTGGCGGTGATTCCTACCTTTGCTCCTTTTCCGCAGCTGCTTGCTCTCCTCCCTGGGCGCCTCCGTCTTGCTCGGTGTCGCCGATCCCTTATCGAGTAGAACAGGTTGCAGGAAATCCCACAGCGGGTCAAGGCCCTCGGCCTGTATCAGGTTCGGGTATAGATCCAGTAGCTGCACCACGGTGTCGATGTCGCCGCGGTGCCGTTGGACCCAGTTCTGTGCCCCGGTGAACGTCGGCCGCGGACCGGCAAGCTGATGAGGCTTCACGCGGAGTCTCTTGGTTGTGCTGGCGGTGTTGTTGCTTGCGTGGACACCAGTGGCGGTATTCCTTTCTGGTTTGGGTTTGGCTGGAACTGCAGGCCGCCGACGCAGTATCGGCGAGGGGAGCTTTCGTTCCCGCCTATCATGCCACATGACCGAGTCATCGAAACTATGCGGCCTACCGTAAAACGCCGCGGTGAACGGCTCGCATGTTGGTGTTCATTACTGCCGTGCGGTGCTGCTCACTTGTACGTGACAGTTATACAACCTTGTACATGTACCAAGGATCCAGCTTATCTGTTCGCATCGCTGATATGTAATTCCCGTGCATATGAGATAACCATATTTGTTATCACAGAATATGTGACAGTATCGCTTGTTTTTATCTCCTATACGAGCTGACAGAATCACACGGCGACTAAGCATAGATGTGGCGCATATCATACACTGTGACGATAACGGATTGTTTATTTTCTCTGCTCGCTCAAATCCACGGTTGCTGCATCCGCGAAGGTTTCTGATAATCTGTGGAGCAATCGTCACTGGCTCTGCATCCAGTGCGACGTGTTGGCGCCTCGTCGGTGTTGCCAGGCGACGTGCGTGCCGTGGCCAGCCCCCTCCGCTCATTGGCTGAGGTACCATTGAGGCTGGTTCATTAGCATTTAACAGGCGTACCGATGGTCTCTGCGCGCGTGTACGACGTGCAAGCCTCCAAGCTCCATGCTATGACCATAGAGATGCTGTATATCCACAGTAGTGTATAATGCATGGAATGGCCATAGCTCCATGGTGTGAAACTCAACACAGCCAGTCGTCTAGTATTACGTGTACTCTAAAACCATTCATGTACATCTACACCAACCCTTATGGCTTGATAAACCAAACAGCTAGGATCTGTTCCTAGCTAGCTAGCTAAACCCATGACAAGCGAATGTACCTCACTACACACACGGACAAGATATTTCACAGCGAAATTGCACGTCCACCAGATGACCTGCACCAACCTATACTATACATGTACAAATAAATATGAACATAGGAAGGACCGCACCGCTGTGGCATTCATAATATATCTACTTAAATCAATTAATTAATCACCTGCCGGGGATCGGACCGTCCTGGTCTATTCGAGTCCCCATCCCGCTCACTCCGCTCAGACACCTGCCGGAGTGCAGTGCGTACCGGAAACTGCGGCCAACCATGGGCCAACTATAATCATGGGGATGTTTTTTTTTATTACTCCCCAGGGGGGATAAGAGAGACATTTTCTGAATAACAAACCAGCTATGATTATAATAAGACTAACAGGAGTGCACCCGGTGTATGTAGTATAATATGCCCAGCGTCTGATGGTGGCATGTGGAGTTTAAAGTTGGCATGCAGTGTCCCCAACATCCCACGCATATAGACGGGTTACCATTTGATTCAGAGATACATAAGATTTCGTAACGCGTCCCTGGACACCAGACCAGAGGCCAGAACACTGTGATATGTCAGGCCATTTAGGCCTGTTACTCTGAGATTCAAATGAGTCAGTCTGCACGTGCCTGCCCTTAATTCTGTTTAACGGGTATCCTGCAATTTAAGAACCTAATTGTTAGATTTGCTTGAAAGCAATGTTGTGTCGCCAATGCCACGGGAAAAACGTATATAAGTACACTGCTACCTCCATGATATAACAAAACTCAATGTATGCACTATTCACATACAACTTTTAGGGTATGAAGATGGTGCTGGTAAAAACATACCGTTAAAATATTTCCACTTGAAATGGTGTATTTATCTAGAAATTAGTAAAACAATGACCGAAAACAGTTTTGATCTCGGGGTAAGATCAAAACCATTCTTCATGTTTTACAGGAAAAAGTAAGTGATGTTTTCGCTATTTTCTTGTGACTCAGATGTCCGATTGAGCTCATATTTTCACAGGCTCATTATTTCATGTAGGCATACATGTTGGATTAGAAAAAGTCACGTGAGTGCTGTTCTGTGACCATTACCAATCATGTAATGTATAATACCTTGAACGTCTTCAATTTGTTTCCGACGTGCCGACCAATTCGCATGCCCAAGGTTAATAAGTGGTGACTTGTTAATGGGGGCGGCCCCAGCCCCACCCCTTAAACCTTGGACGCAGCATGCATTATCATTAACTAAAATGGGCTCTATGTCTAATTGATCAACTGGCCGTGAACATAGTTATGTAATGAAAATGATCGGATACTGAAAAAGGCGTGCGTGGTTGTAACTAAAAGACATAACAATCCTACCGAGTATTACACGACAGTAAAGAGGTGCATACCTCAAGTACTTCAAAATGCTAGAACCGTCCCAAGGAAACAGCCGGGGTGGATTTCACGAAGCCCTACGATCGATCGTAATCGAGTTAATACTAAGGATAACCCGATCGTGGCTGCAATGCATCATTATAATAAGCCCTACGATTGATATAGTAAGTAAGGATGAGTTTGGTGAAATCGATCCCAGTACATGTACCACATACCATATACATGTATAATAATTATCACTATTATAAAAATGTGGCCACGGAAGTTGAAAACGAACTCTATTTCTGCCGTCTGATTGCACGACCGGGTAACGGCTTGCAGGCTAAGATGACATAGTCATTGCACTGCGTCAATGATCGATGACCACTTTTACTAATAACATCTCTAGTGTTATAAACCTATATCCTCCTTATTGTGAAGTGTTCGTCGGGTCTATTTCTACCTCCATGGTCGGACTTTGTACGGTGGACTAGAAGAGGTTAACTCTGGTTTGATGGAATTCAACAAATTGTCTAAGGCCGGGATACTATAATTGATTGAATTGAGACACTTACACTCTTAAAGTGCTTGTTTCAAAGTCCTCCTTGTATATACGGTCATTATGGCGGATCTACTCTGAATCAGTGTCTCAAGTTGAGGGTATAGTAACAGACTTGATAATGTTCGGCAGAGATCGATCCGTTTCTGTGTGAAATGTCACTGTTTGTTCAGTCCACATAGACAGGGGCCAATTTCATGGAGCTGCTTAGCACAAATTGCTTAGCACAAAAATGGCTTGCCCAATCAAACAAACCACCATTGAAAATTCGATTTAATATTCATGGTCAGCGAACAACAGCCAAAGAATATTTGCAAGTGGTACACAACACATGGACATTTGGTTGTTAATCCTGTTTTTATTGAGACAAAATGTCATGCTTAGCAAATTTTTTTGTGCTAAGCAGTTCTACGAAATTGTCCCCTGTAATACGTTAACTTCCTGTGAAATGATTCCCATGTAATTCATCACGACAGCAGCTGCACCAAAGCACCTCCCAAACGCATCTGGGATCGAACAATCAATCTTATCTCCAAAAATCTTAATCTCCAAAAATCAATCTTAATCCGTTTCATTGACATTTGTATCTTATTATCTCTGTTTCATAAAGAAGGTTACGATCAATATCAAACTTTTTTTCACGCTGAAACAATCTTAGCCCTACACACTTGATCCAAATCAATCGTAAGAGCAAAGCAATTAATCTTAATCTCGTGTGATATTTTGGCGGGAAAATAAACAACACTTTTTCAAATACATTGTGTATGGGTGCCACCTATTGCTCTGTAAAAGCATGGTTCTTCGGCTGCTCTACTGATTTTGATTGCAGTCATCGAAATTAAGGAATAAAAACGGGCACAACGTCACTAAAAAAGGAGAAAGTCCTTTCGTTATCCCCCTATGTTTCAACAACCAATCTGTACAGAACTTAGAATTTTAAATTGGACATATTTTCATCTCTGCGATATAACAAAAACTTGGTTATAGAGAAGGGCTAAGGAATGGTGATTTATGTTACAAAAATAAATCGTGCACAGGTTTTGGGGAAAAGTCTGTAATATAGCAAGTGCAATCACGATGAAGTAATAGTTACATACTACCGCATGCACATGCCTCATTATTGTGGATTGTTATAAGGAAATACCGTAGACCAGTTTGTCAAAGAAATGCAGATTCATGGGCAAACATATCACGGAAGATACAATAACAGTCATCTGTGAAATTACCAGTCCCACACGATACCCACGTTTTGAGAAAAACAGTGAAAAACGGCCACCACAGTATTTTCAAAATCTTTTGACCATTTTTTTTAATATTTAAAAGATCAACATTTCAGACTGAGTAATTTTAACGTATTGTTTCTTTATACCATCACCATCTTTATACGCTGCAAGTTACCGTGGTAAATCTATGAAGATGTCTGTTTCGGTATGCTACCAAAGTATGATAATACACATGAATAGTATAGCCTAGGGCCTATATCAATCGAGCCACCACTGAAAACATTATGTTATAGTACCGAGTGTTGACGCTCCCTTTCGTTTCACTGCATCTTAACACTCGATTGGGTCATTATCACAAGGCTTTGACAGAAGAAGGGGGAAGAGAACGAGGGGAAAAGACAAGAAGACGGGAGGCGGCCCGTACTAGCCGGTCGATATACCGACACTGATGAAGGGCGGCTGGTCCATCCCTTGTGCCGCGCTCTGCACGTACATCACCAAGCAATCTCAATGGCAAGGACGATTGGCCATCAATTTCATCTTCCCGAGCCCACACTATACGAGGCTGAAAGGAGAATAGCAAGATACCAGCCACAAAGGAGGGGGGGGGGGCTGAGGCCAGACTTGCAGTGTGATGGTTGACATTAGGACTAATGACTTATGCCTTTAAATGTGTTATCATACTTTGGTTTTTATACAGATTCATGGGCAAAAATATCGAGGAAGATACAGTAACAGTCATCTGTGAAAAATACAGTCCCATACGGTGCCCATTTCTTTTTTAGAAAACAGTGAAAAACAGCCACAGTATTTCTTAAGTCTTTTCTCTTTTATTTTTTCTCTTTTAAAAGATCAAACAGATTTTCGGTCGTTGTTTTACTAATTTCTGGATAAAAACACCATTTCAGGCGGAACAGTTTTAACGGTAGGTTTCTACCAGCATCATCTTCATACCCTGAAAGTTATACGTAAATCTGTGAACATTTCTGTTTTGGTCTCTTACCAAAGTATGATACTACCTTTAATTTCATTTCGATGGGTCGTGTGGACTTAACTCACTCATTGCACTTTGCCATCAATGTTTCATCAGTCGGAGATGTGTGTAATTATCCAAAGCTTTACAACGGTATGGTAAAAATGGGATTTGGTGCGACAACATTTCCTTTGAGCGTAGTTCCATGGCATCTGACTGCCAAATGAATAATTATTGACTATTAAGGACACATAGGGCTGGATAGCTCAGTTGGTAAGCACGTTATACCAATGGTGTTTCGGAGGTCGCTAATTGGAATCTCGCTCCAGTCAATGTATCTTCACTTTCCAATGAAATAATAATTACATTACACAACAGTGTCATACCGTAACAGACATTTTCACAGATTTACCTATAACTTACAGGGTATACAGATGGTGGTGGTAGAAAAACATATCGTTACAAATTTGTCTGCCTGAAATACACCCAGAAAAGAGTAAAAACCAATGACCAAAAACAATTTTGATCTTCAGTTAAAGATCAAAAATAACGGTGAAAAGACTTAAGAAAATGCTGTGGGCGTTTTCACTGTTTTCTCAAAAAGTGGGCACCGTACGGGACTGAACATTTCACAGATTGTGAAATTAAATCTGCCCAATTGGCTTGTGCTCACGAATCTGCATTTCTCTGACAAAAACCAAAGTATATCACCTTTAAGTATTAAGTAACTCTTGTTTGCCATCTTTCCCGCGTTGCCATGCAAAATTGGGCGTTTTGCTTAGCAACAGACTGGCCTTGAATGTTTGGAAATGTATCTTCCTCGACCAAGGCTGTGGAACTGATGTCACCCATGATGTCAAATCAACTTTTAGTTAAAAATTAATCAGGTGATTGGTTTTCAAGTTGCGACTTCAAAGAAGTGCTTTATTGACCGACCAACTCCAAATGCACTGTGCGTTTATAATATGTATGCGTGCACACATGCACGGCGGACAAGCAAGGAGTATATAGGCCTATTGGGATGACATAATGTGTTCAAGATCCGTCACCATGGTAACGGGGAATCTCTATGACGTCAGGATGAGTTGGATATTCATTACGGCGCGGACTCGTGAGAGCAAACAATCACAGCGAAAGTAGAGCACGCGTTTGTCTTCTTCTTTTTCAGACAGATGATATGCCGTGCATTTTGGCCAAAAGGATTGTACGAACAGATATAATTCCTCGAGCGAACATAATTATTTAGGTAAGCATGAAAAAAAACCTATGATTTCTGATGCCAGGGGTCAATTTAATGGAATTGTTAAGCACAAAAGATTGCTTAGCACAAAAATGTACTCTTTCCCAATAAAACAAACCACCATTGAAACAATATTCAAAGAACAATCACAAGTGATACACAACACATGAAAATTTGGTTGTTAATCCTGTTTTTATGAAGACAGAAATTTCATGCTTAGCAAATGTTTGTGCTAAGCAGGGCTGTGAAATTGGCCACAAAACTTCAGACATTGACAATTTAATTCACACGGGCTTCATTCTTATTGAAATACAGACGGATCAGCCTTTGAATATTAAATTTTGATTGCTGTTATTTTTTTGTTCGTTCTAATAATAACTGCCGCCAATCTTTGCTGGATATTTTCAGCCGTTCTTTCAGCTGAAGTTAATTGAGTTCTCGTATTTTATTTCTGTATAAGCCTATAGGCCTACCTGGTGCAATTCCCAATTAGAAAACCAGCAGCAGAAAATTCGATTTATTTTTAACAGTACGAAGTTGCTTTTCACCATAGTGATACATCATTTCCAACAACAGAGTCCGGCTTCTCATCCGTTCAGCTTGGATTCAATTTCAACAGACATTAAAGGTACATGTAGTATCATACTTTGGTAGCATACCGAAAACGGAAATCTTCACTGATTTACCTATAACTTGCAGGGTATGAAGATGGTGATGATAGAAACAAACCGTTAAAAAATGTTCTGCCTGAAATGCTGTATTTATCCAGAAACGAGTAAAACCAATGACCAAAAACAATTGTGATCTTTTAAAAGATCAAAAATAAAAGAGAAAAGACTTAAGAAATACTCTGGCTCTTTCACTGTTTTCTCAAAAAGTGTGCATCATATGGGACTTAAAATTTCACAGATGACTGTTACTGTATCTTCCTTGATATTTTTGCCAGGATATTGAGAGGTAACAAACGCCTGCTCGAATTTCTGCATATTATTCAATCATAACACCGATTCACGATGATTGTGGTCGATTGATTTTGTATTCAAAGTTTTGTTTCAAAACATCATACTGTATCCTTTCTAAGAAACCAAATCAAATCAGTTCATCACTGTGTGGATATCTTGTATGCAATTTGTAATGGTTTGTACTATGCATGTCATTCTGTAGAAAGTATACAAAGAACACCATTGATGTTTTTTTCACAGCCCAAAATGTGCTGTATATTATGTATACAGTATGTACATAATTCTCGAGTTGGACGTAAGCCTACAGCAACTATTATCTCCGTCATTGAGATTCAAGAATTGATGTCTTTCTAAATAAGTGTCAACGCTTCAACGGACCCAATGCCAATAAAAAAACACCTCGTGTGGCCCAGGGATGTTTTTCTCTCTTATTTTTCCCTCTCTTTCATCATCAGCTAAAGCCAGCTTGGGTGTGGTGTACTTCCCTCACCAATTTATACTACAGCTTCCGCAGTATAAACCATAATCATGTAATGTCCTCTCGCATTGGGCAGGGAGCAGTATATACGGCGGGAGGCGAATTGAGACGAATAACCCAATTCTACGACCGGTAACAAACGGGAGAATAATTTACATTGGCAAGTTGTTGTCGCCGTATAACATTCTTTGGCCTGTTTGTTTTTTCATACAGGGGTAGGCCTATACCATCACCATCTTTATACCCTGTAAGTTGATAGGTAAATTTGTGAAGATTTCTGTTTTGGTATGCTACCAAAGTATGATAATATATACCTTTAAATACCTTCACACACTCCTACTATAGGATTTTGTGTGACATGTTGTTAATGTAATAATTGTTCCTTTTTTTTCAGCACTATAACAACACTATATTTCTGACCCTTCGCCGTCTGCCTGCATGTATATTTAAGCTTCAAAGCGATGACATCTAATGTTGCGCTGCCTATAGTTACAGCCTGGATGAACCTCCATGGATATACTTTATACTATAGCTATATGCTCTGCCCAACAACCAAATCCAACCAATTTCCCGTATACATAATCCACGTGTGTCGGAATATTGTACAACCTCATCATGTCATCACACTATACCGATAGAGAACTGCTAGATAAACTCTGCAATGGAAATGCCATGAAGCCTTTAGTACGTACCCCTGCAACCAGCCCGAGTAGAGAGGTGTGTGTATTGAGAGGGACAGCGTGATCGTTTTTTTGTTTTCTCATCACCAAGCGAGTTAATGCTTGGGTCAACACGAGAGGTGAAATCAATCACGGGGATGCGAAGCCAGCTTCCCCTATATAAATACGAAGTACGAGGCTTTTAGTGCCAGTTCATTGCGTACATCACATGTATATAGGAAATGTCATTAATAAAATATCGACCCAGGATGTTAGGGTATACTTGCCCCATAGAGATACATACTAATTGAATGACTTGCCCACATTTACACAGAGCCCATTCACTGGAAAGTCTTGGCGCTCCATTTTGTTGTTTGTCCTCCTACACATAATTTTGTACTGTAATAATGAGGGTGAATTTGTATTAGATAATTACCTCAAAAGTAACCAATAATGTTGAGTAGAAAACATGATACTGAACATTTGAACCTTTCATCATTTTAAAGCCACTTCCGGGGGAGGGGGGCAACAAAGTAATTCGCTGATGTATAACCTGACACTAACTATAAACGGCGAGTCTTAAATTTAGACGCAGTGTCTCCGGGCTCCAGGACTATAATAAGAGGAGTCGAGATTATCAACAACAAAATCCCACAGAATATTGTTCTCAATCATTCGATCCTTTCCTGTGTATAGGCGAATAATATGAAAAAAGAAACAACATTTGTTTCCCAATTTGGATGCCACGACAGCCAAAACAGGCTTCGTTTGAGCTACTGACGTCATACAAGCGGCGATGGCTTTGCAAAACAAGACACCCAATACGACTCGACGGACAAGGAGGCAATTTCACGGTCCTCATGTTTAGCACAAAAAATGCTAACCATGAAATTGCTGTCTTAATAAAGACACGATATAATAACAACTACATTTCCACGTGTTGTGTATCACGTGTGATTATTCAGTGTTGTTTGCTGACTATGAATATCAAATAGAATTGTTAATGGTGGTTTAATGTTTAAATATTGACCAAGACATTTTGTGCTAAGCACAATTTGTGTGCTTAACAGCTCCATGAAATTGACCCCTGGTCGATCTGCGGTGGTTGTTTTTTTATACTGAAATGGGTTATTTTTGTTTTGTTAGGGATGTCGGCGTACTTTTCAGGATCGGGGATGCGTTGTCAATAACAACGATTGACAACCATTGTGTATTAATGTCCAGATAGACCACGGTTGCCGTCACGAGCTAAATATTCTGTTCGTGGTTTACCGCCCCGAGGCAGCGTACTTTCATCGGTCCTCTTCAAGGGTGGTTATGAGCTTTCCGTCGGTGAGCTACAGCTATTTTGCGAACCATGTCTGCCTGTTTTTGTTTCGTCATATACACGCAGTGTTGTTGTGATTGTGCCAACGACTTACAAGCAAATCAAGTAGGTCTATGTATAGGGTTATTCCTGACATTGGATGTTGTGCCAACAGCCTAAGGTCGTTGTTTTCGTTCCGTTTCAGAGAAAGAGAGAAAAAATAGCAGAGAATAATCCATTCTCAATTTCCTGAATTTAATTTCACCTTGAACAACGCACAGACAGTAACTGGCCAATGGCAAAGAAATCTGAAAATGACTGTCTGTGTTATAGCTAGATAGCCATTTATGCACTGTGTGTAGACAGACAGCACGATTCAAGGCAGTGCTGCAGAAGATAAGTGAATATCATCAAAGGAGACTTGACAAGAAATTTTGTACAATTCAAAACATTTGAAGGGGAAAATCGGAATTGGGGTGACAATTTTGTTTGAAAAATGTGATTTTAAATTACAATCTGAAAAGTTGCATCTCTGAAATTATCATTAAGTTTTCGCGCCCATTCACTGCGCGACCAACAACCAAACTCAGCACAGGAAATTGTTGAATTATAGAGTGTTTTTGAAAAGATAAGTTGTTTTTACGCGACACGAAAATCACTGAGCCTATTCTTGGCCCGATTGAACATTCGGTCATAATTATCACCACGATGAAACGTCATTCCTAATTACCCGTAGGCCTACATACAAGTGTCAGCCATTCGTTTCCACTTCTATATAAAGCATATACTTCCCATATCTAGTAAATACAATCATTATTTTAACAAAGGACGTGCAACAAACTATCTACAATCCAGAAGACATATCCCCCCGCCCCGAGAGACAAAGTGAATACGTCACTAGCTCATTACGTATGCAGAGAGGGGAGAACATATCGCACCGTGAGGAATTAGCGCGGGAACCAACCTCAGCTCCATGCACTGTGCGCTGCATGTCTGTTCAAAAATGACGTCACTCCTCGATATTTTAAAGAGAATCTGAGTAGGCCTAATGGTGATGGGTCTATAGAGTGGAGACCTAGGCGTATTCGAATTATTTGATAACAAATCATAGCTTTCCTTCAAGCCTCATAATAATTACGCGTGTCTCACGTCGAGAAATAATTACCAATTAAGGCAAGTGCATGGCATCGCTATGCGACTGTTTGCCAAAATGCTCTATCCTTTATTTCTGCCGAGGGTAACAAGCAAACAAGACAAGACACGAGCAGTTTACCAAGCAACGCGCTTTTTAAGTCCAACTCCCTCCCCCATGTGTTATTTTTCCTACTCCATCAAGTAATTAACGGGCGTCTCTAATAGATCACAAGTCAATTACATAGCTAACTGCAAACCTATTCACAATCGTATGGAGTTGCTAATCAAACGGACGTATGCAAACGCATGTACTGCAATCAAGGTATAGTAGGGCGAGAGGCAACCGTTGACCTGGACAAAACAAACATCACACACGTCCGCAAAGGTCAGTCTTGTCGGTCAGCCAAGAACTGATTTTGCCCAACACTGATCAGACTTAATATGACCGTGCAAATAAGGCATATGTTGTGTGTGTGGAGGGGTTATATTTAAGCTCTGGCCCTCTGCAATAAACCCCAATTCGCTGGGTGCAAATCAAATTTCTCCTTTTAAGGAGGCATTTCACCTCCTCTTAAATCTCCTCGCGCGGACACACCGACCGTGTGTGCAACCCAGAGGGGCAGTTTGACGTCACGGCTTGCAGGCGTTGCCTGGCAACTGGATGCGTGCATCTGACCGTACAGTAATGATGAAGGAATTTTAACATCGTGAGCGATGTCTTTCTAAGAGTTTACGGAGCACAAAGTATAATCGAATATGGGATTATACCATTAAAACAAATAATTACAAAGAAAGACAGAAAATGGTAAAGGCTCTGTACAATTAACAAAATCAGTGATGGATTAGAACTTAGAAATAAACCTAATCATGCATAGATTATATTTAATATTCGATGTGCTTTAGTAACGCCGATGTAATTTAATGATTTGTGTCTGCATACATTATTGAATGTTATTTTTCGTATAAAACTGTTTCCATCTTATAAGCCGATTGAATGTTATTTTGTTGATGGTTTTTTAAATGATTTTTGAGACTGGGTCGTCTGAATTCCAAATAGATTTACGTCAGTCACTTTGTCGTCCAAGCGAAATTAAGACGTTATATTGCAATAATACGTAAACAGTTAGCCGAGTTATACATTTTGATTAACTTGCAGGGTATAAAAGTGGTGATGGTGAAAACATTCTCTTAAAAATATTCAGTACCTAAAAAGCTGTATTTATCCAGAAAAAGAGTAAAATTAACTAAAGACCAAAAACAGCTTTGATCTCATATAGGGAGATAAACATAAAAACTCCTGTGAATTGATCATATCGAGGGCGTTTTTCACCGACTTTTTTCTCAAAAAGTGGCCACCGTATGGCACTGGATATTTTATAGATAACTGATACTGTAATACTGTATCATTCTTGATATTTTTTGCTCATGGATCTGCATTTCTATCTGTAAAAATTTGAAGTTATACCTTTAATGCGACTTGCGTCTTCAACTTGTATAAAAAGGAGTACAAACACGCGAACATATTTTTTGCGTCACTAGACAAGTAAACTCCATACATCACAATCATGTGCATTGGAACGTCAACGTCCACCATGGGCTATTGCGTCATCAAAATCCGCTTTGCAATTCTCAGGAGACATGAGCGGGTATATACTTCAGGTTGGATTTGAACCAAATTAAGGCATCGCCATTCTGATTTTGTCTTGCGTACGTAACAGAATGACCTTGATTGAGTAAAGAACATCCTCTGAGATTTAATATCTTTATATCGGCTCTGTATCAGAATCACCTTGGGACAAATCAGAAGAGACGCACAGATTAAGTTGTCGTCGTGTAGTCTTATTTAGTGTATAGCCAGCGTTCATCTTTAAGGGTACCCTCTTAATGCTCAGCTCAGGCTCAGCAGCACAGCGAAGCGCGTGGAACAATAATTTTACACGAAGTACCTCAATATACAAAGCGTGTTGTTCTGACATGCAGTCATGTCGATATGACTATAACTGACGTGAGTGACGTCCATGAAGAAGGGGCCTTAAGATGCCAATCTTGCATCATAATTATACACGGTATAGGCCAACGGCATTCCAAAATGGCACTTGGTATAAGATTATTGTGGAAAGAAGCGCGCGTGAGGGTTTTGTTAATTTTCCCCAGGACCGTGACAAGTCTTGATGAGAGAGATAGGAATGGGAATGCAAGACGTAAACGATCGCATCTCTTGCAACGGACTCGTCCTTGCCGACGAGGTTCTAGCCTTCCCGGTTGTTGTTTTTTCGCCTTGAAACCTCGGCTCCGACGTTTTGACTCCGTCTCAGTCCTTGTCTCCTTCATCTATACAGCTGGCATAGCCTACAGGTTGTGGCTTTGAATCCGTAGCCAAATGCTTATACATAATACTGATACCTAAATAGCTGTTATCTCAAATTGGTGGAAATGAAGCCAAAGCCGAAGCCGAGATAAAAAAAAAAGAAAAAGGCACGTACAATCCAAGAATCGTCCGGGTATTGCACAGTTCGCCTACCATTACCCCAATGCATAATTACAATTAATTGTTCATTCTTTCCGACTGTAATTGGTCAGTATAGTTACAGAACGGGAGGAGCTTCGTGGATCGGTCATTTTAAGTTTGATAATTATGATCGGTTCGTTTAAAATTCAATCCACAATCCAACAGATGTGCGCAATTTATCCAAAGCTTAATGGTCACTTAAAAGGGGTTATTTAGGTGCCCCATTTTGATATATAGATATGCCTATCACTGGGAACGCTAATATTGTTCGTAAAGAATCGGAGCACAATATTTTGCATCTTAAAGTTGTCTTTTGCAAGATTTGCTTGATATTCACGACAGCACAACTTTTAACCTTATACATCCGGCTTAGCGCACAATGCTATCATAATTATTATGCACGTACGTCCATCCAAAATGTGGTGCAAATTTGCCGCGCAAACATTACTGATACATGTAAATGCAAAATGTGCTCAAGACCTTTGCGGTATAGGGTGACTCTCACGGAATGACCACTAAACGACAACAAAGCCCCAAAGTCAAACTTCCTGGGATTAGGCCTACAGAGATTAAAGGGATAAACACACGATCAAGCAGAAATACAAATATGTTTTACCAAATAGCCCTATGGTTTAACTTAAGCCCACACTTCCTGCGAATGGCAATGTAAAGCAAATTGACGCGTCAGTACAGTCCGTATGAGTATAGGCCTACGCGTGGTTTTTCCCATTGCGACGCCATTAAGTTCACTTCGCCTCGCAAGTTCACAATGAAGTATGAGCCGGGCTTTATAAACGCATTAAAATGAAAGCCGATTTCTTGTCCCATATTTCCAGTCATACAATCAAAACAGAAGAATCTGACTCAGAGATTCATGAATGGTTTTTGTTGGTATGATCGCACTTTAAAGGTGCAGAACAGTTCGCAGATTTACTTAACTTTTAGGATAGAAACATACAATTAAAATATTTCCGCCTGAAATGTCGTATATTTATCCAGAAATTTGTAAAAACAAAGACCGAAAACAGTTTTGATCTCGGCGCGGTAAGAATAAATCCACTCTTTATGTTGTTTTTTTTAAGAAAAATTGAATCGGATTTCTCGTGACATCAAAACTGATGTCCGATTGAACTCAAATGTTCACAGGCTTCATGTACATTATTTGATCAGACAAAGTGTGAGTGTTGTTCTGTGACCTTTACCAATCATGTATAACACCTTTAAGCGCCGTGTATAGTAGTAATTTCAATCACGATTAACGAGTTGATTATAAAAGGGTCTGTTCACGCCTCGAATCCGACATCAGTTTTTGTTTAGCGTCATCGTTCAACCCAACAGATTACCCGTGTTTATCTCTCCCTGCCGCGGCTAAATCTTCCCCATCCGTGAAGGAGTTAATTGATAACTGTCGAAAGCTGTATACGTATAATACGGCCGCCTGGAATTATGTATATCTGGGTCGATAAATATTTATTTCCAACAAGTGGCGACAATGAGTTTTGTTTGTCTTTTTTTCCCTTTTCAAAGAAAAATGCGTAAATAATCCCAGAAGATTAAATATCAATCCGATTTGCATGTTTGCTTTTTAATTAAGACGCCGTGAGATTTCCGTGAAAAACGAACAAGACTTAGGGCTATAGTGTGATAAGCTATGATTTCAGGTTGTATAGGCCCTTACAGTGAATTAACACATTGCAAAAGAGCCTTGTATATCCTATTGCAGGGTAAACCTCCAAAACAAAATAAAATAGTCTCATTGAAATACTTACTGCTTGTTTGTTGTTAGTTAATTGTTGTTTTTACTGAAATATCAGGAAACTGGTATATAGGCAACATGACTATCTTGGCGATTTAGGCCAACCATAATAAAATACATTTAACAAAAACAAAATGAACTATACATAGATTTTCGAATAACGTATACTGATTCACGTCTGAATCGAAACTCGACCTTATTTTTATCAAGAGTTTTTGTCAGAGATTTAAAAAAAATATACTGTCAAAATCAACAAAAACATTATCCACAAGACTTCCTTGTTTTTCTTTTCTTTCCATGGACCTTCTATCCAAACTTAAGAAAACATATCATAGTTATTCCACAGGCAGTATTGTAACTTAAAGAGAAATGACTCAATTAACTTCGTTTGAAAATGTAATTCCCGAGTTGGCTTTAAACAAAAAAAGGTACCGACCATGCTTCTGGCAAAAGTAAGGCGGGAAAAGGCGAAAACAAATCCATGTATTATACGTCATGGATAGACAACCTTCAAACAGCCGACGTAATTGAAGAATTACTGACTATACGCTTAGAGCAATTTCCCCTGAAATGCATTAGAAGTTAAAAACAAGCTATGCACACTGGGATATGGAACGGTCCAAAACTCATAAAGCCAGTGGATATAATATAACACCCAGTGTAGGTATTAAGTTGCAATAACATTTGCCGAGCCTTTTATTTTTTATTTGAGCGCCCACCTCCACAAAAAAAAAAAATTAGCACAAGAACGTGTCGTCTGTTTTACACAAGATGTCCGTTTCAAGGTAGATGTTGTTGTTTTCATTCGTCCGTAGCCTCATTTCGGGTGACCTCTCCGGGAATTAAGGGGCATTTGGAGGAAACGTCGTCGAGGCTAAAGAAGAAGTCCTTCCGTCGTCGGATTTATATCTTCTCCCCCTTGCTTAAGTATCTGGAGTGCTGCTGCCTCGGGTTAACCATCATGGGAGCCAGAGAGGACAGCCTTCATCACTGATCGTGGAGTCGTGGACTATATCACTGCCTACACTCACCGAGGACAAATATTACAACCAGAAACCACCCCAAGAGACAACCGATATGATATAAGGAACACGCACTGGATGATGTTACACTTCAGAGCTTCAGAGCGAATCAAATAATTCCTAAATTGAAAAGATTGAACAAAACAAAACGTGGTTCGTCCATATAGGATCTTATAGGGACCTTAATACAACCTTGTCAAAAACAATTGTTGACAAAAAACTAAAAGTTCATGCAGCACGGGACTTCCTCGTCTTAAAAAGAAATATCAGGCGTTATAAAAAAAACATGGATGTTACTGGAAATAACCAGTGGCTAAGCAATGCTTATTAAACAGGCACCAACACTTTCTCATTGAGTTTGAGTGGTAAAAAAACAAATAAGATTGAAATGATCTTATAAGGATTTGCTTAAATAAGGTTTCAAAAACATAACAAATTAATCTCAAAGAGTGGGGTCAACAGCGACAAGTTGGAATATTCCATTTAAGTTTGAGTGCCCATTTGAAACCTTAATTTGTGTACTTTGCTTAGGAGACCGTTCAACATTTGGGAATATATGAGGTCCTGTCCGAATTATCTGTCAACTTGAAGAAATCATTTGGGTTAAACGACATACCAAAGGTGTTTGTGGTGGTAGATTGCATATACACTGTACATGACTTGTATAGCGATAACATAAATGGAAGAAGTGGTCATGAGTAACTTTTCATGGGAAAATCAATGAGAAAGACTTGATACATGGGTTTCAAATAATACTGTCCTAGTCTGACTCTCAACCAGACTAAAACAAAAACAGGTGGGGAAAAAAGTAGACCAGACCCAATTCTATAGAGCTGCTTAAGAACCAAAAACCTTGGTAAATAAAATCAGTATGCCAGCCAAAACTCCTTGTGAATGTTATGCTCAGCAAACGATGGCGGAATACAAATCAAAAGCAGTAAACACTCACAAGAACATTTGGTTGGTAATCCTGTTTGATCAAGGAAGACTTTTCATGCTTAAGCAAATTTTGTGCTTAAGCAGCTCAATGGAACTGGCCCCTGACCTTGCCAAACTGAGATTGACTGTTTCCGTGCATTCTTGTCACAGAGATATCAACACTGCTTCACATATCAAAATTAATGATTTTCATCTTGATTGGAAAGTTTTCAAACCTTGATATTAAAAACCGATGGACAAGATTTGGAGAGAAAAAAACCACAGAAATTAAGATGTTTCTTTTTAGTTCTTCTTTCTTTTTTTTCCTGAAGGTTGAATAGCCAAAGCAAGCACATGTCCTGACTCTTGGACATTACGAGTTTGGACACCTCACCATAGAAGCAATTTTGGATGACGGTGTCTTCCTCTTCCTCTACCTCCGAGCCTTGTTGTAGGCCTCTTCCAGGTCCTTCTCTTCCCTCATGTGGGCTCGGGTGTCCAGATGGTTCAGCAAGTCCCTTGGCGTGTAACAGACACATTCACATAGCAAGCAGTTGACAGGCTTGTCAAAGAGAATGGTGGACCTGTGTACCACAGAACAAAAGAAAGAGCGTCAAATTCATTGAGCAGATTGTGTCTGATTACACTTTCTTATTAAAGGTATAATACACGATTGGTCAAGGTCACAGAACAGTACTCACTCTTTGTCTGATCAAACATGTACATGAAATAATAAACCTGTGAAAATTTGAGCTCAATCGGACATCTGAGTCACGACAAAAATAGCAAGAACCCCGATTAATTTTTTCTTAATATGCAAATTAGGCTTGTGATTTGTGATAAGCATGTGATTTTTTTCTCACGTGCTCTCACAAGCACTGAGTATACAGTGCTCATCCACGTCGGTGAAGGGCAAGCCTAATTTGCATATTATCTATTTCCCGACCAAAATCATTTAATATTCATAATGTTTTCTTATAAAACATAAAGAATGGTATTGACTACCACCATCTTCATTACAAGTTATATGTAAATCTGTGAACATTTCTGTTGGGTATGTTACCAATCCTGTACTGTACCTTTAAGGTCTTGTTCGTTTTTTTCATTATTGAGATGACTGTAGCAGGATTCAAAACTGCAACCTCCTGGAATACCATTCAAGCACTCTACCAACTGAGCTATCCAGCCCTATGTTGGTGGTGTCCCTAATAGTCAATTATCTTTGTTCGTTTGCCAGTCAGAAGCCATGAAACCACTCTCATGTAAATGATCAATCTTATCATTTAATATGGATTCCTACAAGGTTATAGCACATTTCAATTAAGATACAATCTCAAAGGCTTATTTCAATGAGAGACCAGTTCCAAAGAAACCATGAATAAGGCAGAAAAAAAAAACATATTTATGCAAAGGACAGTTTTAAAATTGTCCTCAACATCAGCTTTCGAAGGATACAAACATAGCTATACTGCATAGCCTTCCCTATAGTCCCATTAGATGCTTGGAAAATTGAACAAATAAAGAACAACATTTTTAACAGTTGTTTACAGGAAATCTATTCCGGTAACCTTAGCCTAATTTCAATAGCCGGGGTCACACATATAAAGTATCTTCAGCTAAAAACAATATCCAAGAGCCCCTTTCTCAATACAGCAAAAAACGAGGGTCCTTGGTTATTGGAGAAACTTCTTCAAAGGTCGTTCACAGGAAATTCAACTCTGGAGACTTCGACCTTATTTCAGAAGTAAGGATCACTTATATATTCTCTTATATTTTGCCCGCTAACATCAACTTGTATTGAACAAGTCAGAGAAACGTAACATAATTCAAAGGCTGTTTACAGGAAATTGAACTCTAGTGACTTTGGCGTTATTTAAGAAGTACGTGTCACATATATTATATATTGTCCGATAACCAGATGAGACAGACGTTGATGAATTTATTGCCGATTGTCCTCGATCGTTAATGGCCATCTGTGGATGACCGTTCAGGATTCAATGTGAAATATAACGCCAATGCCATTGATGGCATTTCCGTTTTTGCTCAGAACATCGCCTCACCGCATGGAGCAAGGTTTTTGGGCTGCAGGCCAATTAGCAGACAACTGATTGTTGTCCGAGCCTAGCCGCTGAGAGGAGAGAAGTGTGACTGGGAGCTCTGATGGAGTATCCTGCCAAGGAACGGATCAGATTTCTAACAATGTGACCCAGACACATAACGGTGAATGGAGCCACTGGATTGATGAAGTCTCTCTCCGACAATTTCATGGTCTCCCGATGAGGACTAGATAGCAAGCTAGTCGAAACGTTGAGACCATACGAGAAGTGCGAACGAAATAGAAGTGCGAAAGTACAAACAATTCTTACATGGTGTTTCCGCAAACCGATCCACATAATTTCATGTTTGCTTCTAATCAAAATTAACATGAAATTATATACCTAACAAATAATAAACTGCTGCAAACTGCTCACTGGCAAAAAATGACTTTTAGCCTTTAAGAAAGACCCTGCTTGGATGGAAACCCGTCGGGCCCTGTTAACTCCAAGCATGAAATTATGTATTTTACTAGCAAAACCAAAAAATAGAAGAGGACATATTTTCTTTTCCCTTGATTATAAAAGGTTAATACACACTTTTGTTTGATTTTCTTTACTTTGGAATACATCTGGAAGTGTGGGGGGGGGGGGGGAGGGGGGAAACACTTGCGCCCATCCTCTGGCTGAGTACCTGCTTAACGAGGCCAAATTTCATGCCTCTTGTTAACTGTAAGGGGAATCGGCGCTTACAGAAGCAGAAAATCCTGTGCTTACAAGATCCCATTTCATGGATTTCTAAGGAGTTTTCACTTGTGTGCGCAACTAAAGATTTCTCGCTTATTCGGCCAGCGTTGAAATTTGCCGCTAACCCTGCAAGCGTAGGAGGAGGACCATAAGTAAGCAGCAAATTCTTCTGAAAGAAGGTGCTATGAACCATGGACTCCATGTGTCAAGTACAGCCCTTGATAGAGCTGAGAGAAGACCTCCAAAGAGTTCTGGGTTAATATTATGCTTATCCAACAACTCCAACAGACTCTTTTGCAACTTACTCCAGCTAGGCACGCTTAAATCAAAGATCTTACAGATTTACATATAACTTTCAGGATATGAAGATAGTGCTAGTAGAAACATATTTCCGCCTGAAATGCTGTATTTATCCAGAAATTAGTCAAACATAGACCGAAAACAGTTTTGATCTCAGGGTAAGATCAAAATCATTCTTCATTGTTTTATAAGAAAAATTGAGTCGGTTTTTCACTATTGAGCTCAAATTGTCACAGGTGTGTTAGATAAGTTTAAGACTATATATGTTCCCCACACCCCCATCCCACCCCCTATAAGCCTACACCAACCTGCTAGCTATGGAGTGTAGATAGTCTAAATGTTGCCCCAAACCCCCTCTCCCACTCCCCTATAAGCAATAACCAACCTGCTAGCTATGGAGTGTAGGTAGTCTAGATGTTGCTTCTGGGTTCGGTAGCCAGTCAGGATGTCTTCCGTGTTGTCGGCCCATTCATCCAGTGCTACGCTGTTGTGATACTGGTACAGCTTGGGGAAGTTATCAGTCTCCTCCCCCATATCAAAGACCAGGACATCATCAGGGTCCACCTGTTGAATCACCAGACAGACAATGCCAAACTCGTCAGTGGAGACAATGGTCTATTGTTTTAATTTTTTTTAAACAACAATTTTCATTACTGATTGATTGACTAAAACAGGGGCGGGTCCAGGGGAGCGTGGAGGTTGTACGCCCTCGCCCCACCCCCTTCCAGAATTTTTTTTTATTTATTTTTTTTGGTTAAATATGGAGATGGAGAGAGACTCAAAAAGATAAGACAAAAGAGGGGGAGACAAAATTAATTTGGCAGTTCACGTCAGGCCCGCCACAACCTGCTAGCTTTGATCGACCCGAAATGCATCCGTCGCTACTCATACACTGGTACATTCTATTTCCACCCCCCCCCTTGAAAATTCCTGGATCCGACACTGTCAAAGGCAGCGTCTTTGAGTGATCCCCCATATATACTATTTCTCAGGTTTGCAGCATTGTTTAAGTTGCATGCATATTAAATGATGTTTGTGATAGCGGTATGCATGAGTAGTGATATATCGTTGTACATAGTCTAACCACACTTGTGATTGGCTGTTAATTATACGTTCTACTTGGTTTTGGTAACAAATACTGTATATAAAGCAATGGTGTAGACGAATGATGAATGTTGAAGTCCGTGCAAATATTGATTAAGAATACGCTTGATTTACTGAGTTCTTGAGATACAATAAGATGTTTCATGCATTCTGACTGTCAAACGAACAAAGATAATTGACTATTTGGGACACCACCAACATAGGGCTGGATAGCTCGGTTGGTAGGAGCGCCGGTACAGTGTTCTGGAGGTTGCAGGTTCGAATCCAGTCCCAGTCAATTTTCTTTGTACACCTTTTAATGACTTATAAATATTATCATTACTGGGTATTATCATTTCCTTTTAAGGTGACCATGCAGAGAGAGAGAGAGACAGAGAGAGATCTAACAGAAGTAGGATTCAAATCAGCGACCTCCAGAATTACTGGTTCTGTACCAAATGCGCTACATCCAATCGTCAATTCGAGGAGAGAACCAAACTCTCAATTGATCTTTGTTCATTTGCCATACAGCTAGATAGAAGCCATGAAATCACGCATATGTACATTGTACCACCATATCCCAAAGATTGATACAAAAAAATCAGAAACATGCCACGTTAGCAATGCTGCAAACCTGACTAGGACAAATGGTACATCGGGGATCACTTTTCACTATAAATGCACCACTAAGTAGACATTTGTCCTTCCCCACATGGCGTTCTTTATGATTCAAATTGTGCTGTTGTGAAACATGACACCACTAAATTGAATCATTTGTGAGATGCAAATCACCCAGGCCAGGGTCAAGCACTCACTTCAAATGAGACTGAAGGGAGTATACACAGTCCACAGCAAGGCAATTAATGCCAGTCTCCAACTCTGAAACAACACTGGTGGTCTCTTTACAGTACAAATAGGACTGGAATGGTAGCCCACAGCAAGGCAATTCATGCCTCCATCCCTATGGTGTGGAGAACCCAGTCCCTCACACTGAAACAAGACTGATGGTCTCTTCATTGTACAAATAGGACTGGAATGGGTACCTAGCCCACAGCAAGGCAATTCATGCCTCCATCCCTATGGTGTGGAAAAACCAGTCCCTCACACTGAAACATGACTGATGGACTCCTGACAGTATAAATAGGACTGGAATGGGGACCTAGTCCACAGCAAGGCAATGGATGCCTCCATCCCTATGGTGTGGAGAACCCAGTCCCTCACACTGAAACAAGACTGATGGTCTCTTCATTGTACAAAAAGGACTGGAATGGGTACCTAGCCCACAGCAAGGCAATACATGCCTCCATCCCTATGGTGTGGAGAAACCAGTCTCTCACACTGAAACAAGACTGATGGTCTCTTCACAGTACAAAAAGGACTGGAATGGGTACCTAGTCCAAAGCAAGGCAATACATGCCTCCATCACTATGGTGTGGAGAAACCAGTCCCTCACACTGAAACAAGACTGATGGTCTCTTTACAGTACAAATAGCACTGGAATGGGTACACCTAGCCCACAGCAAGGCAATTCATACCTCCATCCCTATGGTGTGGAGAAACCAGTCCCTCACACTGAAACAAGACTGATGGTCTCTTTACAGTACAAATAGCACTGGAATGGGTACACCTAGCCCACAGCAAGGCAATTCATACCTCCATCCCTATGGTGTGGAGAAACCAGTCCTTCACACTGAAACAAGACTGATGGTCTCTTTACAGTACAAATAGCACTGGAATGGGTACACCTAGCCCACAGCAAGGCAATTCATACCTCCATCCCTATGGTGTGGAGAAACCAGTCCTTCACACTGAAACAAGACTGATGGTCTCTACACAGTACAAATAGCACTGGAAGGGGTACCTAGTCCACCGAATGAGCTAGAAAGGCAGCAATTAATGCCTCCACCCCTATGATGTGGAGAAACCAGTCCCTCACACAATGGAGGTAGGCTCCATGCTCACACTCTGAAACAAGACTGATGGTCTCTTCACAGTACAAATAGGACTGGAAGGGGTACATGTACCTTGTCTACAAAAGGCAATTCATACCTCCATCCCTATGGTGTGGAGAAACCAGTCTCTCACACTGAGAACAAAACCTCTTGACAGTACAAATAGGACTGGAAGGGGTACCTAGTCCACAGCAAGGCAATACATGCCTCCATCCCTATGGTGTGGAGAACCCAGTCTCTCACACTGAAACAAGACTGATGGTCTCTTCACAGTACAAATAGGAATGGAAGGGGTACCTAGTCCACAGCAAGGCAATACATGCCTCCATCCCTATGGTGTGGAGAACCCAGTCCCTCACAAAACTCACACTGAAACAAGACTGATGGTCCTTTCACAGGACTGGAACGGGTACCTCCTCAACAAGGCAATACATGCCTCCACCCCTATGGTGTGGAGAAACCAGTCCTTCACACTGAAACAAGACTGATGGTCTCTTCACAGTACAAAAAGGACTGGATGGGGTACCTTGTCCACAACAAGGCAATACATGCCTCCATCCCTATGGTGTGGAGAAAACAGTCCCTCTCACTGAAACAAGATGGTCCCTTCACATGACTGGAAGGGGTACCTAGTCCAAATCAAGACAGCAATGAATGTTTCTACCCCTATGGTGTGGAGACAGCAACCCCTCACATTGAAAGAAGTCCAATGGCCTCTGACTCTATGTACAGTACAAATAGGACTGGAAGGGGTAGGCCTACCTAGTCCAGCAGGGCAAGCCTGTACTTGCCATTTTACTACTTGGATGTGGAGGAACCAGTTCCTTACAGTGAAACAAGACAATTCATTTTGTTTAAAGGTTTATACTTTGGAGGTATACCAAAACAGAAATCTTTACAGATTTACCTATAACTTACAGGGTATAAAGATGGTGATGGTAGAAACATACCGTTAAAATATTTCTGCCTGTAATATTTATCCAGAAAAGAGTAAAACAAATTTTGATCTTTTAAAGATAAAAAAATAACGGTGGAAAGATTGTAGCAATTTTTCACTGTTTTCTCAAAAACTGGGCACAGTATAATTTTCAGATGACTGTTACTGTATCTTTCTTGATATTTTTGCCCATGAATCATTACCTTTAAAGAATTTTAACCAATAAGCATCGACGGCCAAATATAGCATTATTTGACAAAATGTTGATGTTAATTTACAATGAACACAGCTGCAACGCTCTTAATAAAGTGAAAATAAATTTACCCGAAATAAATACATGCTCAAAATATCCTGAGCAAATTTTTATGACGTCTAATGACGTGCAAGACAAGAATTTGAGTTTGCAGCTGTTCTTGCCAATATCACAGGACTATCACAAGTGTACATGTACATTCTGGCACAGCGTTCAGTTTCTGAACCAGCAGCGAACAAACATTGAAAAAGAAATAAGGCCATGACAAAAATACTGATAGAGGCTTATTTTTCCCGAAAACATGAACAATTCACGGACAGAGCTCGGGTATCACCAGTGGAGTAACTAGGGTGGGGCAACAGGAGGACTTTTTAGGGGGCGCAAAAAATGCAAAGGCAAAAAAAGGGAGCTGTTCTGTTGAAGTTATTGGATATCTCATCCGATGAAGTTTGAACAAAAATTAAAAGAAAAATTCCAATTTCAAATTGTCTGATTTTCTTTTGCTCATTGGCATCAGAAGTTGGAATTAGGGGCGCAATTTTAGCACTTGCCCCAGGCGCTGCTTTCCCTAGTTACGCTACTGGGTATCAATTTCAAGTGTGAATGCATATATATTAGATTAAAATATGGGTTATTCTGAATTTCAAAGTAATATCAATAACAATCACACTTCCTCCCAAAAAACAAAAACCATTTCTTCTCGTATTTTACAGTGCATTGACTCTCATATAGAATTACAGTATATATGTTAATTCCGTTTTCCTATTTTTTGTGATGCAAACTCTTACTGCTTCAGATTGAGACAAAAACAAATCCCTAACCCGTAAGTTGAAACCCACTCCATTTTAAAGCATCGTAAAAGTGAAGAAGAAAAAACAGCCAGATATTTATTTATAGAATTTACCCAAGAGGAAGACGGCACTCACAAATCTCAGGTTTCAGCCGGGTTCCTTTTAAAAAGGGACGGTAAATATTGATTTGGATCGATGTAAGTGATAGCCAAACAGTAATGGCACATATAGTACTTCGCATGTACAGTAGTGTATGCAAACCGGCTATGGCTTCGGCTCTGGCTTCTGTTCTATTTATCTTGAAGTAACAGGAATCAAAATGGAGGCCTTTGCCAACTGTTTGCCAGATGTTTGCTTCGTCTTCAATAATTAAAAAAACACGACCTATATTTAATTCTTGAGATGGTTTGCTGTTCAACACCATCTCTTTGAGAGTAATTGCTAATTGGAGACGTGTGAAAATAGTCAGGGTAGGTAATATCATACTTTGGTTTTGGTCAAAGAAATACAGATTCATGGGCAAAAATATCAATGAAGATCTAGTACAATAACGGTCATCTGAGAAATATTCAGTCCCATACGATGTCAACGTTTTGAGAAACAGTAAAAAAACGTACGGCCACAGTATTTTCATTAAAATCTGTTCACCTTTTCATGTCATTAGTTTGACTCTTGTCTGGATAAATACTGCATTTCGGACAGAAAAATGTTAACAGTATGTTTCTATCATTACCATCTTTATACCCTTTATACCCTATAACTTAAAGTTATAGGTAAATCTGTCAAGATTTCTGTTTGGTATGCTACCAAAGTATGATAGTACCTTTAACTCAACAATCCTATCATTATAGTAATCTTCATTTCAGCATCAAACTGAAAGAGTCTTCATATAACAAGATACACACATGCAGACTTTAACATCTGTGTGTCCCCCGTGCACAGTTATAAATCTTACTCAAACTGCAGTTAACATTTCAGTAATGCAGCGAGTTAATGCAATTTTTCCGGTTTTTTTTATATCACCGCAACAGCAGTCATGATTAAAGGTGTGCTTAATAACATCTCAAACGCGCATGGTGAGAGGGGGAGATAAATGGCGATGTTTATTTTCTCTGGCAACAATTTAGAACTTTGATCCCTGCATAATTATGCGGGACAAACGTTGCAGTCTAGTGCAGCTGTTTCAACGGACAAATTGGTTGTCAGGCTTGACCAGCACGAGAGGCTTAATTGCCTTAATTGAATGGGAGGGCCGCTTGTCCGGTCTGGTCCTGGCGTGGCCACCATGATGAGGACTACATCTGTCTCACTTCAGAATAAAGGTCTTGTTTATCCCACACCTCACGGACGGGGAGGGAAAACAGACACATACCGTGCAATCTATCTCATTTCAGAAGGTCACAAACATAATTATCATCTAAACACATAACACTGTGCACTTTCAAGGGGTAATTTTAATTTACTGAGACAATCAGCCTAATGAATGCACAGCCAGCCGCCGCATGCAACTCTTTTGGAAACAGGCTGTGATCGCCATGGTAACCGCACAGATGACGTAAACAAAAAACCCAATGAGCTCAGAATTTGTGGTCGTAATTATGAAGAAAGGAATCCATAGACCATTAATAATGAATGGCCACAGTCGAAGAGAAAAATCATGCAAGAGGGAAAAATGAGAACATGCCGATTAATAATTAAAAAAGTATTAGGCCTACCATTCGCAGCCAGCATGACGCTTGACTACTAAATGATATACAGCTTATATTACTAGTTGACTTAAGAAAGATGATTTGGAACCACTGAACTCTAAAAATCAAGAGTAATACTTAATGGTAGAGTTTAACCCATTTCTATTTCTGGAGAGGAAAAATACTTGATTTGTAATTTAGTGATTTTGTCTGACTGCTTTTAAATTTCTATATTGTATACATCAGAATTCCTACATTTTTTTACATCTCATTTAAAAACTCATAATTTGATGAAAAGGCCTACTAGCAAATCTTCAATGGGTGACATTTTACCACCTCGAAGCGAAGAATGGAGGTCAATTTCAACAAACTCTCCATAACTTGCTATCAATAGTAGAACTTTTGATGCATTGCAGCCCTACGTAGGCCATCTACGATGGGTGATCCTTCGTAACTTGAGTTGCAATGGATTGCAGGGCTTTGCAATTTCAACCCCAGAACAGGTAAGTGCCACAGAAATATAAAATGTAGCATCTTTTATATCATATATACTTTGTTTTTGTCAAAGAAATCCATATTCATAGGCAAAAATATCACTAAGGGAGATACAGTAACAATCATCTATGAAATTTTCAGTCCCATATGGTGGCTACTTTTTGAGAAAACAGTGAAAAATGCCCACAGTATTTTTAAAGTCTTTTCACCGTTATTTTTTATCTTTTAAAGATCAAAATTGTTTTTGGTCAATGGGTTTACTTTTTTCTGGATCAATACAGTATTTCAAAAGAAAAATGTCAACAGTATATTTCTACCATCACCATCTTTATACCCTGTAAGTTATAGGTAAATCTGTGGAGATTTCTGTTTCGGTATGCTACCAAAGTATGATACTACCTTTAACCTTTATCATGAATACAAATTCTCACTTTTTCTCCCTATTAATTAATTAATTAATCCACGTACAGTAATATTATTATTGCAATGCTGCATGGGAGTCACACGAATTGTGAATCTTACAAAAGCAACCCGAAACAATGAACACAAGTCAGAATCTATCAAACACAATCCTTGCTTAGTTAAAATAACCATCCCTCATTTATCAAACTATACACAACCTATGTTTTTTCTTCCTCCATGAATTTGCATAATTGCAAAAGTGTCTTTCATCACAGCACTTCATCGAGACTGTTTATACCTGGCATTAGAATACCTTACTGATGATAAAAAAAAAATCTGTTGGGACAAAGAATTCTTTTCTTTTTACATGTTGATGACAGACCAAAAAAAACAACCCAAAAATGATAATGACATGCGAACAAGAGGAAGAGACAGATGAAACATTCCTGACTCAGAAATTGCAGGCCTTATACAAAAAACAAACAACGTCTAAGATTGGAAAAAGGTTTATTCCCTACAAACACGGCTGGCTTACAAATCCCCGGGGAAGATGAGTGGGGAATGTTTAATGTCCAGACCAACTACAGGCCGAGAATGAGGAATGAGATGTTGAAGCTTAGAGCTTAATGCTCAGATAAGACATGATTCTGTATTAAGGTGGTGAGACAAGATGAAATATTAGGGGGGGGGCGTCTGTGTAATACTCCTGGAGTGGAAAGGATGCAGTATTCCTGTAGGCAAACATCGCTGGATTTAAGATATTCTGTTCACGTTTTTTTTTCAGCAAATTTTTCTGGGCCAGCGAGCATTTGATTTGCATAATATGATAGGGAATTTGATCCAATGCCCATGAGCCACAGACAAACAAATTTAAAGGTAAAAACATCTGAAATGACTTCTGCTTTTGCACTGTGTGTCTTATCTCAGACATGACACTGAAGATATGGAGCCAGTTTCATAATGAAGAGCTGCTTCGGCACAAAATTTGCTTTAAGCCTGAAAAGTGTTCCTTGATCAGAATTGCCAACCAAATTTTTATGTGATGTTTACTGCTTTTGATTTGTCTTCGGCCATTGTTTGCTGAGCATATAACATTTACAATGAATTTTGGCTGGCATTTCATTACCAATATTTTTGGTGCTTAAGCAGCTCCATGAAATTGGCCCCAACTTTTCATTTTGTGGGAGGTCACATACACCGAACGTGACAGACAGACAGTCATAACAGCTTGACAAACAGAGAGATACATGGAGAGAGGGATAGGCTGAGACTAGAAGGCGATCCTCTTACCTGATTCCAAAGGTATGCCTTGCTGGAATGCACTGGCTCAACAAGTTCCCTTCTTTCCAGCACCAGCCTGTAATGAATGATTCAAACAAACAATCAAAGAATGCAGGTTGGAGGAGAAGTCGAACCCGAGCCCTCTGAAATGAAAATCAAGCACTTCACAGCCAGAGCAAAAAGCTTAACTTTTCAATTCTTTTTGATTTGATGTGATTTTAGTACTCTTTTTAGATCCCCACACCGTTTAAATGAAAAATGAACAATGATGAGTGTGATTATGATTTTCGACACCGATTTCTGATCAGGGAAACATGACGAGAGTAACAGCTAGACTTTAGTCCCAATACTTGAATTTCATACTGCACATTTTTGCAACAGACACCAACAGGGCATCAACTACATGTACAATGTACATATATTTATACAAATATGTTGAACTTAAAATGCAAATACATTCAAACATTTTACGGAGGGAGTTCTTCAAGGATATCTGTTAGATTACAAGGCTCCCACTCTTACGAAGATGGTTTCAATAATCAATATCTTTAACAAAGTAATGAACAGGCCTTCAACTTGAACTTAACAAAAAATGAAGAAATTCCAATCTTTACCATACTTTGTACAGTGTTTTTTCGCTTTTCAATGGCATAAGATTGAAGTTAAAAAAAAAAGAAGAGGAAATCAGTCGATCCGAGGCAAGAAGCATATTGGTCACTTGAAAAGGCCTTTGAAAATAAATGTAGGGAAGGAAGAAGCAGATACCACAAAATCCCAAAAAAATCAAAACAAGTGCTCAGAACAAACGTTAATAAATTTTCACAAAGTTCCCAGTACGGTACACACGATACAAAAATCAAAAATCTTGTGAAACAAACAAATGACAAGGAATGAAACACTCAATAACACGTACACTGATATGTCCAAAATGGCCGACCCCATAGGACAAAGCATCCAATGATACACGTATGTGACATTTTATGGCCGAGTAATATAAGAACTGGGTTAGAGTAGAGTCACTCTTTTGATCGCCGGGTGAAAAATTAAAAGACAAGAGTCTAACCGTTCTGCGGTGAAATTGCATCCTTCAAGCGAGACGCTACGGCGGTAATTATTTCCAGTCGCTATGGCAAAATTGGAGCTCCACGGATTGGAGTTGATTGAATTGGTCTCATTATCGCTCCACGTAAAATCGTAAACATACAGAGCGGTTCGAGTCTTTTTGTTTCAAAGTATCATGTGTGTTCCTGGGTCAACTGTGAGGTGTGGGGTAAACCCACACACAAAGCTTAATTTGTGATCCGCACCACTAAATTGAATTAGACGGACCCATAGTGGAGCTCACGCATGAAAGGAATATTCTATACAGCCCAATAAATCAATCATTCTTCTATTTCAATTCAATTTTCTTGCAATTCATTTACTTTTTGCTACAAATTTTTTTTTTTTCTTACTTGCGAAATCAAATTTCTAAGCCACGTACGTTGTTGAATTTCATAAAACCACGGAGCTATATAATAGCTATACTATAGCTCCATGATTAAAAGGATGACGTGGAATTCATACTGTACATGAAAACAGAATTCTGGTGAATGGAAAGGCTGAAAAATTGTTCCTATTATTTGTTTTCCAGTTTATTCAGTTATTTTGTCTTCTCTTCGACTTTTATAGTCATAGGTCCATGGCAGAATTTACAAGGGATTCTACAAGGACAGCATAAAGTATGAATAAAATTCTAAATGTAATAAACTGCTGCATCAAACTAATGACCAGACATCTATGAAATGCATAGACATAGGAGGGCCAGACATTTTTTTGTCAGACCCTCCTAACTATGAGCAAGATATGAAAATTGTGTGATGATAGAGGGATCCAATAGGGCGCGTTTAGAATCGATTTGTGCACTTTCGCGTACGCAAAACGTCTGTTTCTGCTACTGAAACATGCTGGTTCCAAGTACATACACAATGCACTTTCATGGTCTGCTAGAGAGAAGAACGCCAACTCATAACTGAGCTGAGAGTGTGATGTAATTGTAATGCATGCAGGCCGTGCTGTGTCTAGCGGCCGCGGTAGTGCGGCCGATGTTCAGCACAGAGAGCCTTGATTTTGATGCGTATATGCGCAGAAAGCACTAAATGTGAAATACCAAAGAAAGCATAGCACAGCCTGCAGCGCAAGTAGCCTACGGTACTCAGCCCAAAAGTGAAGTATCATTCAGCCGCCATTTTCACAAGCAACAGAGCTATTTCTGATGTTATTAACGTTGAATTCAACTGTCGTAATACGAACGTTTCAACCAAATGATTTGTATAATCATTATAAAGGCCAAGGCCTATTATTATAATTTACTTGGCCAGAATCACACATCAAATGAAAACAGTAAATTTTGCTCACAAAAATGACCGCCTGTGCGTCATTATGGTTAGGGTTAGGGTTAGGGTGTGCGTACTTCATCTGGTTGCGCGTGATTTAAAAAAATCTTGAGCAGCTATATAGGATCTTTGCTCTATACTCTCTTGCATATACGGGTGCCTCTGAAAAGAACTGGGAGTAGTTCAATCATCACTGTTTTAGATGTTGCTGTCTTTAAGTGGGACACAGCATCTCATGTCTATTTTCAGATTGGGAAAAGGGGCACTGTGGTATATTCCAGGGGTGACTGACTACTGTAAACCCAATATTACCCTCCGGGCGGGGGAATGATCACTTACTTCAAAATCTCCTTCCTGACCGTGCCCTGGATCTTGGACATGGCGTGGTGTTCCCAGCCAGGCAGGCTCTTCTGGGAGCCGATGGCAATATTGATGGCACAACGGATTCCATTAATCTGCAGGTAGGATGAGACACTCAGTAGAGGCAGGACATCAAACACCAAACAACACAGAGGACAAACAGTAGAAGAACAAACAAAATATCCATCAGCTTCAATCAGTGACAAAAACAGACGTCCATCAACTCTCCACAAAACCTCAGTCTTCACACGGCTATCTACAAAAATCATATCACTGGGTAATAATGGATCATATTTTCAAATGAAAGACAACCCTCCAAGGATACCTTCTGTGAGGAGCACATAGCTTATACACTAAATGTACAAATTTTCACTATACACATATCCAACGGCATGACATACCATCCGCCATTACTGCAGTGTCCCCGCCCGCCTTTTATCCGGCAACAAAATAATTTACCTTCTGTCGCACTCAAGGTGTATGTCCTGCAAGGTGTATGTCCCCCTAATCAGGGCACTTAATTTGTACACCCTGCAGTATAGAGTGCGACGGACCGTACATTATGTTGTTGCCAGACAAAAGGTGGACGGGGACACTGCAGTAATGGCGGGTGTTTCCTACCTCCATGGTCATGCCGTCGGATCGATCGATCTATACAATTTTTGTATTCGCATGGAACCAAGATTTCCCATGGTGACTGTTTGCACTGTTTACGAACGGTTGAGTCCATTTCCTGTCTAAAACCCAATAATTTTTTGGAGGTTTTGCAAATCCTGTACGCTGCCTTTAATGACAAGAGAAAAAAAAACCAAAAGAAAGGCATCAGATCTTACTTGGGTTATAACGCCATGAGAAATGAGCGTTTCAAAGTCCACCTCAATATCGTGGTCTGGTAACACGGCTGCTCTGCTCTCAGGATCATATCCCAGGCCACACAGGGCACCAGTTAGTCGGGTTTTCTTCTTGTCAGTCCTGGTGGAGGAAACAAATACACACAAACACACACACACATTCAAAAAGAAGACTTTGAAAGAGACAACGGAAACATGATCGAATTCATGTCCACAAAATATTTTTTTTAAATACAGACGGACTCAGGGGATACAAAATCCTTGAAACTATTCCCAAGCAGGTTGCTAACTTAAGCCATCTATGAAACATTTTAAATCATTTTCAGAATGTTCTTCTGATCCTCCCTTAAAGGTAGTATCATACTTTGGTAAAACACCAAAACAGAAATGTTCACAGTGTATGAAGATGGTAATAGTAGAAACATACCGTTAAAATGTTTCCGCCTGAAATGGTGGATTTATCCAGAAATTAGTCAAACAATGACCGAAAATCTTGTTGATCTTTTAAAAGATCACAAATAAAAGACAAAAGACTTAAGAGATACTGTGGCTGTTTTTCACTGTTTTCTCAAAAAGTGGGCAAAGTATGGGATCGAAATTTTCACAGATGACTGTGACTGTATCTTTCTTGCTATTTTTGCCCATGAGTCTGTATTTCTTTGATAAAAACCAAAGTATGATTCTACCTTTAATTAGCACAAAATGGCCAAGACATGTAATCTTTGTGACAACTTTCTCTTTTATAGACGGCCCTTTCTTCTTTCCATTTTTCTTAGAATTTCCGACCTCTTATAGATTTCGCACACAAATTTCCTTGCGGGTACAAAATTCAACAAAATAAAACATATTGAGGGAACATCTGTTATCGTGTTAGTCTGTATCCCATCCCATGATAGCAACCCCTCTACAAAAACATTTAAATGTGCAACCATTCATTCTGGATTAGATGAAAACATTTTACAAAATACAATTTTGTTTTCATAATCATAAACACACTGTTGTGCAATATGAATGGCTTATTAATAATGATGCGCATAGCAGCAAGGCATCCAATTAGTTGTGGAATGATGCATTCCTGGTTGCTAGGCAACCAATAATGTCAAGAAGGAGAGGAGAGCCTCTCATCAGCCAGATGATGAATATTTCTATCGGTCTGCGTGTTTACAGGTGTAAACAATGACCAGAGCCCGTTTGTGCCTGGCACCGTATCTGCGGCGTGGTGAGTCGCAAATACAGCAGACGCAGCCAGGCAGTTGCCGAAGCGGTCGTGCACTATTAAACACAATTATGTGCAATCAACCGCGGACCGCTAACCAGGGAAACAAACAATGAACCTATTGTTGGTACCACATGGGGAGATATTGTTCTTAGAAACAAGTTCTGGGATGAGCAAATGAATGCTAAGAGTCTATTGGAATGCACGTAAATGTTATAACCGGTATTACTATTATCTATTCCTGGTTATGAAACCAAGGATTCCTCAAAAGCGCCCTAGGCACTGTAGCTCGAAAGCCTGTTGAAAGATTTTTATGGAAAGATGATTAGAAAAAGATACAGTTTTTTTTAGAGATGATGGGAGGAAAACCCCAGAGTAATATTCTGGGTAAAACCCACAGAATCAGGTATAGGGACTGAAAACCCAATCCACTAGTGGACCGAGCCGGATCCGAACCCAGGCTGCCAGAGGTGAAAGGCAAGGAAAGAACCGCTAAGTCAACCTGACTCCCTAGTGCTAGTGATGGGACTGGAAGGAGAAGAGATGACGGCCTCTTTAGTCCTCGGTCGAAGGAATGAAAAAGTACAAGTACAACTGTCATGGTCCGACGGGCTGTGAAATTGATTACAGGGCATAGCATGTACGTGATCAACAATGAATGTGTTTGCTAGTGCCTCATTCATTTTTTTTAAACAAAAATTCATGCTGTAAATACTTGTCATTCTAACCCGCCCAAGGCCTGAAGGGAGTCAGGTTGGCGTAGCGGTTCTTTCCTCGCCTTTCACCTCTGTGGACCGGGTTCAAGTCCAACTCGGTCCACAAGTGGATTGGGTTTTCAGTCCCTACCTGATTCTGTGGGTTTTACCCAGAATATTACTCTGGGTGTTTCCTCCCACCTCTAAAACTGTATCTTCTTCTCATCATCTTTACATAAAAGGTTTCATCAGGCTTTTGAGCTACAGTGCCTAGGGCACTTTTGAGGAATCCTTGGTGTCATAACCAGAAATAAATAATAATAATAATAATAACAATAATTATTTCACAGGAAACGAGTTTGATCTCAAGTTTTGAGTTGTCTCTATCATACTTATTTCTGTAATTCTGACGTCACAATTTGCTTAGCACGAAAGACTGATTAACATTTTAGGATGAACGCTACACCAAACTCAAAACAGTATCTCATCGCACATCACTCATGCAAAACTCCACAATAGCAAAGTATTATTAATATTTAAACTAAGAGCCAACGAAGCTGTCATGGCTTGCTATATGCCCTAATTATTAACAGTAAACAAATTGAACTATGGGAATGGGAATCAAACTCCCTACTTGAATACATAAATCATGTCAGGGAACCTTCACACATGAGACTGATAAATTATGCAAGGAATTATATGTACAATACATCTGAATAATCCCTTCTCATTGGTAGCGTATAGTGTACCAAACAGAAATCTTCACAGATTTACGTATAACTTACAGGGTATAAAGATAGTGATGGTAGAAACATACCGTTACAATTTGTCTGCCTGAAATGCTGCATTTATCCAGAAAAGAGTCAAACCAATGACCAAATTGTTTTTTGGATCTTCTCAAGATAAAAAACAATGGTGAAAAGATTTTTAAAAAAATACTGTGGCCGTTTTTGACTGTTCTCTCAAAAGTGGGCACTGTATGGGACTGAAAATTTCACAGATGACTGTAATTAACTGTATCTTCCTTGATATTTCTGCCCATGAATCTGTATTTCTTTGATCTTTTAATTTTTAAAGCAAAAGCAAATTTCAATACAGTTAGGTGGGGTTGAGAATGGATGATGTAAATAACCCCTGTTTCAGACAGGCGTTCCAGCGCCGCGCTGAACCAATTGAAAGACAAGATTTGAATTAAGTACATTGAAAGTTTGACGTCTGAAACAATTAGGAGGGACCAGGCGCGCCTGATGCCGAAAGATCGACGGTCTGGGTCATTCAGAACAGCGCTAGAGCGACATCGTTTCAGCATCATTTTTGCTGGAACGCCTGTCTGGAACACGGTACGATATCGTAAAAAAATGTACATGTGTCTACCAAGCATAATTTGAATGTACAGTACATGAAGAAAAACATTACATGTATACAGTCTGCAATACATGTACAATATTTAAAAACTTTAACATTTTATGCTTGTCCTATAAATCATAATTTGAGGTTATAAAGAGATGAATGTTATTATGTTCCAAAAAAAGAAAAAAAAGAAGTGCTGATAAAAAAAAAAAAAGAATATTTCTCATCTGAATAAAAAAACAACACCTCTAACATGTGAATGCAAATGGCTGCTGGACATAAATCGGTAATACAAGTAGGCTCGCACTGCTTTACAGCTTAATAAAAAATCGTTCAAATATTTTTTGATTAATCTTCTTTGCTGATACTAGCATTTCAGATTTCCCCCCCCCCCCCAAAAAAAAAAAAAATCCCCGTTATGCAGTTATAGTTTTTAGTCAGAAGAGCGAGGGTCCACATTTAGCTTTAGAAGTGCCGGTACGGTATTCCGGAGGTCACTAGTTCGAATCCCGCTGCAGTCATTTTTTTTGTTCAGTTTTTAATTACCAGTACTTAATATTAACCGTATCAGTTCATTTATCACTTTCCCTTGTGGTTATTTGATGAATGAGATTTTTTTTTAGATCTGCAATAAGGTTTATACATGTTCAGTATAAAATATTAAAGATTTATGGTGAAGATTGCCAATAGCATAAGGCTGGAAATTCATCTTGGAAATCTGAGGGTTTTTTAAGGGCCACTTCTAGTTCTAGTACCAATAAAAAGAAATTGCTTGACAAGGGAGCTACCAAGATTTATGACCAGGGAGTAAAAAGAAGAGGCAAACTAGATTTCAGTCTATTTTGGGAATAATGCACAACGTTTGTCTCTTACACTGAATACAAGTAATAAACTGCTGCAAACTGCTCGGTTACCAAAATAATGACCCCAAAAATACAACATTCAAAGAGTTATAAATGCCTGACATTTCAATCCCAGCACTATCTTTCTCAAAGGTTAAATGATACGATGAGCACACAAGAACATATAAACTACAGAAAAAAATGTGGCTGAGAGGAATGGAACAATGTGGGACAGGGTGGCCATGGCAACAGGAAAAACATGGCCACCGGGGCCTGGGAAACTATAGATACAAGAAGGAAGAAAGACACTGCTAGTATTACTATTAAATGACGACTATCATAACAGGTATAATACATCATTGGTAAAGGTCACAGAACAGCACTCGCATTTTGTCTGATCCAGCATGTTCATGAAATAATAAACCTGTCAATATTTAAGCTCAATCAGGCATCTGAGTCACAATAAAATAACGAAAACCCCACTCAATTTTGTTTCTTTTAAAACATAAAGAATGGTTTTGATCTTACCTCGAGACCAAAACTGTTGTTTTAGACCAAGACTATATATTGCCGTGCCAAACTTGTAAATGTAAAATCATTTGAGTTCAGCACAGCAATACATGTAGCACGGCGTATAGTCTAGGTCGTACTCAATTTTGAATTTGTAAATACCGATATACCATTTCAGGCAGAAATATTTTAACCATATTTCAGCACCATCTTCATACCCTGAAAGTTATACATAAATCTGTGAACATTTCCGTTTAGGTAATGTTACCAATCCTGTACTGTAAATAAACAAACTAATACAGGGATGAGATTGACCAATGATAAAAATGTTTTGAAAACAAGCTGACAGGGAGCATAAAAAGTCTGAAATCTGAAAATCTCCTATCGTTTTGCACACAGCCTGTGAGGAAAATATTCTGAAATCCAAAACAAAAAAAATCTGAAATCAGATTTTAATCTGAAAAATCTCATCCATGAAAGTAATATATAAAGTGGTCTCCATCATGGGAGAGGGTTAGGGTGGTGGATGTTTCGGGTCTGGGAGGGGGAGGGGAGAGAGAAGGGTGGACCTACCTGAGCTCCACTGCTGGAGAGAAGATCATACAGACCAAGGCAGGCAGGTCTGGAATGTTTGGCATCAGGGTAGTGTCTCTGGCCAATAAGGTGTTGCCAGCATGGTTCAGGCCAACGTTGGCTGCTACCATCATCTTCTGAAACTTCTCCTCCGGAACGCTGTTTAAAGCCACAGAGTTGACACTATCTCGCTCCACTCTCGTAGCTCTGTTTTAAAAAAAAAAACGTGATTACAATTTTTTCACCAGGGGATACTTTCTGATAACTATTCTATATTTAAATTAGCAAAAATTGGCTTTGAACACAAAATATACAGAGAAGATAACATTTTTAAGTGCTTACAATTTTATAACCACAGAACATTTGCTAGGTCCCAGTTTTTATTAAATTACTTGATTGGTGATGTTTTCAAAAAGAAACAAAAGACACTCAAAAGTTCAGTAAAGCACATATTTAACAAGTATTCTCTCATGCTTATTAAAAAACAGGAATGAAACAATTGATCAAATTGCTCATTCTTAAGAGAAGTTAGGTCTATTAGTCTATTTTAATAAATCTTCTTGCATTGCAAGCTGTCCATGGAATACTTGACAAAACCAATAAAGCGCGTATGTAGCTAACATGTCTCTTTATTAAATGCCCATTCAGATGTTTAGATTCAGTCAAGCATTAACATTCTATGGACAGCTTGCAAAATGAGTACCTTAAACAAAATATACATAACTCCTCTGAGGAATGATCAATTTGTTTCATTTTAGTTTTTCTAATAAGCAGGAGAGGATGCTTCTTAAATATATGCTTTACTGAACTTTTGAGTGTCATTTGTTTCTTTTGCAAAACATCACCAATCTAGGTCAAGTTCTTTTTGACCCACCCTAATTGTGACTACGTTCAATAATACAAACTCAAAATGACAAACTTCATCAAGTCTCTATAATTAAGCCAGTGACTTCAATAACCCATCATTACATGTGAATTAGGCACTGTCAAACAATAGCTGAATAGTAAAAATAAAAAAGGAAAGAAGAAAACCCTACTTACTTTTGCCTTCCTATGCGAGTCATACTGCCAAAGGTGAACTCATAGGGGCTACTGGGTCCACGCAAAAATGCCTAGATAAAAAACCCAAAAACAAAAATATGAGGAAAATTGATATGAAATGTAAATTATTTTGTAAACTACGGAATTTTCTACCATTAGATCAGCGTAAAAATCGGGCAAAGCATCTTAAGAGGCAGCTTTCCTTGGGAAGAAAAAGATAAAAAAAGAAGAATCTTAACCATATTGCAAATTAAATTCTAGAGGCCAAAGCCTGACTTAAAAGCATATTTCGATGTTTCATAAAAATGCTTGGGGGCCCATGCCCATCCGGCTGGATAATGTTGTTAAGATCCTGGAGAGAATCAGTTCGCATTTGCCCTGGCTCAAATAATAAAGCAAATTTAATGGATTTTGGTTCTTTTCGTTTGGCATGGCTTGATACCTGACGAGTGGATACCTTGCCCTGCGTCCGGCTTAACGGCCGCAAGCAAATACTCCGGCCGCTGTACGGCAACCGTATCAAGGTTTCAGACTAATCTGTGAATGCTGAATAATACCGAGACTCAATTACTGATTTTGCCTTGCCCTCTCTTAAAGCCTAAAAACTGAAAGAGTCCGTGGAGGATGCAAATGCAAATGCTGGAAATAAAGCTTTGCGACAATCAGGGAGGATTTAATGGTGGATTTCAATCAGGATATCCATTTTGGCTGTACGCCTTTCAAGTTTCTGCTCGGTAAAATCTTAACAGGACATTGCCGTCCGAACTTGCCATTATAGTTCCTCTGGCTCTCTGAATCCAAAGGTTTCTATTTACTGAACGGCCTTGCCCTTACAAACTCTTGTTGTTCTGTGTGTGTGTGTGTCTGTTTGCTGCCTTATAAACAACTTGGGAATCAACACGTTTCAAACGAGCAATCTAGTTTAATTCTGGACACTTCGAGCCCGACGCTCACTAACTACCTACTGACTATCCATAACCTACTCTCCAATCAAGCTGAATTCAGCGGGGGGACAAAATAAAGAAAGCCATTTTGAATTTATGACAGTTTCAAATTGTTTGTGTCACCGGCTTTCATGTGATCAACAGTTCATAATGGTTCGCTCTTCCCTCAAATCCCAACGCAGAGAATTGAGTTATTTATTGTTATCAAAAAGTAAGAGCAAAACAAAATCCTGGCAATTTACTCCTATGACTTGATCGGGGGTTTTTGCACTTTACAAAAAAGAAGAGTGGTGTTTATTGGATCGGTTTGCGTATGGGAACACTTGGTATTCTATCTTTCTCCATTTGTTGGAACATGAGGCATCCCTCATGACAGCATTAAAAATAATATGCCTTAACATGACACCATAGTAGAAGAAAACAAAACAACAAAAACACACAGCTAGCAAAGTCCACAAATTAACCTTTACAAAAAAAAGAAAGACTAATGAATTATTTTTTTTTTTTTCAAACAAGCGAACACTTCTTTTTTTTTACCAAAGAGAGAACTGGGTCAAGTTTCTCATAAATATGACTATTATAATAAAATACTTGGAATTCGGAGGGCCTGACATTACGATCCTTGCAGATCTTTATCTTTATTGTTGATTACTTGTATCGTTTATACTTGTATTGATTACTTTTGTGTATACTAACAGGCTGGCAAAGAGAAATCTTATATACATTTCAGATGGCTCAATTTAAACGGCTGCATATGTATAGATGTGCAAACCCTGGCCTAGTCTGACTTGTATCTGTCAACAGTTAGCCAATTTGCATTGCAGAAAAAAAATATTCTTAAGCCGGTCAAACGTGCGGTGCCACACCTACCGTATCATGAAAGCATCCCTATGGGCTCAGCAATACCTCCTGCAAAGTAGCACTGAGATCTCTGCAATATGTTTGAGCCGGTTACTACATTGAGAGGCTTAAAGGGTTCATGCAGTGCTTTTTTCTGTCAGGTTATTTTATTGCCTTCATACAGAGTATATACTTACAGAAAATGAATGGCAAGTCTTATTTTGGTTTCAAACCAGCATTTGGTTTTCTTTTGAACGGCTTTACAATATGGGGGATTTTCATGCATAGTCATGTAGGGAACCAACAGCCAAAATATAATGAAAAAACATAAACAAATGAAGAGGCAAACATGACCCAAAGAAATGGTTGGTCAAAAAAATTACACCACCAGTTGAGTGAAAGGAACATATTCAACACAATAAAACCAATTGAGGGGGAAAGGTTTGTCAGAAAACCTATAAAACAACTGCAACCTTTGGTGCACAAAGCAATTGGATTAATGCTCTCAGTTACCCAGATGACAGTTTTGCCCATGAATATGGACATTCTAATTAGCATACAAACCAAAAAACCTGTTGTTAACCCTGAAACAGTGTGAGAAAGTGGGTAAAATCAAAGGCCCATGTAACAATTTATTTTTGGCACATGTTCAAGCCATAATATTCCTATTGCAGAGACCCTTTAAGCACATCATTTTTGTGTTCGACGATTATTTTGGTTTCTAAAGCATTTGCCTTTACACAGTATGCTTCAATAATCAATACAGACTGCTCAAATTTCTGAGAACAAAAAGCACAAATCAATACACGTGTAGCTGGCAAAATGGTGAAATAGAGAACAAATTTTGGGGGAGAAATGGATCTTGATCCTTCCACACGATAGCCTATGGCCTAACAAAAAAGTGGCCATCGTATGGGACTGAAATTTTCACAGATGACTGTTACTGTATCTTCCTTGATATTTGTGTCCATGAATCTGCATTTCTTTGACAGAAACCAAAGTATAATGCAAAGCAGTGCTATGATAATGAAATTGAGAAATTGGAAGTTGGAATCTCAGATGCAGTTATCAAAGGTTAATTTTCTGTCCGCCAGTGATGAATTTTTGACTGACCTTTCCTTTGGGTCTTGCCTTCTGTAAGCCAGATGCCGAGTGTGAGGGTTTGGGAACGTCCAGCCAGCCAGTGTCCACAAACTTGTACGAGTCTTCCTCTTGTCTCTGGACATTATTCAACTGTGGAATGAAACAAACAAAAACAAATTGGGCATGAGGGAGATATGAATTCCATTCCAGCTTAAAGGTACAGTACAGTGGCCGATTTCATGAAACTTTACGCAGTTGCGTAAGTCCACTTACGCCACAAATTTTGTGGCGTAAGTGGATTTACGCAACCCCTTTAAAGTTTCGTAAAATCGGCTGCAGGATTGGTAACATACCCAAACAGAAATGTTCACAAATTTATTTCTATCACTTTGATACAGGGTATGAAGATGGTGATGGTAGAAACATACCGTTAACATGTTTGCCTGAAATGCTGTACTTATCAAGGAAAAAGTAAAACCAATTGAACAAAAACAACTTTGATCTTCGGAAGATCAAATATCCTGTGAAAAGATTTCAAAATACCGTAGTTTTTTTCCCGCTGATTTCTCATAAACTGGATGCCGTATGGGACTGGGAATTTCACATATGGCTGTTACTGTATCTTCTTTGACATTTTTGCCCATAAATCTTAATTTCTTAGTTTGACAAAAACCAAAGTATGAAATGACCCTGAAGGCCATTTAGCAATACCATATTCGCACCATATTTATAGCTACCATATTTAAGTTTTTATTTCATATACCCCAATTGTATCACATTTTGAGGCTTGAAATTCGTTTAGGAAGGTACATGTCACACCCATTTGATAAAAAGTCTGTACAAAAAGTATATACATCAAGATATGAAAGTCAACGATTTCACTATAAAACAAAGGTTGTCTCTGAAGTCTTCTGGCTCAGGTGTCCCTTTGATTTTAATGACTGAGAACCACACTTATTGCTAGAAGAGATATTCTCACAATGTACTGTTACAACATGTACAAAAGCTTATGACTTAATAATATGTGTCCCTGCTATGCACAGCCTCAAATTGTATTCAAACAACATACCATTTTGTCTCAAATGTCAGTGATTTTTATGTCATCTGACGTGGAGAGGCTAGGTGAGTCACAGGTTGGCACCCGGGGATTTTGTATTTTCATCAGTGCCTTTTAAAGGTATTATACATGATTGGTAAAGGTCACAGAGCAGCGCTCACACTCTCGCAACGATATAGAAGTGTGAAAGTACAAATGATTATTACATGGTGTTTCCGCAAACCGATCCACATACCATGCACAGTACCAATTGTTACCATGCAAAGCCTCAAATCTTTTGAGCAATCGGACATCTGAGTCAGGAGAAAAAAGCAAAAACCCGGCTTAATTTTTCGTATAAAACACAACAAGTGGTTTTGATCTTACCCCGAGATCAAAACTGTTTTCAGTCTTTGATGGGTAGCCGTGTCAGTCAGATAACAATATAAAATAGAGAAATACAAATAGCACTTTATTGACTAACTAGAGATAAAATGTACATAAGCTTTCGTAGCAACAACTACTTCATCAGTGGCATCATATACCATGCCTGATGATGCCACTTCATTGCATCTCATGAAGTAGTTGTTGCTACGAAAGCTTATGAACATTTTATCTCTAGTTAGTCAATACAGTGCCATTTGTAATTTCTCTATTTTATATTATAGTCATTGTTATTATCGTGATGGCTTATTTTTATCTACGATGGCTGCCAAAAGTAGCAAACCTCCCACTTGTTTCTTTAGATTGGGCTATACACTGCATATATGATCTCTGGTGAATGTAGGTCAATCAGCCGCTATGACTGTCGACAACCCCTCCCAGGGATACATGGGGACATCACAGAATTGAAGCAGCAATCAGGCCCCAGCTTTGTAATCCACTTAAGTCCATTTTGCTGAGCACTTCTGGCGATGTCTCTGACATTTTCATTTCGGAGCGCGTCAAACGCCATCGTCCCTTTTCCCCTTCCGCCCCCGTCTTTCAATAATTCTGTTGATTCTCGGCCTCTGTAAAATCTTCTTCATCTAAGACACTCCGATGCAGGGACCGCATTCTACCCCAAAGGGGATCGAGTGGGGAAGGAGAATGACAGCAGTTTTAAAGGCAGCGTACAGGATTTGCAAGGCCTCCAAAAAAAATGTATTCAGTTTGAGACAGAAAATGGACTCAACAGTTCGTAAACAGTGCAAACAGTCACCATGGGAAATCTTGGTTCATCAGATGCTGGGTTTTTCAAGCAAATCAAGATTTAGTGTCTTTTCCAAAGATCATTCGTCCGAACGATGTTTGGAACAAACATAAAGGACACCCTCACTAGAGTTGTTTTAGTTATCCCCTTTCACTCAAGGTATGAAGATGGTGTTGGTAGAAACATACAGTTAAAATATTTCCACCTGAAATGCTGTATTTATCCAGAAATTAGTCAAACAAAGACCGAAAACAGTTTTGATCTCGGGGTAAGATCAAAACCATTCTTCATGTTTTATAAGAAAAATTGAGTCAGGTTTACGCTATTTTCTCATGATTTTATTTAGATGTCCGAATGAGCTCAAATTTTCACAGGTTTATTATTTCATGTACATGTTGGATCAGACAAAGTATGAGTGCTGTCCTGTGACCTTTACCAATCATGTATTGTATCTTTAAGAAATGAAATTGCATCAGGGTTTTTTTTTGGGGGGGAAGGAGAGAGACATCGAGTCTCTACTGGATGCACAACAGCCGAAAAATCAATATCGCTAGAAATTCTTTATTTTATTGAACACATCAAACTTGCAGTGCCCTCATAACATGATTGGTAATTCACTCAACGAAACAAAATTCTCATCAGCACAAAGCTATTCTTTTGCAGGCCCTATAATCATTTTTTCTTGAGTGCGCTGACATTTATAATTCCATTGACGAGAGGTTGTTTGTACATTTACAATGATTCAATTTGTTGATATATGCATTGAAAACAATTACCGGTATACAAATGGTTTTTCGTGTTTTTACATTTACTGACTGATGTTGCCGCAAAACTGTGAATGCACTTATTTTGTTCGCCAGCCCACATTTTGCATAGCAACCAGCAAGGCACTATATGACCTAATTTGCTAAAAACTGGCCAAATGTCCAAACAATGTGTGTTCACAGGTCCAATTCAGACAAAAAAAAAATAGTGTGGTTTCGTATCCAGGGCAAGATGTGGGGGTCGCCATGACACATGACACTTGGGGCACGCATTTCATTATTCACAGCGTGAAATTAACTATGCATATATATCATGCTCAAGACCGCAAAGAATGGAGGCGCAGGAGGGCCATCATACATCCTAAATACACAAATTCTAATTTATCACAAATTCAAAAATATCTGCGCAGTTTCAGGATGTGCGATTTTTGCACATCACAAATATCTGTGCACACAATGACGCGCGATACATCGCACATCACAAACCTGTGCGCACATTTTCTTTGTTTGTTTTTTATATTTGGCATGACTTCTTGGCATAATCTGTGTTTGCTTAGTTACGGTACAAAGAACTCAAGTGAAATGAATGTGAAAAGAAGTTGTTAAAACAGCGGTCAACTGCCGCGACAAGCGCAATAACGGGATGCAGTTAGTGGTTGTGATTCACCCATAATGTCATATGTCATGGCGGCCACAAAAATGCATAATAACACTATTCACAGGAATCAAATTATGTCTTTGAAACTGCTCCACAAAGCAGCATGGCTCATGAGGGCCCCTCTTTCCAATCCAAAAGATAATTCAGTCTGTTCAATTTAAGACATATGCCTCATTCTGGCATAGCAGGCAGTGTTTGACTTAGGACTCATTTTGACATGGCAGGTCACACACTCCTGAGTCGGACAGGCCTCAAACATCAGACGATAACCGAAATCACCCAAAGAGAGGGAAAAATTAATACACCGTAAAGTTTCAAAACACCATGCCACATACATGCTCTTTTCAAATCTCACCATGAAAAATAAATTGGGTCGCTACAAACAAGTACTGTATCTTTACAGCAAACGTGGATAATTGATATAATGTGGTGCCATGATGTCTGTGTTATTGTACGATGCCACGCTTGATGTATGTTTGATTTATTATTTCCCTTAGCGGTTTGCTTGAAATTGGGAGGAAAAAAGTACATTCCTCCCGAATATTGAACTCAATGATGCAAAAAATCTTAGGGTAATGAATGAGCTAAAGAAAAAAAACAACGAAAATAGCCTGAACTCATGTAAATTACAACAGTGACAAAGGGAACCGACAGAATTAACAAAAATACTTTTCCTACACATTCACCACCACAAAACAGAAAAAAAGCATCCCAATGTAAAATTCACATTCTAGAAAAGAATGTTTTTTTCTTTCTTTTTTTTTTTTTTGGGGGGGGGGGTGGTTGAATTACAAATGTCATCCATGAAGTCTTGTACTATGCACAGGCCATACACAGTGCATGAAGTACACACATAATATGAAGGTTCTGCGAGGCTATACATATTTCTTCTCTCGCGTAATTAAATGAAGGCCAGCTTGACAATAGACTCCAGTTCTGGTCGATCAAACAAAGGGCATACATCCCGATAATATGCAATTGTTTTGAAGGCCGGTAACCATGGCAACGTGTGGTCATCGGATGTAGACTTCTCAGAGCAAAGCGTATCGATTATATTTCCCCAATGCTCTTCCACAAAAAAAATAAAAAATTTATGAAGACCTGCTACAAACATGACAAATGAGAAACCATTTGAAATTAATATTTTTACACGTATCTCTCATTATAACCACTTTCATTTCATTTTAAAGATGCAATGCCTGTGCTCCGGTTTGATTTGATATTTAATTTTTTATCTGAACCATAATTTGGTGATTTCTAAGGATTCCCATGGTGTTTGGTTTAAAAAAAGATAAAGCTTTAATTTAATTTAATTGAAAATTCAAAGTATTACTTCTGGTTATAGTGGCTGGTGGTTGAATACAAAAATTCAGGCAATGTTTGGCTGAAACAAACAACACTCTATCATGTCTATACAAGTCTAAAGCAGCAAACCTCGCGAGAAGATTTGGTTGGCGATTCTATGTGAAATTAGAAATTTGCAGCTAGATGTGAAAAAGGGACCCCCGGGGATTTAGGGAGGACATGTTAAGAGCTCTCTGATGACTCAAGAGGTATTAAGGAGTCATGCGTGCTACACCCAAGCACATCAAACAAACATCCTCATTATAATGTACCGTACATCATGTACATCAGAATGACTCATGAGAAGGAAAGAATCCAGCCAACAAAACACATTGAGAATCTGAATGATGTAAGGCCATGTATGACACAGCTTGGCTCGAAGAGTATCAGAATGAACAAGAATAGGGTCCAAGTTTAACCATTTTGTTTGACCATATAATGAAGCAATATACACAACAAAGGTACAGTACAGGATTGGTATCATACCGAAACAGAAATGTTCACAGATAGATTTATGCATACTTTTCAGGATATGAAGATGGTGCTGGTAGAAACATACTGTTAAAATATTTCCGGCTGAAATGCTATATTTATCCAAAAGTTTGTAAAACAACGACCAAAAACAGGGATTTTAGGGTATAAAAGATAAAAACTCCTGTGAATAGGTTTGAAAAATCTGTGAGCATATTTCATTGTTTTCTACATTTTCCGATGATGATATGAGCTGAAAATTTCACAGGTTTGGTTTTATTCCATGACAAATCAAATTATGAACAGTCTGTGTAGCTGTTCTGGCACCTTTACCAATCCTGTATTATGCATTCAATGTACTCCATCTTTATTCAATCTTAAAGTACAACGGTATATGTCACCTGGCTTTGTTCTTCATTAACACTCAATTTATGCAAACACATATTTCTCATCAGGTTAAGTGGTTGCCGCACTGACACTAATCTGGCGCCCTCTAGCCGTGACTTTCATATATTGTGAATCACGCAAATTGTGCAACGCCTGTCTTGGCATTTCTGATTTCTATCATATTGTCAAAAAACAACCAAAAAAAACAAAAAAAGCCTTGTTGGTAGTGCGTGTGTGACCTCGATCGTCAAAAGGGAATCAATGTTACCTTGGAAACGTACGGCTCCTCGACTTTTTCCGCTAAATTCTCCATGATTAGGATCTCATTGATGTGGAGGGAGGGATCCTGGGAGCAATCAAACAAATCCACTCGTAGCGTGCCACTGACAATGGAGAACACCTGCGAGCAAGCAGCAACAACAACAACAACAGTCAATTAATATATATACATATATGCAGCTCAGCATTTATAGAAAGAAAGAAAGAAAGAAACAAAACAAAACAAAGAGGACATTCAAGAAAATAGACCTGTGCACACTACACACACAGCTTTAATTTTCTTTTTTTATAAATTAGTTCAATTTCAGCACCAAAAAAAAAATTATTTTTGAATAAATTTGGATTTTTGTCAGCACAAAAATGTTATTCACTTTCATATGACTGGCTGAAATTAACCTTGTGTGTAAGCATGCGGGAATACTAATCAATAACATAGTCAGTCAGTGAGGATGAATTTATTTGCTAGAATTTGTCCGGCGTCCATCTTGACATTTCAGGCATCTCCATCTACCAAACAAAATGCCCTCAACGATTTACAATTCATTAGTTACATTTTGCCTGCTCATTAAGGTAATGTTGTTTGCACTTGCAGTGTTTTATCGGCACCCCTATTAACTGTCTCGTAGCAACATATCAGCATCATTCTTGAGGTGCATTTGAACACTATTTATCCAAGATATGCCATGCTTTTAGCTCTGTTTATTGCAGGGTATCAAAGGACTCGGGTTGAGTGGGGAACTGGTGCTGTATAAAGGGTGTGTACAACGTTGGTAAAAGGTGACAGAACAGCACTCACACTTTGTCTGATCCAGCATGTACATGAAATGATTAACTTGTGAAAATTTGAGCTCAATCAGACATTGGAGTCCCCGGGCAGTGAATTGAAATAAATGAGCACCTCAGAAAAAAAATCCAGAAGATATTTTCGTTGTACCGAGTCAAGTCAACAAAATATTGCTTTTGAGAATAAGCCTAAAGTCACTTCACTCACTTGCCTACCCCTACCCCCCCCCCTCCAACTAACTATTCCCTGATTCTGAGTGACACAGAAAAACAGCAAAAGATCAGATGTGTCTTTTCCATAAAATCCCTCTTTCAAAAGACATTGAGGGAGACAAAAATAAGCCTTGGGTTTCTAAATCCATGAAGGACGGAAGTATTTCAGCAGGGAATTCCGTCATTTGATCAGCCTTGGCATTGAGCATGCCCTGTTTGCCTCCAGTTTTATTACCGGGTTTTGGGGGATATAATTGGGGATGGTGTAGGGTTTCGCCCGATGCTCAGCAAAACGGAAACACAACGGATTCAGATATATACAACCTGCTCTTGAATTACACATAGAAGTTCAATCTGTTTGCCAAGGGCCTGGGATTTCGTTCAAGGATTTTCTTTCTCTGGTCCTGTTTTTCATTTTCTTTTCCTTCTTCTCATTTTGGCTGTTTTCGTCTTCTTCTTTATTCGAAAAATGGGACTTCCATTTTAGAAAAAGAAATTGCTTTGTGCGGCAGCATACAAGCAGCTGGTGTTTTGTGCATTGATATTTTTGAGGAGTTTTGTACGATCCTTCAAAATGATTGCGGAAAGCAGTCAGATGTACACTTGGAGGAAGGTACATGCATGTAGCTGCCATCTTTCACCAAAAAAAATGATTCTGTCTTCGGCAAATATCACTGTTTTCAGAATACTGCTTGGCCTTTTTTGCACATTATTGCATACATCATCAGAATTAGAATAGAGTCATGACAACTCTATTGGCTTGCTTTGAAAAAGTAAAAGAAAACTGTTTGTTAACATGCTACAGTGATGATGAATTAAATTTCAAACATAGGCCTATGTGCTTGACTGGCCAGACTGAATTATGGCCCTTTTCTTCCAATATGTCACGGGTATCTGCTAACCACTGCAAGGCTCGCTATGTGCCAAATTGTATTTTGTGAACATACTTATGTTTCTGCCACTGAATTATTGATTACAGTGCCAATGCTATACAGTGCATGTTCATTTCTACATGCAATCTCATACAATGTTAAAGGTACTGTACTATCATACTTTGGTAGCATACCGAAACAAAAACCTTCACAGATTTACCTATAACTTACAGAGTATAAAGATGGTGGTGGTAGAAAAAAAACGTTTACATTTTTCTGCCCGACTCAAAATGCTGTATTTATCCAGAAAAGTGTAAAACCAATTACCAAAAACAATTTTTTATCTTTTAAAGATCAAAAGTAACGGAGAAAAGATTTAAGAAATACCCTGGCTATTTTTCACTGTTTTCTCAAAAAGTGGACACCGTATGGGACTGAAAATTTCACATATGACTGTTATTGTATCTTCCTTTATATATATTTTTGCCCATGCGGAAAAAAGTATATTACCTTAAAGGCTTAGCATACAAGCCACCAAGTGTATAAGCCAAACTAATCTCTTTCATTGGCAAAATCAATGTACAGATATAAGACCCAGCTTATCAATTTCTCACTGAAAATTTCAGTTTCTATACAGTACATGTACTCCCTAGGGGTGGGGGGGGGGCTGTCATCACGTTAATGTCGGTCACCAATGAAGACCTACATGGTACAAAACATCAGTTTGTTACAAGCTTATGCCACACAAAAACTCCAGCAACGCCATATTGAATTTATCTAGGCTCTTACTGCTCAATGCCACTTAATTCAAAAAGAGAATTTACGATTTGCCAAAACAATGAAGACATTGCAGTAAATCTGTGTCAGTATTGTGGTTTGTTATGCTTCACTAACAGTTAAACTACCCCATAACCACTGCCGCATGGTAATTGCCATCACTGCATGGTACTTTGTTTACAATCCAAAGGTCATTGCCAGCTACCAGGGAAAGGCAATGTTTTCTACAAATTGTCGCTTAAATACAGTGACCATGGAATTGACTGAATTGATTAAATGATTTCACTCCTACGGAGCCAATTTGAAGTGAAGGTCAGACGTAAAAACAAAATCAAATGATGCAGCGGCATTCATTAAAGATGCCCGGCCCATTTTGTCACGGTGAGCAACAGGTTTGAGAAAAAAAAATCATTTCATTAGCAGAGAAAGCAGAGACATGATTCATTCGATCATGAAAGATCTGAATTTCTGAAAGCACCTCAAATGTATAATCTAAAAAGCATTTCTATGCAAACAGCTTCTTATTCAAAGGTGGACCCAAAATTGTACAATTTTTGTTGAGTTGAAATTCACTGCCACTGATCCCTGGTAATTTTGGCCTAGATATCAAACAATGGCAAACAAATTTTCTGTATCTCACAAAGTGAGCTACCAATATTCAAAATTCTTGGAGCAAAAAGGCCCCACACGTTTCAATCCTAGCAGGATCTTTACAGTACTAGCCTTCGATAAAGATCCTGTTAGGATCGAGCCTTCAATAAAGATCCTGCTAGCTAGGATCGAAATGCATCAGGCCCTCCTAACTCCAAGCATTTTATAAAATTTCAGGTTATTATTTTGGCTGATGAGTAGTTTGCAGCAGTTTATCACTGGTATTTAAAATCTAAATATACCGGTTCGTTGTTCTACGATCATTCTTAGCCTTTGCATGAAATCAACCCCTGGCTTTGACTTTCTCCATTGGATTGGAAGAGCAACGTCAGCACGGATGAAAGGAAATTTCCAGTGGAACAAAAATGTCATGTCTGGCCTGGGAGGGGAGGGGGGGGGCAAATCCAAGGGCAGCACTGACGCAACGGCAACACAACCACGAACAATAGGCAAATGCCTCCATTGTCTCTGCGGAGGCCAAGGCCTGAATACAGTTGAAAACAAGCATTTGAAGCAAGCATGCTCAGACACAATTTCCAAACAATCGGCTATCGTTGAGCAAACAGTAAAAACTAATGTGATCATGTGAAAAAATAGGACAACGGTTGAGCTGCATGACGTCACCAGGACAATCAAAACCCTGCAGGCAAGAAGAGATATCCATATGAATACCATGGTTTTTAAATGAAGTATCATACTTTGGTAAGACACCAAAACAGAAATGTTCACAGATTTACGTATAACTTACAGGGTATGAAGATGGTGGTGGTAGAAACATATCATTAACATTTTTCAGCCTGAAATGCTGTATTTATCCAGAAATTAGTCAAACAACGACCGAAAATCTTTTTGATCTTATAAAAAATCAAAAATAAAAGAGAAAAGACTTAAGAAATACTGTGGCTGTTTTTCACTGTTTTCTCAAAAAGGTGGGCACCGTATAGGACTGAAATTTTCACAGATGACCGTTTTTGTATCTGTCTTGATATTTTTACCCATGAATCTGTATTTCTTTGATAAAAACCAAAGTACGATATATTACCTTTAAATGTCTAACTGGTAAAACTCCTAAATTTATCTTTATGTTTTTACTCCAGTCAGCGAATCACATAAATATCAAACAAGGAATAGCACTGTTGGTAATGTCGTCCTCCCACATCCCAGAACTGAAAGTGGAAGAAGGAACATTTAGTCTCAGGGGTGCTCAAGCATGGAATATCTATAAGCCTAAATACCTTTGTCAACCAACTCAAACAGCTGAATTAATTGTGTCTTCATTGTTATCGCTTTAGTTTTGTGGATTTTGTTTTTTTAATATGTATGCTATTCTTACCTGTATTTTTGTATTCGTATTTTTGTATAAGTTTTGTAAGCCGGGATCCATTTGGGAGATCAGTAACTTTTCCTTGTAACTGAATGGATCACCCAGGGTAAAATAAGAAATAAATAAATAGAATCAAAACCCTATGAATGTTCATCGGAAATAACACTCCAAAATTTCTATAAATCCTTCTGTATTTTTCTTCTTCCAAGAAAATCACAGATTTCCAATTTTAAATCTGAACGGTCAAATACGTCAAGCAGCTCCTAAAACCGGCATTAGTAGTCCCGTCTTTCTCTCTCGTTTTTCTGGTCACCTGCTCCCGTTTAAATCTATGGATATGGATTTATTTCCGGCTTCAAGGGATGTGAGACGGAAAGCCACAATCAACCAGTTGTCCATTTCCCACCTGGCCTGACGCGTCGTGGAAAGGAATCCAGCAGATCCTATTAATACTGTAATCAGTTCCAAACATTTTTATATATTTTTTGGCACCTGCCGATGTGCGATGACAGTGAATAGAAAGATCGGAATCTATATCTGCCTCAGGGCCACAGGAGAAGTTTTAATAACGAGAATCGGACCCACGATCAACCAGTTGTCCAATTTTTCACACCTGCCAGAATCAACCCGGCCCAATATCCACGGACGAGAAGACGGTGAAGAAAAGGGACTGTCGCTAGGAAGCTCAATTAACCAGAAACCCGAGACCTAGGCTGAGGGAAATCAAAATGTACTGGATGACAAAAAAAGCTGTTCAGAAAGCTCAAGGCTTGATGCAACCGGAGATTGCATTGGTTTTAATTTTCCTAAGTTATTACTTTTTTGCGCGGAGGGGGGAGGAGAGGGGGTTCGCATCCAGGCTTGGAAATCAATTGGACGAAAGACTCTCAAGTGCTGATTCAATATACCTCATGGAATCTGTCACTCTATTTTTAGTGTGCCAGCACTGAGCAATAACAGTGTAACGTCGCTATAATGTTGACAGCTAGATCCATACAAATTGTCAGTTACGGTGGTTGTTTGTTATGTAGCGATTTATCATTTAAACAACAATGTTCGGTATGTTTTATCACCAGAAATGGGAGCCAAGGATGATTTCGGTAAAGCCAAATGTTTGGTATAGCGGTGTTTGTTATTGCTGCGGTTCACTGTATAGGTCATGCCAGGGACCAAGGGCTTATTTTGCACCGCTCTCCTACACTAACTATTATCATTCTTCACTTATACAAAGTTAGGACTGAATTTCTGTGCGGCACAAGTATTAAACAAAAAATCATTTAGTTAATATACAAAACACCTAAATGAGCAATTTGTTATCTCCAATATTCATATTCCGTAGGACTGCGAAAAGTGTGTAATAAATAGTACAAAAATTCATAACATTTTGTCAAACAAAATGGCGGCAATTTGTCGGACCTTAAATAACGCGTTGTGATTGGTCAATTTGTAATGGGGCGTGGCCTACTGGATAGGTGTATTATCTAGTGTGTAACTATCTGGCCATTTCGAATGCACTGGCTGCTTCAAGCTCCAATAAATCTATTGTTTGGTAATCATTGTTCATCCCTTTGTACATCCATTATCCTGGTTCCAAATTAACGTTTAAAGCTACAGATAATACTGTTGCTAAGGACAATGGCCCATTGTTCTGTCTGCAGTGAAAGCATAAAGCTGGAAACAGAAAGTCACGTAGCAACCCTCCTGAGGTGTGACCATAGCAACATGTATAAATAGAGGTCCGTGCTTACATTCAATGGTTTCGCTTTGCAGTGTTATGTCACAATTTTGTAAGCATGACCCAAATATGTATGCAAATTTGAAGTTACTATGGAAACCTTGATGTATATAATGTGATTGTCGGCGAAATGAGTGTGACTGAATTAAATTGTTTTCAATCTAATTCTGGAAATGGTTGGCTGAACCAATTTGGTCAATGATAATGGAACAGGTCTCCTGATGAGGACCAGAGCAGGCTAGTTGAGACCTTATAATTACGAGAAGTGCAAACGAAATAGGACTAGAGCGGGCTAGTCGAAACATTGAAACCTTACGAGAAGTACGAACGAAATAGAAGTGTGGAAGTACGAACGCTTCTTACACAGTGTTTCCGCAAATCGATCCACATGATAATGGAACTGTATGCATTTACAATTACAAGATTTACAACTGATTTTTAGAATATCAATGGTTCATAACTATTACAGAGGGAAACAGAAACAATTGACATACACAAATGAAATAGAACTGAACATTAAGAGTAAACATAGCACGTGGATAGAATTGGCTTTTGTACTGATTTACATGGACTGTATGTGTAGGCCTGATCTCAAATCAAAGTTATGTCCATACATTACCAAACCTAGCATAAAGAAAATTCAGAACCTTAAATTTCAATGAATTCAGGTCAGTCAGAGTAGACGATTCTGTTTACAGACAGCGGCGTACATTATCTAGGAAAAATGGCGCCCGGGGCAAGCGCTATTGTGCCCCTAAGTCTTACTTCTGATGCCAATGAAAAAAAAAATCACACAATTTGAAATTGGAATCTTTCTCTGTTTGTTCACTGGATTAGATTTCCCAATAAAGTGACCCAGTTATTTACGCCACTGTTTTGAGAGGTTCTGAAGTGTAAACTGATGTTAAGGTTGTAGCGCCCTCAAGTGGCAACATAGGTTGTGCTCGACATCAGGTAACAGGAGTTGGATGCATTTCCATATGTGGGCCTCACTACAGTAATTCTAACACTCTTTGACTGGCGGTTCGCTGTAGTCAATAAAGGCTACAGGAACTGAAACTCAGTAAGCTTTGAAACAGAATGCCATAATGTGGCCTACTCAAAGCAAAATTGACTAAAAATTGTTGAAACCAATTCTCAGAAACGGCAATTGTTTTTTTCACTAATGGGGTGCTAAACTACCGGTACTCAAGTGAACATTTTGTTTGCACTGATTACAATATTTACAGGATGTTTATTTCAAATCTTATCGAGCGAGAGCAAAAGTCTCAAACTTGATTATTAGAAATCAACAGGTAAAGCCAAAAAATTCCAAAATCATATTGTGTGTTGATTATAATCAATGAATCAGCAATAGATTTTGAAATGCTAATTTCATTTACAGCTACCGTAGTCCTGTTTGTTTCAGGAATGCGATCAGTGATCCTGCGCGCAAAAGCAACAATGATCTGGATCACATTTTAGCGTATCCTGCATGGGACGTGGATTTGTAAGATCAAATATGGCGACCAAGATCCGCGGTGAAACAAACAGGCCCTTACAGTATATTCAACACAAGTGGGAAGCCAGCTATGCATTACCGTATTTATCTACATGAGTGGTAGGGTTACAGACATTGAAAATACACAAGTAAATGTAGAGCAAACTATCCATGAGTTTATAAAATAGTACTTCAACCAGCACATCGCCCATTGTGCAATAGATCGATGTGCTTTCCTATGGCACTCAGGTGCATTGTGGTTCCCCAGTGGCTACCACTGCAAAGTGCATATGCTTCATTCCACCAGGTAGGGGGCATTTTTGTTATTGTGTTCTTTTGTTAAATGATTAAACGCACAACAAAGGTCTTCAAGACTTATACCACATGTCAACATAATTATAATTCCTACTTGAGGTGTTGCGATGCATATTTCATACTGATCTGAAGAACAGCTGTGAATTTGCAATCATCGTGACTTTTAATAATATATGGCTCATTTTGCCCATGCAAATAAAGGACACTGTCGCAAGAATTTAATAAATATTAAAATAGTCACCGGCCCAAAATTGTACGCCAACCTGGTGTGACGTCATTCATACATCCGACCTTCGAATAGTTGAAAACATTCAGTTTAAACTTTCAAAAGTCATTTGTGCGTGCACTTAATGAGCCTTTGAATAAATCATTACTCACAAACAAAACAGACAAATGATAGCTGCTTACGATCTCCGCCGGACAGAAAGTGAGAGGGAACAATGATCTTTTTGCTTACCTTGGCAGTCATGACTCTGTTGCAGGCCAGTTGAGTCAGTCGTTGGGTGGTCTCTGGCTGCCATTGGTTGCCTGGAAGGATGAAGAACGGCTTGGTCTCGCACAGGACACACTCAAATGCCTAGCCAAGGCAGGAACAGCCCAAAAAACAAAACAAATCAGAAAAGATAACATTAGAATGTTCATATCAACTAACACGCAAATATCCTTAATCAGGCCTAACGTTTTGATCCCAACAGGAACCTTCTAAAAGTTAGAAGGGCCTGATTGTTCCACTCCTTGCAGGAAGCTTCTCAAAGTTAGAAGGGCCTGATGTTTCTTTTCTACCAGAAACCTTCTCAAAGTTAGAAGGACCTGGCGTTTCGATCCTAGCAGGAAACCTTGTCAAAGTTAGAAGGGCCTGATGTTTCTTTTCTACCAGAAACCTTCTCAAAGTTAGAAGGACCTGGCGTTTCGATCCTAGCAGGAAACCTTCTCAAAGGTAGAAGGGCCTGATGTTTCTTTTCTACCAGAAACCAAAACAACATGCATAACAGCATTTTTGCACAAACACAAGTCCGTATTACTTTTATAGTACACAGTGAGATATGACATTGCTGCAATGCCATCATAACGACATCAACAAGTCTAGTAACCATCCTCCTGCTACTGACCTGAAATGGTATTTCCAGCAGACTTCTGGGCATCTGTCTAATGTCCTGCTTCTCAACCTTACCCAGGTTGCCATAATCCAGATAGAAGACCTGCAAAACAAACATGCAGGACAAGACCATCAGCTGGAGAGTCATTATTATTACAAATTTCCACAAACCGTTACCCGAAACTGAAAGGATAAAAAAAGGGACAAACGTTTGGCTCATACTAAACAACCTAAAAAGTGTAAACTGTAGGATGCATACTCGCCAAGTAGGAACACGCTTTTCAAATACTTGATCTAAAATTTTAATCCACTGTATGTTTTTGAGCTAAATGCTTGATATCACGATATCGATAAATATCGTAATTTCGAACAAGCTTAGACATATCCCCATTGTGGTCACGTCAATACCTTCTGTCAATGCATGCTTTTATTCAGTCCCTATTCTTCTACACATTGAGCATGTATGATGAAGGTGATTACGTAGGTTAACAGATTTTTTTTGCAATCAGTAACCGGATATGAAATTACGATTTTGCACAGCAGTATTTCATATTAAAGGAACCGGGATCCATGAATGAACTACATGAACTACTCACCCTGACTAGATTTCCATTGGGCTGTACAGCTTCAATGCGTCCACGGTAGTAGAGCCGATCGTTATCCTGATCCACAAATGGAGCCAGGCAGAACATGCCGACCTTGGGGGGCTCGGTGGGTTTCTAGATCATAAACAAAACCAGACATTAATTTTATTTACTGTTTTATGATATGAAATATGATATCATATTTAACATAAAAAATGTAATCCTAAATGCTACGTTAGAGCGAAATTCCCATAGGGTCGTACACAAACTTTACTTACTTATTTGGTAAGTAAAGCCACAGACCCAATCCAATGCAACCCCAGACCCAGACCCAGCCCTACCCCCTTAACCAACTACAACCCCAACCTCATCCCCCAACCCATCCATCCCTCTCAAGATACTTACAGGCATGGTCATGAATTCCTGCCTGTTGATCTCTCTCATGAGGTTATCTAGCTGCTTGAAGGTGTCCTGGTCGGCATAGTGGGCCCAGAACCTGTTCCCTTCCACCACCTGGGGACGAGAAACAGAAGATGCCCATCTTCTAATGTACAGTACATGATAGGTAACATACTCAAACAGAATTATTCACAGATTTATGTACAACTTACAGGATATGACGATGGTGCTGATAGAAACATACTGTTAAAATATTTCCGCCTGAAATGGTGCATTTATCCAGAAATAAGTCAAACAAAGACCGAAAACGGTTTTGATCTCAGTGAATGCGGTACAATCAGAATACCCCAAAAATGCAGAAATTTGTTGCAAGATGCATTATATGAGGCCATGTAGGCCTGCTTGACAATTAGCAAGCTTCGTGCTCACCTACGGTGCAAAAAACCGCTTATTAAGCTTATTTCACACACAAGTGGAGTCGCATTATCAATAAGACTCATGTGAAAGAAATAATTGAGGCCTCAAGGCCCAAAGTCATGCAATGGAAATCAGTCTGTAAGCAAATAATCAGCCTAATAAGCAGCGTCATGAAATATGCTGCTGGTCTGGGCGTTTATCAGAAGACTGACCTCAGTGACGTAAATGTCGATCCAGTTCTTATTGGGAGGGGGCAGGGCGACCTGTCGAGGGGCGCTGGAGTCTACAGGAGCACGCAATCTACAGGAGCAACAATGCGAAAAAAAATAACTTTTAACCAAGCTTTGTGTACGCCATTTCAGGACTGATGCCCACTAACTGATCTCTACTTTTGACCATTTTTAAAAACTCACTGATCTTATATTATTGTTGTTGGGGAGTCAGATTGGCGTAGTGGTTCTTTCCTCGCCTTTCACCTCTGCGGATTAGGTTCAAATTTGCACAGATTTATCATTTCAGGTACATATTGGATCAGACAAAGTGTGAGTGGTGTTCTGTGACCTTTACCAATCATGTATTATACCTTTAAGGAAATGGCTTTGGAAGAGGACAAAGGGAACTAGAACAAAGTTCAAAGTTGACTTGCCTATTTGTTCTCAGCTGTCTGGTTGACTGCGACAGGGAATTGCGTGCCTCTTCGATATCCTTCACGTCCTCATCTTCCACCTCGTACAGCTGAATGGACATAGGTATGCGTAGCAGCCTGAACGATCACAATGGCAGTACAGAAAACATGCGGGTCAGGTGACTTTTTATATATATGTATCTATGTATTTGTGCACAAACGTATATGGAAGTAGGACCCAGCTATACAGGATCATACCCCAAGGTCTGATGAGGACGTGTCTACGCAACTGTAAGTTGCCAATTGTCATTTAGTATTAAACATAGCAGTAGAAGATGGAGTTTTCATACCTCATCTTGACAGCCATGTACACAGCCTTCAGGAGAGTACTTGATTCAGTCATGGGCAGGGAGTGAGGCCGCTCAAACTCTATGAACGCTCTGGAAAAAAAAGAAAAAAAAAAAAACATGAAAAAAGGAAGGCAAATTAATAGACAATGTTAGTTAGGTTGTGTTGTGGACCAGACTGACACAGTGTTAACAGAAACTGAACGAGTAAGAAATTAACCCAGTAAGTTTTCCATGTGGTTATTTGGTAATTGCCTCATCCTCTTTAAGTGATCCCCCATGTACTGTATCTCAGGTTACAGCATTGCTAATGCTGCACTTAAGTTAAATGACTCTTGGTATATATATATATAGCAGTATATGTGTAGTTTCATGGCTTCCGACTGGCAAAATGAACAATGATAATTGGCAATCTGGGACACCACCAACATAGGGCATGCCAAGCACAACACTCATTTCTAATCGCAAGACTCCATGTGCCAAATGTTTGTACTTACCGGGTTTCTTCAAAGTAGAGGTGTTTTCCCTTCCCACACTCCTCAAACAGACTTGCAATGGCCGTCTTGTACAAGAAGCCATGGCGCGGCACGCTACTGATCTGCAATCGCAAAGGAAAATGGGAGGAAAAGTCCACATCCAACAAAATAATTAAATCAAACACCAAGAATGTGAAACTCAAGGATACCCAAATGTCATTCTACCATTGCCTGAGCCTTTGCCTTCATTTCAATCATTTCTGGGTACTAAAAGATGATGTTAATTTTTCCGTCTACTTTCACAGCCCATCCCCTCTCCCATTGAGGTTACTCACCATGACGGTGGTGCAGGGATCTTTGCCAGACAGCTGCTTCAGGGCATGGGCCTCGTCAAGCTCCTCCCACATGAAGTAATTGGGATAGAACGCTCCGGCCAAGGTAAGCTGTAGAAGTGAGACAAAACTTTCACAATCAGGAATGACTCCAAGGCTTATTATGATCCCTAACTCACCTCCATACCACAGTTTACTTCAGTAAGTATCCCACAGTGCATTGTTTCAAGATGGTCGAAATGAGAGCAGACAAAACTTTTCTTTGTAACCAAAAGGAGAATTTTTTTCCGGAAGAAAGTGACAGTACTATTGGGAACAAGTTTTGGCGGAATGTTCCTTCTATCGACCATAGGACTCCACATTATTTCATACAGTATGCAACGCATCACCTCTTGAGTCTTGACCCGTCTAGTTGAAAATCATTCGTTAATGCGAATTGCGCATGTGCACCGATGCTCGAGCTGTGAGCACGAGTAAGCGCGGGGGGACAAATCAAACGCGGTAGACGATGTTGTGGGGTGGGGGAGGGGTGGTTTCCGGTACCTTGAGGATAAGCAGATCGTGCCTGTGGTCCCACTGTGGGTCATTCCTGTGATTCTCCCTGGGGACGTGAAGGTTGAACTTGGCCAGTCTGTCGCTCAAATCCTTGATCAACTCGGCCACCTGCAAGTAACATTTGTTACCAGAATATGACGTTATCTGGGGTCAATTTCACGAAGGCCTAGTCAATCGTAACTCGAGTAAAGAAGGATATAACCCATCGTAGGGGTCCTATCCCACATAGGGCTTCAATGCATCAAAAGTCCTACGATTGATATTAAGTTACAAAGAGTTTGGTGAAATCAACCCCTGGACACTTGATTTCACTCTCCACACATAACTTTCACCAATTCAAGGATTGTTTGAAGTGACACCAGAACCGATGGAGTCCACAAGTTCTCCATGCAAGCCAAAGTCAGATATCTCAAAATCAAAAAAACTCAAATCATTGTAATCATCCGATCTAACCTCTTTGATTCGGTTGATCTGGACCATGTTCTTCTCGCCCCACTTCCGTTCACTCTGAAAAAAAAAAATATAAGAAGCAAACAAATGATCAAACGGAAGAGCTATACTTCTGAGCACAATCCATATGCTGTATTCCACAACAAGTACCGACTATTGCATTTGACTGGTGGACTGGTGGACATTCAAAGGTAATATCAAACTTTGGTTTTTATCAAAGAAATTGCAGATTCATGGACAAAAATATCAAGGAGGATACTATAACAGTCATCTGTGAAAATTTCAGTGTCATACGGTGCCCACTTTTTGAGAAAACGGTAAAAAATTGCCACATTAGTTCTTAAATCTTTAAAAGAGGGTGCAATGGTACGAATCGGATGGAACTAAAAATGCACGGTGAATGGAACAAATTTCAATGGTTGTGACATAAGCCATGAACTAGTCTATTGATCAAATATCACGTGACATACAATCCTCCAATCAAATGACAAGGATCTGCTAAGGTATTATATAATACTTTTAAGCAGAGCCATGAAATTGGGCACTGCATGCTCCATTCCTAGCGTAAGCACAACAGGACAACACAGCAAGACCAAGCACACTGGCAACATGGCATTTCATCCTAAATATCGGTCAATTAAAAAGGGTAAAAACAGCAGGAGAGGGCAAGAGATTGACTAACCATTCCAGCTCTCATAAACCCCCTGGTCATCTTGAGGTGCTCCCATTTGGTGTAGGCATTCAAGATGGCAATACAGTCACTGAAGGAGTTGGCAGCCCAGTCCAGCTTGGCTCTGAAAATTAAAAAAAAAAAATAGGACGGAATTGAAATAGTTGGTTGCATCATACTTTGGTAAAGTTGATAAAAAAGCTGTGGTATCTTCATAATTTGATTTGCTTACCCATAGGCCTTGAGGTGGTCCTTGTATGGTCTGGAAAAGAAGCTCTTCAGGGAGAGACCAGCTCCTGCCAAAAGTCAATCCCAAAAAAAAAGGTTAAACAAAAACATAAATGCAAGAGGATATGCAGTCGGCCCCGGAAGTACAGTGTAATCTCATAATGTTTGTGGTCCCAGCTTTACAGTGATGCCCTATGTGGTGTCACTTGTCCATGGGATGGAGAATGGTTTCAACTTACAGAGTGGTTATGTACATGTAGATGGAGGAATGAGTGAATGAGGTTTGTACCGATAATGAGGGCCTCTTTGAGGCAGCCGAAGACATGCCCAAGCATGAGGAGTTTGCCGATACGGATGTCCACCGGGAGGGCAGCCAGAACCCTGCCGACAAAGGTCAGATCCCCGTCGCTATCATTAGGAGAGATGACACCACCCGTTGTGGTAGACAAAGCCCCAACCTACAATAATTGCCACCCCACAAAAAACAACAAAGAAAAACACACGGTTACAGATCATGTACGGTGAAAAGTCATTCAATAAAAGGTACAGCACAGGATTGGTAACATGCCCGCACAGAATCGTTCATAGATTTACAAATAACTTTCAGGATGTGAAGATGGTGAGTATTCAGTGCTGATGCATACCACTGAAGGAGAATCATTAATCTTAACAATAACACTATTTTGTTAATCAATTAAACTCTTCGAATCAAAAAGAAACATAAAATGGAAGGTGTATATGAATGGAATGAAAAGAAGACGAAAAATGCACACTACCATGGACACCATATCAATGACTGACCTCTTTGAGAAGTAAAACAGTCCTGGTGATGTTGTCCAGGTTGGGAGGCTCGAGGGCCAGGGCCAGAATGGCCTTGGGCTCACCGAGGTCCAGCAGCTTGACCTGTAGAATCAGTTGCTCCAATGGGCAACGCTGGAAGAAAACAACGCAAGATTAATCTTAAATCATGAATCAATCTTAATTAAATGTGATGTCTCAATACAAATAACCACAGTGATGTTGATAACTCAAAGCTGAGATTAATCTAAGCATTTGGCAAACCGCCACTTTATAAAGGTAAAATCACACTTTGGTTTTTGTAAAAGAAATACAGATTCATGGGCAAAAATATCAAGAAACAGCAGCAGTCATCAGTGAAAATTCCAGTCCCATACGGTGCTCACTGAAAAATTGCCACATTATTTAGTCTTTTGTCTTTTATTTTTGATGTTAAAAAGATCACAAATAATTTTGGACACTGGTTTTACTCTTTTCTGGATAAATACTTAGGCAGACAAATGTTATGTTTCAATCACCACGTTTTGTTCACCGGGAACCCTGATAAGTATAGAAGGGCTATTTCACCGGGTTGGGGTACAATTTTTATTAACGGAGTCAAGTTTTGCATCAATACAGTTGCACATCCATTATCCTCCAAATCAGCACTGACGTATTCTTCTATTCAATTTTCTGACAGATTTTCACTTGAATTTTACGATCAACCGCAAATGTGTACGTATTAAAGGAAAATGCACATGATGCGCAAGCGTGCAGACGTAACGTTTGACACCATCATAAATCGTGCCACAGCCCGATGGAATGTCCCATATCAGTACACAGAACAAGGAAGGGGAAATGTCAGCATGGTACAATACCCGCATCTCAGGGATCCCATACTCTTGGATGCATTCCTCGTAGAATTCCCGGGAGACGAGCCTGTAGACTCGACCAGACGACACTCTGCCGGCTCTCCCTGTTGGTACGACCACAAAACAAAAAATTTCACAGCCCTACTTACTACAACCATTTGCTAACCATGAAATTTCCGTCTTGATAAAAACAGGATTAAGAACCAAATTTCCATGTGTTTTGTTTATCGCTAGCGATTGTTCTTTGGCTGTTGTTCATTGACCATCAAATGGAATTTTTAATGGTGGTTTGTTTGATTATAAAGCAAGACATTTTGTGCTAAGCAATTTTTTTGTGCTTAATGAAATAAAACAGATCCTTGTTGAAATAAATGGCAATGAAGCAATGAAGTGGCTCAAAAACATGGTCCTGTCTGGGTTGCCGGGTGAGAGATGTCTAGTTCCCAGAAGTTTACTATATGCTACATGCACAAAGTACAGCAGTCAACCTGACTCATCAGAAAATGTATACAGTATATTTACACATTGAGCAATGTCTGGCCTGAACGGCTTTGGCTTGGATTTCTATGGCAGATGCTGCAGCCGTTTCCCATAGATTCGTGCGTAATTTCAAGCCATAGCCTTCCCATCTTTACCTTTTCTCTGGATGGCATTGGCTTTGGAGGCCCACTGCAGTTTCAGACTCTGAAAGTTGGTCTCTGGATCGCACACCATACACTTGGTCAACACAAAGTCAATCACTGCGCAGGGTACCGAGGAAAAATAAAAAGCAATTGCCACAAACCAAAAGTTAAATGATTTTCAAGTTCAAACTTTCAAATCTTACAAAAGTGACAAACCCTAGACTGCCATCTTTTAACTATACAAGTAATAAACTGCTGCAAAACAGCTCATCAACAATAATAAAGACCTGAAATAGTGAAATATATAAATGCTTGTAGTTAGGAGTTTCTGAGGTTTTTATCCTATTAGAGAAACAGGCTTTGAGAAAGATCCTACTAGGATAGAAACATCAGGCCCTCCTAACTCCAAGCATTACTGAACTGTTTGAAAGCTCATTCAGTCCTTTTTGCCATGTTTGACTACATCAAGCAAATTTGGGTTGTATATTTAAAACAATCAATATAATAAACAATAAACAAGTAATAAACTCCTGCAAACTGCTCTTCAGTCAAATATGACCAGAAATATGTAAAAATGCTTCGAGTTAGGAGTGCCTGACGCGTTTCCATCCTAGCAGGATCTTTTAGCCTTTGAGAAAGATCCTGCTAGGATCAAAACGCGTCAGGCGCTCCTAACTCCAAGCAATATAAAAATCAAAAGATCATGCACTCAGAACAAAACCAAAACGAAACGGAAACCAAATCAGGAGAGTTTGACAACCAAAAAACATGGTCTAGAATTGGAATACTGGAGGTTTTGTACCGTATTTGATGTCGGGGACCGTGATGGAGCTCTCAGCAATGTTGGTGGATAGGATGATCTTACGGAAGCCGTCTGTGGCCTTGGTGAAGGCCCTTGCCTGCTCCTGGGAGGTGATGGTGGAGTGGAGGGGCATCACCCACAGCCTGCAAGCCAGAGAGAATGAAACAAATGAATGGAAAATAAAAAGGTGCTTATCTACATTGTTGAAGAGCAATAATATTGTTTGCACAATTCTATCTCCACGATGACTAAATTAATAATAACAGAACAAACAAAAATGTTTGATCGAAATTCTAAACATTTTAAAATCACAGGCATATGGACCTTAAATGTTGCATTGCCGCAGAAAGCCTGAAACAATTGCCCAACTGTGTCATCAAATCGTCAAATTTTCAATTTATCACTATACATGTAGAAACTTTGGCTGGAATTTTGGTCAAATCTTTGATAACATACCTGTGACTGGCAACATAGTTAACCAGAATCTCATCCAGACGATTGATCTCCGCCAAGCCTGTAAACAAGAGTGTAAACAAACAAACAAATAAAATCATACTTTGGTAAAATTGACAGAACAGCTGCGGTCTATTCATAATTTGATAATTTGACAGGTTACCAGCTAAAAATTCAAACTGCAAATGTAACCTCCCGGTCACTGGTACTTGGCTGATTTTTCCTGAGGAGTTTGCTATTAACCAGCTACAATGCAAATGAGCCACAGTTAACAGTTCAGGACTAAATGTGTTAAAATGTATTTTTGGTTATCTTACCTGGCAAAAAGACCAAGACGGTGCCTCTGTGTTTTGCACGTCCAGTGTCTGCATGCTCTCTGGTGCAAAAATATAAACACAAGTCTCAAACTCACATCTCAAAACAACTCATCAACTCAAATCTGTGTGATTTTGTGACGTCACATAATTACGGATCCTTTTCTTTTAATGAAAAGGCTCCGTAATGTGACGTCACAAAATCACACAGATTTGTCTGCTGCCCCCATTGACGAAATTCAGACAGTTTCAAATTTGGATAGCTTGCGGGTTGAGCATGTTGAGAGAAAAATCATCAAAAAGACTCTCTTTCTGTGTTCAGTGTGAGATAAATTTGTTTTTTTCTCATGTCAAGTAATTTAATGATTATAGTTCTAACAAATAAAGCGAGATTTGTTGTGTTGAAGATCCTCTTTAATAATGTAGCCCAATGACCAGGAATACTGTGCACATTATAAAAATACTCTGATATTATTATATTATTATATAAGTCTGACATGGTTTGCGTGGGTATATGAAGCATGTGACTTTGACACGCGTTCGTCACCCACAGTGGGCGGAGCTAACTTTACACACACCCCCCAACCTCACCCTTGTTCTGCGACTTCCAGCTCATCGAAGGAGAGTATGAGAGCCTTGGCCAGGTTGTAGGCATCGTCTGTGATACTCGGTTCCCCGTTCTCGCTCTCTATGTACTGCATAGAGAAAAAACAGGGATGAGATTGATCAATGGTAAAAAACATTAAAAATCTGAACTCTGAAAATTTCCTATATTTTTGTACACAGCCTGTGATGAAAAAGTCTGAAATCCAAAACAAAAAAATCTGAAATCAGACAAAAAATCTGAGAAATCTCATCCCTGAAATACATCATCAATCCGTGAACGCAGACAGCCACTGTTTACCATCAAGTTAAAGAATCTCCACTAGCATCAGCGGAAAATAAAGAGGATTGGAAAGCAAATGATCTCTCGGGCCACGGACGAGAGATTAGCGATGAAAATACAGTCTTACCGGTCCAAGGTGTGAAATGTCTTCAGCATAGTACTCCTGCACATCGTAGACTTTACCATCGATGGTAACGACCGTTGCGTCGTTCAGCTTCCCTGCGATCGGCATGGCAAAGTAGTGGGCAAACATAGATGTATCAAAGGTCGCAGACATCAGAACAATCTGAGATTTAAACAAAAACAAAAAAAATGCCGTGCACAACCAATTTTTTGTATAGAATCAAATTTTACAAGTTTTTACAATTTTTACTACTTAGCCTAAAATATAAGTGGCCATGAAATGTAATTCCCCGGTACACAGTAACTGCATGCTGGTTTACCTTGACGTGTCTTGAGTTTGTCCTCTGTAGCTTGCGGGTTACCAGGAGGGCAAAGTCCATCTGCTGGTCCCTCTCATGCACCTATAACAAAGCCAAGAGGTCATTCTTTATAAAAAATATTGATGACCAATAAGATGACCGATAAGATGATTGATAAGATGTCTGATGAGATGACTGAAAAGATGACCGATATTGATGACCGATAAGATGACCTTTCAGATAACTGATAAGATGACCGATATTAAAGATGACCAATAAGATGACCGATAAAATGAACAATAAGATGGTTCATAAGATGGTTCATAAGATGACCAATAAGATGACCAATAAGATGACCGATAAAATAACCGATAAGATGACTGATGAGATGACCAATGGTACGACAAATAAGATGACCGATAAGATGACCGATAAGATGACCAATAAGATGACCAATAAGATGACTGATGAGATGACCGATAAGATGACCAATAAGATGACTGATGAGATGACCGATAAGATGACCAATTAGATGACCGACAAGATAACAGATAAAATGACCGATAAGATAACCCGTGAGATGACCGATAAGATGACTGCTAAGATAACAGATATTGATGATCGATAAAATTACTATACATCCATCTACTTTACCTCATCCAGAATGATGTGGGTGTATTTGTTCATGGTTCGTTCATTGATCAGCTTCTGGAGCAGCACTCCGGTGGTGACAAAGGTCAGACGGGTGTCGTCCGTGGTGCACCGATCCATGCCAACCTTATAAGAAAATGACAATGATCAAATTCAAAATGACAATAACAACACTAGGAATGGTCATCTCCATCCCTTCTTCCTTCCCTGAATCCACACACTGTGAGCAGGATAAATAATAATAACAATAAATAGGGAGGCGAATCATCCTTACTGGCAGCTGGGGTGCTGAATTGAGAAGGATGCAGCTACAACGTGAGTTGACAGTGGCAGCCTTGGCTGCCAGCACACTTCAACCCATATATGATCAAGGAACACACTAAGGAACATTCTGAAGAATACTCTTAGTAACACTCTATTAGGGACACTTTACAGTCTTAGGGACATTCTAACAGAAGGTTTACAGAACCATCTTCTAGGAATATGATACGACTACACTCTTAAGGAACACATGTAGAAAAACCCACAGTCGAAGAAACTCCTACATGACAGAAACACCCCCATTATGCTATTGTTCATGACTATCTGATACATTTTGAGTCGGCTCAATATCTCAAGACTGACCTGATATCCAACCAGACTACCCAGCTGCCACCGGCGCTCCTCGCAGACCCTCCTGGCGATGCTGGTGGCAGCGATCTTACGCGGCTGGGTGACGATGATGTTGCAGTGTTTGCCCTGCATGGCATAGTAGTCCAGGATGTACTGAGGAACCTGGGTGGTCTTACCGCTCCCCGTGGGTCCCTGGATGATGGCCACTGACTGGGACTCTATCGTCTTCAGCACCTGTTGTTCGTTCAAACCAAAACTATTATTAAGCTGTTTTCGTACGCTGTTGGTCACAGATCCAGGTTATAGTGTTTACAAATCATAAGAAACATGCTGCTATGCTACACACCAATCAGTCAAAGGGCCTTTTCGAAATGGAGGCTCAGGCTCATGCTTCAGCTCTGTCATCCATATGGTGAAAATATAGGTTGTGGTTTTTCATTGAAGTGATATTCTGGTTCAAATCCACAGAATCAGGTCGGGAACGAAAACCCACTCCACTTGTGAACCTAAACCAGAAAGGCGAAAGACAAAACCGCTATGCCAATCTTATTCCCCCCTCAGGTTCACCAAATCCAGAAATCTATAATCTCCCCAAGACGCACTTACCTGTTCATTGTATTCAGTGATGGGGAGAGCCGGGTTGTACTGATGGTCAAAGTTGTAGTTCTGATAAACCTGTGTGGTCATTTCTGACTGGACCAGGGTTGGTGTGCTGTATAAGTCGCTCTCTGTCATGCTCTCCAAGTCTGAGTCAAAAAAATAGCGTGGAGTTGGTACGCCCGAAGTACTAACATTGCAATACCATAGCTTGCTCCAGTAGAGCATAGGCAGACATTTTTTAGCATCTTCAAAAGATTTTACCGTCGCCTGCCATTGCTAATTTTGTCACCGATGTCCTACCGGTGTACTACCGTTCTTACTGATGTGACACCGTTCTTACCGATGTGAAACCGTTCTTACCGATGTGAAACCGTTGTGCTGCCAATTAGTACCGATCACCGAACATCGACAAATTTGTTCTCCGGTATTGCTCCGACGAGTCAGATCGGTGAGGTGTGACAAACTTCGGTTTCAAAGTCTTTTGAGTCGCAAGACAAGTCCTGAACCCAATATACCTGTGGTTTTAGTTACCTGAGAGACTGCAGTGAACGCTACCAATATCTCCACTAGCTCCAGGAAGTTCTTGCGACATGTCATCCCACTGTTTCCTGTACTGCTCCACATACTTCTGCTGATGGCTTGCATCTTGTGGATTTCTAAAAGTGAAACGCCAAGTACAAACAGGACTGAGTACTTAGACAGGTTTCTGGTTATTCCCACTCATTTACCAAACTTTACCAAATTTTTCTCAAAACAGCCTCTGTCAGTCCCATAAGCCTTATCGCAAATACTGCCTGGCTGATTTTGGACAATAGTCGAAAGGCACTGTGGGAAGGGAAAAGGTACAAAATATGCCCCTTTTTCCTTCCCATGGTGCCTTTCCACCATTGTCCAAAATCAACCAGGCGGTATTTGCGATAAGGCTTAAATAGGTTTGTGCACAAGTGATGGCCGTCAGAGAGTCGGTCTTGGGTCAACAGCACACACGCACGCACGCGCAATACAACGCGCGCATTGCTCACAATTGCGCAAGTATGGTTTGCGCGTGCGCTGTTGACTCAAGACCGACTCTCCAAAGTCTCCCATTGCCTAGCTGGCATTGGCAAGGTTAAATTTGTGGAAAGAGGGCAGGGTTTTGAATTTGAGAGAACTTTTTTATGGGGTCTGACAGCACACTACTGCACACTAACTACTGATATCTGAAGAAACAAAAACAAAGCAGAACTGTTTCCATGATTTCAAGAATCTCACCGTCTGTAGCTGGGTATCTGCGACTGTGTTTCATCGGTTACTTCCCCATCAATGCTCCCTCTAGCATGTGTCCCTCGGCCCCCCGTGCTGCTCCGAGTCACCGTCTCAGGCACACGGGGATTCTTTACCCCGATCTTGAACCAGTCATCGATGTGGTCGAACGTCAGTTCGGTCGTCAGTCGGCTCATGGTCTCGAAAAGTCTCTAACCACGAGCCGAAAAGTCGATTTCAAGGGCCTGGTCGAAAAATATGGCTAAAATCTTTGCATAAATTCCCTGCGAAATTTCACACTGTCTCGCTACACATGCAGCTCAGCTGTCAGCCATGAGGTAAACTTAACCATGAGGTCACGTTGAGGGCGCTATTTTAGTAAACACCGCGGAAATTAAAAGGGAGTCCCTGCACTATACTATGCATGGGGAGTGGGCGGGGAGGGAGGGGGCGGGGGCAAATGCCTGGGATTTGTAAACAAACTATCAGTTGCGGCGTGGATCTAGCTACAGTGCACAATTTTGACTGTTTTGCAAAACACACATAATACGCGGTAAAAGTTTCTTTATATTGAGTTGATATTGGTTTATTATACTTCCAGAGTTTTTTTCACATTTAAAGGTTGTATCATACTTTGGTAAGAGACCAAAACAGAAATGTTCACAGATTTACGTATAACTTACAGGGTATGAAGATGGTGCTGGTAGAAACATGCTGTTAACATTTTTCCGCCTGAAATGGTGTATTTATCCAGAAATTAGTAAAACAACGACCGAAAATCTTTTTGATCTTTTAAAAGATCAAAAATAAAAGACAAAACACTTAAGAAATACTGTGGCCGTTTTTCGCTGTTTTCTCAAAAAGTGGGCAACGTATGGGACTGAAATTTTCACAGATTACTTTTACTGTATCTTCCTTGATATTTTTGCCCACGAATCTGTATTTCTTTGACAAAAACCAAAGTATGATACTACCTTTAAGTTCCTGACAGGAAAATGAATTGATTTGAAAATAAGAAAGAACAACATTGAAGTGAAAATTAATGATAATATACAATAAATATCATTCAGTGCATTTTGTAACATTCAGTTTTTATGAGTCGTTTATCCAAATTCACTATTTTCCGACTTTAGTCCCAAACTCTCCGTACGTTGAAATTATTTCATGTTTTTCACGACTGGAAAGAATGAAAGAGACAATGCTATCTCACTACAGGTAAATGATATGAACATGGAGGAAGGATGGAAAGACTTCCTCCGTGATACGAATAACTCTTATTGATCTATTTCAGGGATGTTTTCGGGAGTAACACAATAATTGGGCCAAAATGTTCGTGCGAAGAAGACATGAGGTGGCACCAGGGAGATTCGAACCCTTTGCTGTAGTGATTTACAAGCTCACTATAATTCCTATTATACGCCATTATACTCAGTTTAGCCAAAAACGTAAAGAACAAACGATGAGACTGCGTAAAATATCTCACAGCAAAAGCAAAACAATACATCGGGCGGGATTCGAACCCGCAATGATTCCGATGCTTTCTTGTGCAGACGTCTTCACCAGATTGACCGCCGAACCAGCCGGGGTCATCTGGCGAAGTCGACTACGAACGGTGGGAGTAAATAAGACTTGAAGCTATACAGTATACTTGCCCTAAATACATGTATGTATATCGTTACTTTCTTTATGTACATGATTATATTCTATACTTAGTCATAGCCACACGAAATAGTCTATTACTGAAGTATTTGAGTAAGCAGCCTCTCTATCCACATACATGTACATACTACATAGTATATAATTATTCAGAAATTAGACAACTTTTGGTTATGGTAGTTTTCATATAACCCTCTAAATGCAAAAGAGTTAAAAAATACCACTCGTTAAAAATCGAGTTGTCCTTAATAATGGCTCTTGAAAAAGAGTGGTGGATATTCCACTCTGGCTTTTGAAGGGGTTTCACTCTAAGCCAAGGTGAAAAAAAAAATCACTCAAACCGATGCAAACTTCACTCTAAAAGAGTGGGAGACAGCTCGAAAAATAGTTGTCTCTCATTATGGCTCTTCAAAGAGTGGCTTTTCACTCTTTTCCAATTTAGAGATATACCTCGTAAAACACTTTTTAGTAAAAGACAAATGAAATGATCTCTGATTTACCTCCTGGGATATGAAACGTGACGAAATCATTTTTGAAAAATAAAATAACCTGAATTTTGTTCCTTTATAGGTCTATAAACATCATCCAAAACCCAGAAAACCCTGAAAAATAGCAATTCTTTATTTAGAGTAATATTCACCCTTATTCTCTGCTTTGATGGAAAAACCCTTACATTTAAGATTAGCAAAGATCTTTACATGTATTTGAAAGTAACCAGATTGTCCAAATTGTATGCTTATATCATATTTTATGAAAACTATACATTATAATATATATATAAAAACAAATGTGTAATACAAAGAGTAACAACAGTATTAAAACATCGCAGCATTGTGTGTAAAAACCTGTTTGATGTGGCTTTTCACTAGTAGCATAACATAAAAAGAAAAACACTTTTACTTCTACAATGGGGCCAATTCCATAGAGCTGCTTAGCACAAAAACATTCTTAGCACAAAAATAGCTTGCCCAATAAAACAATTAACAACCATTGAAAATTCCACTTGATATTCATGGTCAGCGAACAACAGCCAAAGAGCAATTGCCAGTGATACACAACATTTGGAAATTTGGTTGTTAATCCTGTGTTTACTAAGATAGAATGTCATGCTTAGCGAATTCTTGTGCTAAGCAACTCTATGAAATTGGCCCCCAGATCAGCGAGTGTGTTCACTACCGACGGTCGCCGCCCACACTGGCTGAGTCCATCCACAATCGGCTGTCGATCTCCGGCCGATACCTCCCGCTGTGAGGATGGCTGGAGAAATTCAACTTGGCGGAATCCTGAAAGAGATTAGCATACATCGTGAAACACTGTATACTGATAACATAAAATGGGTAGGCCTACGTGTATATAGAGTTGCTATGCTTGACACAAACCTGTATGATCCAAACTCGTTTGCTGTTTTTGTCGCCGATTCCCTACCGATGTAGTATATTTCTTACTGATATACTACCGTTCTTACCGATGTGCTACCGTTCTTACCAATGTGAAACCGTTCTTACCGATGTGCTACCGTTCTTACCGATGTGAAACTGTTCTCACCGATGTGAAACCGTTCTTACCGATGTGCTACCGTTCTTACCATTGTTCTACCGTTCTTACCGATGTGAAACCGTTCTTACCGACGTGCTACCGTTCTTACCGATGTGAAACCGTTCTTACCAATGTGAAACCGTTCTTACCGATTTGAAACCGTTCTAACCGATGTGAAGCCATTCTTACCAATGTGAAACCGTTCTTACCGATGTGAAACCGTTCTAACCGATGTGAAGCCATTCTTACCGACGTGAAGCCGTTCTTACCGATGTGAAACCGTTCTAACCGGATGTGAAACCCTTCTTACCGATGTGAAACTGTTGTGCTGCCGTATCGATCACTGAAAATCGACCAATTTGAGCCCCGACATTGCAGGCTCTGGCGAGTCAGATATCGGCTAGGTGTGACAGTTGTTTTCCGTGTTTTTGACGTCTTCTAATAACTAATTTAGGCTGATCAGGACAGGAAGATACCCAACAATATGAATTGGAATCTTCCTCCATGCAATTGAGACAAATTGTAAAATGTTTTTTCCCAATGGCAAGCTGCAGGAAGAACGGCAAGATATAGAATTCAACTTGGTTTCAGTTCCAAAATGGCGTCGAATCCTACCAAATGGCAAACTGGCAAGAAACACAAAATGCACATTGAAGACACCAAACGTTTTGAACGGGTTTACATAAAGAAAATTGTGCACGGAATTTCTGAATACTCACGTGATGAACGGGCGGAGCTCCCCCGGGTCTGCCGATATGGCGATGTGAGAAGAAAAGAACAACAAATAGTAGTCAGGATAAAATCATAGCGATATCTCACCTTCAAAATAAGAGTGACACTGTCCCTGTTTTGTTCGCCGGACTATGAGCAAAGTGAACTTGTATTGAATCGGAAACTGAACCAAAGACCAAAGACTGGATTTCACCAAACACTAATATTAATCTTTAGATGATGGGTTGTTAATATGATATCACATAGGTGATTCCTTTCATATTGTGACATCACACCTTATTTCAGATCGATTCACATTTAAGATAAATCTCAGTGCTTCGTGAAATCGACCCCAGGGCGTCGGTCATCATAGCTGTGACCCACGGTGAATATAGGCCCCTATTATACCTTAAAACTTTAGCATGACCTGTATAAAGGGGTACCCATACGTTATTTACCTTAAAAGGTAAAAACAAAAGCACAATATAACAGGTCACGAAATGTATCAGGTATTTTTTGTAAAGGGGTATATGAGCCAAAATGAAGTGCAAACTGAAATAACGTATAGGCCTATCATTGGGTGGCAACATGTTCTTGAAATAAACGGGGAGAAAGGGATACATTCACAGGCACAAAAAAAACAGTGAATATTCATGTTTTTATTTGTTTTTCTAGCAAGTATTTTATCATAAAAGATATAAATTTCAATGTTTTCACTTTTCCCTCCCCCTCCTTCTCTCCACCTCGCCCCTCCCCTTCTTACCTGAGGGTGAACATGGCAATGACAACTGCCACGATCACCAAGGACACAAATATTACAACGCTGAACCCAATAGCCGCTTTAACCAATACTTCATCATCATCAGTGGGCGTTGGCGCTAATATCAGAAAAAGAAAACACAAAATGATTCTTTTTCATTTTTGTTTCTTTTTATTCCAATTTGAAAAGGGCTATAGCGTTTGGTCATTCCAGAAAGAAACAAACACAGAGAAATTCAGAGAGAACGACAAATAGAATGAAAGCAAAAAGAACATTAGTGCTGGAAAGATGAAACAAACTGGAACGAGTTCATGTTAGATCTCGGGGTAAGATAAAAACCATTTTTCTTTTTTTTTTTAGAAAAATAGATTGAGTCGGGTTTTCGTTGTTTTGTCTTGACTCAAATGTCCGATTGGGGTTCAAATTTTCACAGGTTCATCATTAATGTACATGTTGGATCAGACAAAGTGTGTGTGCTGTTCTGTGACATTTACCAATCATGTATTATACCTTTAACATTGGCCGAATCATTCAAAGGGAGTAGGCCCTTACAAAATTATTCCCAGTTTATTACTTAATTCCTCATAATGTTCAGTGGGGGAAATGAATGTTGCACACCACACCCTCATCGAAGTATAAACAAATAATAATAATCAAATTCGGTAATAATATATAATAAATAAATGTCTCACCATCTGAATTAACTCCAATTTGAATTCTCTTGATGAAGGGGGAAGCGGCCTGTGTTGTACTCGGTCGAACTGAGGTAGTGGACTCTGAGTTCGGCGGTATCGTCCGTAGACGTGTTGGCGGCATCGCGCCGGTCGTTCTCGGCTGACCCGTCGCCGTGGGTCGACCTGGCTGATCTGTCGTGATTTGAAGTGGCTGATCTGTCGTGGAGTGCGGTAACGGGGGTATCGTAGTCTGGAAATCGACTGTCACGGTAGTTGCGGCCACTGACGTGGGACCGGCTGCAGTCGAAGTAGTTACTGCCTCGGCGGACACGGGTCTCGTGGTGGGTAATTCAGCTGCCGTGGCTGGCTCAGGAGCCGTGGTCGATTCATCTGTTGTAGAAGTCGTACCATCTGCCGTAGCATCCGTAGGGGTCGTAGTGGCTTGAACTGTGGTAGTGGCTTGAGCTGTGGTAGTGGCTTCAAATGTCGTAGTACGCATGGCTGTCGTAGTGACTTCAGCTGTCGTTGTGGCTTCGGCCGTGGTAGTAGGTTCAGCTGTCGTTGTGGCTTCAGCTGTCGTTGTGGGTTCGGCTGTCGTAGTGGGTTCAGCCGTGGTAGTGGGTTCAGCCGTCGTAGTTTGCTCACAGCAATCCGAAATGAACATTGGTAAGTTCGGGGGGTGCGGCACTGCTTGGATGTCAGAGCAACTGTAATAACGAGTTTCATTGTCACAATAGACTGTTCGACAACTGCTGTTTGCTATACACCCAACCACGGTGAAATTCTGAAATACAAAAAAATTATGTTTTCTTACAAAAAACAAACGATAATGTAGCATGGGTGTCGATCCCGGGTGGATGGGGGATATATCCCCCAATATTTGAGGTGAGGGGGATGATGGCGTGTACCACCCCCCCCCCCAATATTTCGAGGTAGAATGTCATTCAAGTTTATTGTATAGAAATAGACCTATTGTCCTTATTGTTGTTTGTGTCTTCACAGTGAAATTATAATATGTTTAATTCTTCTGAATATAGTTTTCAACTGTTTTTATTTAAAAAGGCCCTGGTTTGGGAGGAGGGGTATCACCCCTAACATATCCTCCCCCGTTCGGTCGCTTCGCTCCCTCGCATAGGACACCTAATCACCAATCATCCCCCTGCAATCATGAACAAAAATCGACATCGATGTAGCTCGGGCTCACCGTCAGACTAGTGAACCTCTGAATTTAATGATGGGGGCAATAATGTCATCCTCTGCTTCCAGTGCTATTATTTCATTCAGGATGTCACATCCAGGGGGTCATCCTCGTCACCGAGCCCTCCCCCCAACCATTCTCAGAGAAGTAAATGAGGAATGTTAAAAATCGAAATAACATCTTGAGATATTGCAAACTTTATCCTTTTTCTATGCAACGTGTCCCAACTACAATGTACGTGTACATTGGTGCATACAACGGCAAATCGCTCCGAGTATCCTCCACAGCCATGTATACAAAACACCCTTATCGTTTTAGGCCTACATACAAATTCAATCATTGAAAGTGTCGTTTTTTACCTGGTCACAAGCTGCTAACGAACTGGCCAGCAAAACAGTGGCGAGCAGACGTAAATAAGATAGCGGCAAACTTGAACGAGAGCCGACGATAAGGTCCGCCATAGTTGAAAACATGACTTGAGAAGTTGAGATCCAGGACCCGTGTGGTTCTACATTATAACCAGCCTCGAAGAATTACAGCGAACAACTGTGACAAAATGTGTAGTGGTATAATAGCCAATTCCCCATAATAATTGTGCACAACTTGTATGGTGCACATAACTACAGCATTGACGCGAGTTAGATGTATTATACATACCTAAAAGTGAGTCATGATATTTTTGCTGGAATTGTTGAAGTTATTTCCTTGTGTGGGGTCATTACTAACAAAATACGCCATTCATAACGCAAATCCCTAGGTCGGGTTCAACGAATGGAACGCCCCTAAAGTCCATTCAACGCAACATCACAAAGCCTCCCCCATGATGAATTACCGTTCCAAAATAATACTTTTATTAACAAAAAAGGAATGACGTTTCGGCTTATGCAATGTGAACTTGGTGTATATAGAGCAGCATGTCTACATGTGCTGAAATTGCAGTACTATTCCTGCATGTACTTATGCTGCTAAAAATAATGGTGCTCGGTTTTAATTCTTTTTCATTGAACAAAGTAACTGCCTGGAGGGGGATTCGAACGTACCACCTCCAGAATACAACACCAGCGCTTTTTTTAACTTCTGGAAAATGTATGCAAAGCGCAAATGCCTGAAATAATATGAACACAAATTCAAACCCTTGGCACTCCCATAAAAACCTGATTTTCATGACGGGAAAGTGGCGTGTATAAGCCTTCGTACTTTACACTTTCATGATGTTCAAGAGACCTATAAAGTGTAGGATTTTGTTTAAATTAATGTTGTTAATCTGATAGGATTCCCTGAGGTAACATAAACTTTAATTAAAACAAAATACCTATGGTGGCTCTACAAGGACACCGCAGGTTTAAAAAATATCCATTAAAATACTTGGGACATTCACAATACACCGGGCCTCCGTAAAAACCGGTTTCTTACTGTTAAGATCAAACTGTGTACACAAAATGACAATAAAATTATAAATATGACTTTGCATTTCAATGGTATATTTACACATAAATTCATTCATGTAGATAGATGCACACACACCCGTACGTATATAAGTAATGTTATAGGCCTATACATGAAGTTGATGTCAATGGTTTGTTATATACATTATATATAAATATAAACATTATATACATGTAGTTCATATCAACACAATACATCTATATAAACATAAAATATATATTTATGAATATTAAAAAGCAATTTCTGGATAAATAATTTGAATAACATTTGCGGTTAACACAATTGGAATAAGCAGAGCAGAATACATTGGTAATGGTTAATGTTTTTCATCATTATACAGATAATTATGTTAACAATCAAGTCAGTCAGTTGTCGAGACCCAATTGTCACTATTTTCAGAAAACGTCTGAAAAAATTTTGGTTCTGGCAACCCATGTCTTTTCTCTGTGTTTGTCTTAGCATTTTGGAGAATGATTTGACGTTTCGTAAAGGCGCTTTATAAATACCCGTTATTATTATCATGAATATACATGTTAGGCCTGGGCGATTAACTCGATTAATCGATTAATCGCGATTACATTCCTGTGTCGATTACTCGATTAGTAAATTCTGAACTACTCGATTAATCGTGCCAGCGCGATTAGTGCCTTCGAGTTGCGATTAATTCCATGAGTTACTACTATTCTCAGTCGATCAATAGCCATGCCGCGTGTGTTGCACGGAGCAGCTGCATAGACTTGATGACAAGTCGTTAGACATTCGTGTTTTGTCCGTCCGTCTGTCAAAATTAGGTACAATCATTATGCATCATGCATCGTTCGTATAGTGAGGCATCGCGATCTTGATTCAATAGGGGTCGAGGGTGTAGATGTACCGCGGTCGCGTCCCCGCATGTTGGAAATAATGCAGGACGTACACAGTGTAATATGAACACGCACACCGTACCCCTGGTGTAGCGATACAATTACCGACTTGATATCAAGTCTGCCTGCTGCACGTGCACCGGATGCCCGCCCAATTGTGACAGCACCATGACAACATTTTGAGATTACACTGGGTGCATTCGTTTAGCTCCCCCGGGTCGACACTAGTCAACATCGTCCCCATTCTCTCGCTTGTTTTGTGCAGTAAAACACGACCGTTCCCAGTAAGGGCTGACCCGTGTTAGCTAAACGAATGCACTCACTGTAATTGGCCAGTAGCCCTTCTAATAACACTGCCTTATATGGTCAACGTGGATGAGGCATGAATGAGGGCTATACCATTTCGCTGTTTATTGAGGTACATTTAGTTATGTTGCATTTTCAATGAATACTATTTATCTCACTTAGTAATGAAACAAAAGGTTGTCGCACACAAACATAAGTTATTGAGTACATACAGTTTAAACGTGTCGCCGGGGTGAATTTTTATTCAACCCTGACAGCTGACCACGAAGTTTTTCTCAACCTAGGCCCACGTGTTTACAATGGATTCGGCTACCATGGCTGGCCAAGGCTTGGCGCATGGCGTGATGATATGACACTCAACTACTCGAGTGCAGACGCTATTCTGGGTGCATTCGTTTAGCTCCCCCGGGTCGACACCAGTCAACCTCGTCCCTATTCTCTCGCTTGTTTTGTGCAGTAAAACACGACCATTCCCAGTAAGGGCTGACCCGGGGGAGCTAAACGAATGCACCCTCTATTAGACGATTACTGTACTGTATCGTATCATATGATAATCGTGAAGTGAACATGTGGAGTAATCGTGAACTGAAAAATAATCGCGAGTGTTTAGTATTAATCGTGAACTGAGTAATAATCGTGTTCACTGTTCAGTAATCGTGAACTGTATAATAATCGTGTTCACTGTTCAGCCTACATGGGGTGTACATTGTGTCATCGTGTACTATCGTTGACCTGTACATGCATGGGTGGGACCACGTCTGTGTGTACCTACGTGAGGCAGTAACTGCATGCCTTGTTGGCCAACACTTTGCGAAATTACCCTACTTTACTGAAGGAATACCAATAATTGGGGACGATATTATCTTCACGAATTTTGCATTATACCTTGTCAGAACAAAAATGGCAGTGCTCAATGCCTCGGAAATCAGAACTGATCGCTGTTGAAACTTGTAAGAATCAATGCATTACGCTAGTGCAGTTTACTGCAGTGCCGCTATGATGAAAACAAGGTACATGCTGCTTGTATAGTCACTTCCGGGTAATCGCGATTAATCGATTAATCGCGATTATTTCCTCCGCGATTAATCGATTAGTGAAAAGCACTAATCGCCCAGGCCTAATACATGTACATGTACATGCATTTATTTGATGTTACTTTCTTTTTCTTGTCCAAAGTTCATATAGATGCTTGGTGAGTTTTCAGGCTTAGCAACAATTCAGCAGGGAACCATTTGCCAGCAATATACATTGCACTGGATTTGAGTTGGTAACCTGTATTTGGTAAGCACTGACTTTAATACTTATGCTTAACGATACCGGCTGAATAATGAATGAACATAAATGACAAATGAGCTGCCTATTAATTTTGACCTCTGACCGAAGACGCCATACGCAAATGGCTGTGACGTCATAGCGAATACAGATTTTTTACTATAATAATATCAAACTTGATATATGATTTGGGGGATTTTGTGAAACATAAACCAATGTGAATGAATTAAATGTTCAATTATGCATTATATACTGACGTCAATATCAGATAATAAATCATTTTTAATGTAATTTATCAAATCTTATCTGTTACCATTTCCTGGGTTGATTTTTACATATAGGTTTGTAATTTTAAAGGCATAGACTAGACCTGCGCACTAGACATTATTTCAGGTCCAGTTATGCCGCTGAATGAGACGCCATCTTTGTGTGTTAAAGTCAGGACAAGAATGGATACTTAGCAGCTCTCACACTTTGTCTGAAAAATGCACATCATGAACTTGTTAAAAATTTGAGCTCAATCTGAGTCACGAGGAAATAGCGAAAAACCGAGTCAACGTTTCTTATTGAAAATAAAAAATGGTTTTGATCTTACCCCGAAATCAAAACTGTTTTCTTTGTTTTGCCAATTTCTGGATGAATAGACCATTTCAGGCGGAAATATCTTAACAGTATGTTTCTATACCAGCACCATCTTCAAATCCTGAAAGTTATACGTAAATCTGTGAAAATTTTTGTTTGGGCATGTTACTAATTCTGAACTGTATACCTTTACTTTAAGGTTGCTTCAAACAATTATGGTTATTTAAAAATCTAGTTTAATATTTCAGATTGCAAGAATAAGACACATTTTCGTGGAAGTTTTTTTTGGGGGGCTTATCTTAATGCTGTTGCTAAGCCGGGCTGAACTCTCGATCTTAAAATGAAGTCGCCGAAAGACCGCCTGCCCTCATTTTCCCCGAACTTAATAAGATTCAAAACATTTAATAGCAAATCATGTCTTTTAAATGTGTACACATTGTGGGCATAACTCTCCTCCATACTGTCTCCCTTACTGTCACCACACCCACCCAATACCCCCCACCCCCTCCATCCCACCCCTACAAAACCTTTCATGTACCTGAATAAAAGAAAGACTCTTCAGGGTATCCATGGTTGAAGAACATTGGCAAGTATTCAACCACCAAGAGCTACCAGGTACAGTGTATGCTTGTGATATCGACAGGCGTATTTGGATTCCAATAAGTCAAGAACTCCAAACCAACAAAGTTCTACTACTACCTTAGGCTTTTGCTGGCTAATAAGTACCGCTATGAGTTCAAAGAACATGAATTTGTCCACTTTCAGCAACGGTTCGTTACCATCATTTTGGCTAGACTTGACCTAAGTCGGGCTACGGTGCTTATCCTCAGTTGTATTGGTGCTCTCAGTGACTAACCATTTATGTGTCAACTCTGTTTCACCATCTGGCAACGGAGGGATCATACGGCAGCAAATGATGGTATAGCACATCCTTGGAGCAAGACCGAGACCAGACTTGATGCAAGACTGCCATTTTGGCCTTCAACGTCAACCAGTGGAGTTTGTTCATCAACAAGAAAGCACGGCGTATATACTTCGCTCAAGCCGTACACATAATAATCGCCGTTGCCTTCCTGGGTGGACCGTAAAGCCCACGTCTTGCAGTCTTGGATTCGGTTACGGACGGTCCCGTGCAAATCCCTTCATCCACAGTCTAGATCTGTGATGGGGTTGGTACATGGCGTTGTTGGGAGAACTGGAAAAGTGGATGTTTGGAGGCTACGGATGATGGGGAAAAATAGACATATTCCGTCAATCACAATTACTGACATTGGACTGTAAATTCAATTCAATATTATTTTAATTGAAAGAAAAATGTCTGCATTTTGTTGACCGGTCGTTTAAAATCCTCACATCGGCACTGGCACTTGGATTTTTAAAGGTATAATACATGATTGGTAAAGGTCACATAATAGCACTCACACTTTGTCTGGTCAAACAAACATGTACATGAAATTATCAACCTGTGAAAATATGAGCTTAATCGGACATCTGAGTCACGAGAAAACAGCGAAAACCTGATTCCATTTTATCTTCTAAAACATAAAAAATGGTTTTGATCTTACCCTGAGATCAAAACTGATCAAAACGTCGGTCTTTGCTTAAACAGTTTTTGGATAAATACATTATTTCATGCGGAAATGTTTTAACGGTATGTTTCTACCAGTATCATCGTCATCTCATGAAAGTTATAGGTAAATATGTGAACATTTCTGTTTTGGTTTCTTACCAATCCTGTAACCTTTAAATTTCTGAATCTCAGTTGTTTAACTTAAGAGTGGTCACTGTATTACATTTTCGGCAAACGAACAAACAAACAAAAAAGCAAGAAAATAAAATGGTGTACTTACAGAGCTAACATTAGCCGTGAAACTATAAGAAACAAAACAAAATGGGTATGAATTAATTTAATTTCGAAAATAATAACATAAACAAATCAATGTGTGCCAATGACAGCTGAAATTAACCCCTTCCCCCGGCCAAAACAAAATGCTAAATAAAGATAATAAGCAGCAGCACTTTTTTAGGAGCACAATGCCCTTTTTTGACAGAAAATAATTAGGTCTATGATGGGTGATGGCTGGGGTGGTGGTGGTGAAGAATGGGTGAATTGGGTGAAGATGGAAAAGATGGTGAGAGAGGTGACAGCAGTGGATGCAATGGTGATACTGTGGATGGGGGAATATTAAGTCTGAAGTGATGAAGATGAAACTAGTGAAGGAAAAGGGGAATGATGAGCCTTGCAGTCCCGGTGATGCCAATGAAGATGGAGATACTTAGTGAAGATGGTAAGACACAATCCTGTACCTTTAATTTGTTTTATAATATAGTTTCCAGCAGCCTAATTTTTCTTCAGCTTCAAGTTCTTGTAACTATAGTTCTTACCTCTTTAGTGCTTTGATGATGAGAACGCATGTTACACAGATCAGCGTCGCGCCCAATATAGTATAGATCACACCAACTGCTACTTTAGCAGGCAAGTCCTCCACAACAATGACAGTAGGAAGCTCTGAAAAGTTAGAAATGAATGAATACACAATCATACAAAGTAAAAGTAATGACAACAGAAAACTACGGAGATCCGCGAGTGCCACATGCTCAGCTTATCCACATAACGACTTAAAGAATTATTTTGCATCTCGCCAAGTCCACTATTATTAAACGGTGGAAGTTCACTATGGGCGTTTACGGAACGGAGGCTTAGGCTCCGGCACCATTTCAGAATCCATTCTGAAATAACTGTTATCAAAATAGAGACTTTTGGCTGCGGTTCTGAAGTAGATTCTCTGGTTTGATGAGGAAAAACTTAATTTCAGCTGCAATGTATAATACCGCAACTTATATTTTTCAGCACATGGATGACAGAGCTGGAGCCTGAGTCTGAGCCTGAGCCCCCCGTTTCGTAAAAACGCCATATAGGCCTTGTCCCGATAAAGCATGGAGCAAGATGGCACAAGAGAACTAAAACATGGGTGGATTTACGTGACTATGGGTTATTTAAAAGATCTAAACGTTTGAGTGTGTTTTATTTAACAGTGCTAATGCATATTTTCAGATTGCAAGAATAAGACACATTACTTACTGGGAGCATTAGTTATCTCAGATGTCGTGGCTCTAGTGTCCGTAGTGGGCGTCAATGTTGTGCTGATGGGATTATCCAAAGTTGTGGGTTGATCTATGACGAAGGGTGTACCTGTCGAAGTGAGCTGTACTGTCGTGGGTTCGGCCGTCGTTGTGGGTTCGGCCGTGGTAGTGGGTTCAGCCGTCGTTGTGGGTTCGGCCGTGGTAGTGGGTTCAGCCGTCGTTGTGGGGTCAGCTGTCGTAGTGGGATCGGCCATGGTAGTGGGTTCGGCCGTGGTAGTGGGATCGGCCGTCGTTGTGGGTTCGGCCGTGGTAGTGGGTTCGGCCGTCGTAGTGGGCTCGGCCGTCGTAGTGGGATCGGCCGTCGTTGTGGGTTCGGCCGTGGTAGTGGGTTCGGCCGTGGTAGTGGGTTCGGCCGTCGTAGTAGGATCGGCCGTCGTAGTGGGATCGGCCGTCGTTGTGGGTTCGGTGGTCGTTCTGGGTTCGGCCGTGGTAGTGGGTTCGGCCGCAGTTGTGGGTTCGGCCGTCGTAATGGTTTCAGCTGTCGTTGTGGGTTCGGCCGTGGTAGTGGGTGCGTCCGTCGTAGTGGGTTCGGCGGTCGTTGTGGCTTCAACTGTCGTGGTGGCTTCAGCTGTCGTAGTAGGCATGGCTGTCGTAGTGGCTTCAGCTGTCGTAGTAGGCATGGCTGTCGTAGTGGCTTCAGCTGTCGTGGTGGCTTCAGCAGTCGTGGTGGCTTCAACAGTCGTAGTGGCTTCAGCAGTCGTTGTGGCTTCAGCAGTCGTGGTGGCTTCAACAGTCGTAGTGGCTTCAGCTGTCGTAGTGGCTTCAGCTGTCGTAGTGGCTTCAGCAGTCGTAGTGGCTTTAGCTGTCGTAGTGGCTTCAGCTGTCGTAGTGGCTTCAGCAGTCGTAGTGGCTTTAGCTGTCGTAGTGGCTTCAGCTGTCGTGGTGGGCTCAGCTGTCGTAGTGGCTTCAGCTGTCGTAGTGACTTCAGCAGTCGTAGTGGCTTCGGCAGTCGTAGTAGGCATGGCTGTCGTAGTGGGTTCAGCAGTGGTGGTTTGCTCACACCAGTCCGTAAGGAGCGTTGGTAAGTCCGGGAGAGACGGCACTGTATCTTGGATGTCTGTGCAATTGTAATCATGAAACGTATTGTCGCAGTACACTGTTCCACAGCTGCCGTTTGCTGTGCACCCAACTACGGTGAAACTCCCGCTACCATCACCTAAACTCTACACGAAATGACAAGTTATACAATAATAATGATATTTATAATGAATGTTTCACGGTCTAAGAAAATAAAGGCCGACAACTGAAATGCTGTCACGTTCGATAAAAGAGACAAAAAGGAACATGCGCAAACACATCACCGGCTTACAGAAACTGTTACTGATTTGGTTGTAGTTGTTCGTGCATGGATCTTTTAAAGTGCGATTTTTCGAAAATGTGAATACCTTTCACAGCTTAAAGGTATAATACATGATCGGTAAAGGTGACAGAACAGCACTCACTTTATCTGATCCATCATGTACATACAATAATACACTTCTGAACATTTGAGCACAATCGAACATCTGAGTCACGAGAAAATAGAGAAACCTATCGATTCGGTTTGCTTCGATTTTTTTCTCTCGCACTAAATCGCTTTTTGCCTTTATCTCATACTGTGGTTTGCACATTGTTCATATAACTTAAAGGTAGTATCATACTTGGTAACATACCGAAACAGAAATCTTCACAGATTCACCTATAACTTACAGGGTATAAAAATGTTGATAGTAGAAACATACCGTTAAAATTGTTCTGCCTGAAATGCTGTATTTATCAAGAAAAGAGTAAAACCAGTGACCAAAACTATTTTTGACCTTTTAAAGATCAAAAATAAAAGAGAAAAGCCTTAAGAAATACTATGGTCGTTTTTCGCTGTTTTCTCAAAAAGTGGGCACCGTATGGGACTGGAATTTTCACAGATGACAGTTACTGTATCTCCCTTGATATTTTTGCCCATGAATCTGTATTTCTTTGACAAAAACCAAAGTATGATAAAACGTGAACTGCCCGATTGGTGCAATAACTGTCGCACCGTACGTGCACACGATTCAACATTTGAAGAGTCCGTTTCTACGTCACGTGATGTGGGACAAAATGTGGGCTCTTTCACTGGCTTTTACCACCAGGGTTTGAGTACCAAGGTATAAGTAACACACCCAAACAGAAATGTTCTCGGATTTACGTGTATCTTTCAGGGTATGAAGATGGTGCTGCATGGTAGAAACATATCGTTAGAATACTTCCGCCAAAACAGTTTTGATCTCGGAGTAAGATCAAAACCATTCTTTATGTTTTATAAGAAAAACAGAGTCCCGTTTTCGCTATTTTCTCGTGACTCAGCTAAAATATTCACAGGTTTATCATTTCGCGTACATGTTTGATCAGGCAAAGTGTTAGGTTTTTCGTGACCTTTACCAATCATGTATACCTTTATAATGTAGTTGCCCAGTCGACTCTTTTACCCATTTCTTTCTTGACTTGTTTATGTTTCAAAAAGCTACTGGAAGACCAAATGTCCATAGGGTCATGCAGACAAGTGACCCTATTTCTAAACATCATCCCAGTGAACTTGAAATTGACACATGTTCATATTGAGAGCATTTTCTGACTTCTTTTAGAATATGGACAATACAAAATGATTTTAAATGTAGCTGATATACCTTAGAAGACGTCGAAATGCCTCCAGAATTCCCGATGTCTGCTCATTTTCATACGCTGACCTGTCTCCCTATAATAACCAATTTGTAAAATTACCGGTATACAATATTTGTTATAATAACTCACTTGTGTACAGGAAATCGCCAACACCGACAAACATATCACGGAGGACAAGACCAGCCTGTGCTCCAGTACGTCCCGGTACATCGTAGCGACAGGGAAGGGGGACAAAGCATCAAGAAATGGTGCCCATAAAGAACAAAATTTCCCCCACAAAACTGTGCTCGCCGTTACAAATATCGAGTAAACTTACGCTGCCATGACTGTTATTGCTGGTTTTGCTTGAATCTGGTCTAGTCATACGCCTACGTTGGGCATGCAGTGTATTAAGTGAGTCATTTGGGTTTTTCGATGGAACTCGGTGCATTTCCTGGATTAGGAGAGGTCACTATGAAGTACTCATAGTATGCCAGACTGCAGCTCACTGCTCGATTGCACAACTACAAAAGAGTGAAAACAAACCGTATAATAAGTTGCAGATCACAATGTTGTTATAGTGCAGTGTTTGTTGTGTGAATGGGGGGAAAATGTACATATTTTCGTTTACATAATACGGGAAGGTTATGTTGTCGCTAAATGCCACGCCATGCATAGCGCGTTGCCCTAGTTCAAGGCACAGAATAATAAGTAAACATGGGCGGAACGAACCAAAATGTGTTTGCATTTAAGGAGGGGCGATATTGAGGACATAGCCTAGCTGTAGAGTTTTAGGGGAAGGGGATGATAGGGGGAATTCCCCACTGTGTGTCTGACGTAACATCTCGCTCGCTTTTATTGTTATTTCTTTAGAATTCAGAGATGGCTTGTCCTCCAATAACAATGGAAACTTGTACAAGGAAACTATAGTGTAAATTTTGTCGATATTTTGTGCAGTTCCATAGTTCTGTAACTCATGACGATTATCAGGGTCGGGTGGCGCAGAGTTTGAAACAAAAATTAATGATTATACGGGTCGCAAAGGGTCATATTTTTAATATATATATACACAATTTGACTGTAGGCTTATATCTATAATTGTTATAATTGTGAAAACAGTTTAACATTTTCGATGGCACGAACTAAGGATATTAGCACAAATTATTTGAATGATTTTCGTCCTAAAAAGTTGATGAAATGCCTCATAAAAACAAGGCTTGCTTGTTTTAGGCTGGCGGATCTTTTCGGCACCGTTGTATCAAACTAAAGCTAGTTTCTCTGGAGTAATTGTTAACACTGTATTCATTGATTTTTACTGTCAGGTCGACCTAATTTTTGTACATTGAACGTGACATTCATAATGTAGACTGCATATAATAGGCTCATCCGAGTATCACCGTTCTACTCCGTGCCACTCAGTGTATGGGCGAGTGCGTCTATGCACATTATAGACTTTAAAGGCATTGCATACGTTTGGTAATGACTCTGAAAATTTATGGCAATAAAAACTTACTTGGTGAGAAGTACAGCTGCTTTGGATAGTATAATGCATATTGAGAAACGTTAAATTCGAAGTACCGCGGTAATGGAAAAATATGTCACTTTTTATCTCCAAAAATTATGAATCTGAGAAGCGTTATGGCCGTAACGCTTCTCAGCCATTGACTAACTGTTCTCTGGCGTGAAATAACCGCTCTAGTTTGTCGCCAAAATCTCAAAAACGCTACCACCTTTTGAATTGAAACTTTCACAGGTTAGTTTTATGGTATATATATACAATTATATTGGTTTGAAACAAACAGTAGGCTCAAATTACCAAACGTATGCAATCCCTTTAATAATAGGCCTAGTACGAGAACAATATAATGTCGCACAAAAACATCAGCCACTGTGAACATACCAAATACAGTACTAACATGACGTAGGCGCGTACCTCATACTAGGCCTACATTTTCTGTACGGCTGCATATGCCTCATCATGCATGTCACAGAATTATGACGAACTTGAACACGTCAGATATACTCATCATATCCCCCAGCCACAATCAGGGCATGATGATGATCTAATTGTTGGCACACAGTTCAAAGAACATGCCACACTATTGACAGACTGACTAGTGTTAGGGTGGATTCGCGTAGAGGGGAATTCCTAGGCTGGGCCTGAGAGTGCAGATTGTAACAAACAAAGCGAGAAGAACCATTCACATCAATCATCAACTTCAGAACTAGTTTAATTGAAACTTATTTCAGTCAATAACATATTCATTAAAGGTATCATAGGGCCTACTTTGGTTAGAGGCCAAAACAGAAATGTTTACAGATTGACGTATAACTTACAGGGTATGAAGGTGGTAGTGGTAGAAACATACCGTTAAAATTGTTCCGCCTGAAATGGTGTATTTCTCCAGAAATGAGTAAAACAACGACCGAAAATCTTTTTGATCTTTTAAAAGATCAAAAATAGAAGAGAAAAGACTTAAGAAATACTGTTGCCGTTTTTCACTGTTTTCTCAAACAGTTGGCACCGTATGGGACTGAAATTTTCACAGATTACTGTTACTGTATCTTCCTTGATATTTTTGCCCATGAATCTGTATTTCTTTGACAAAAACCTAAGTATGATACTAACTTTAAGTAACAAGCTGCTGCAAACTAGTGGTCAAACCAAATATTGGCCTGAATATATACAAAATGCTTGGAGCTAGGAGTGCCTGACTTCAGTTTGACCACAGCATAATCTTTCTCAATTATAATTAAAGGTTTGCAGAAATCCAAACCTAATAATGTTTAAATTTATATTCGTGAAATAACCACAGTCAATTTTTCTTTGTTCACTTTTCAATGACTTAAAATAACGCAGTCAGTTTCCCTTGTGGTTATTTCACGAATATAAAAATTATAAAGCCGTATCCTCTTTGAGTGATCCCCCATGTACCGTTCCCAGGTTGCAGCATTGTTGCGTGTATCATTGAAACGATCCCTGGGGTGTAGCGGTGTGTGCGTGGTTTCATGGCTTCTGACTGCCAAACGAACAAAGATAGTTGACTATTGGGGTCACCACCGACATAGGGCTGGATGGCTCAGTTGGTAGAGCGCCTGTACGGTATTCAGGAGGTCGCCGGTTCGAATCCCGCTCCAGTCAATTTTTCTTTGTTCACTTTTCAATGACTTAAAATAACGCAGTCAGTTTCCCTTGTGGTTATTTCACGAATATAAAAATTAAAAAGCCGTATCCTCTTTGAGTGATCCCCCATGTACCGTTCCCAGGTTGCAGCATTGTTGCGTGTATCATTGAAACGATCCCTGGGGTGTAGCGGTGTGTGCGTGGTTTCATGGCTTCTGACTGCCAAACGAACAAAGATAGTTGACTATTGGGGTCACCACCGACATAGGGCTGGATGGCTCAGTTGGTAGAGCGCCTGTACGGTATTCAGGAGGTCGCCGGTTCGAATCCCGCTCCAGTCAATTTTTCTTTGTTCACTTTTCAATGTTTAAATTTGTTCATTTGTTGAAGGTATACACATCAAAAGGATCGAAACTCCAGGCTCTCCTAACTGCAAGTTAACTCCATCACATTCATGCAATTTTTGATAAAAATTGTTTGAATTTCAAAGTTCTAACTCAGATCAGTGGCTGAATTCAAACCAGGTAGATAGGCAGGTACAATGCGTGAGGGAGGTGTGTAAAAGCTGAAAACCACACACACCCGTCTGGGAAACAATGGGGCAGGGTCAATTTCACGAAGCCCTGTGATCGATCTTAACTCGATTTTACGAAAGCCCTATCCCATGTAGGGCTTCAATACATCAAACGTCCTACGATTGATAGTAAGTTATGAAGGGTTTGGTGAAATATCGACCCCATAGGTCGATTTCACCAGAATCATTTCAGTGTAACTAGCTATAAACTATAACTATCAATCGTAGGACTTATGTTGCATTGCATTCCTACATAGGATACGATGGGTTATCCTTCGTATCTTGAGTTACGATCGATCGTAGGGCTTCGTGAAACCGACCCCTGATCATCAAATCCACGTCCCAGACAGGATACTGAACAAATAGGCCCTTGAGGTAATACCACTGAACATAATGTACTGCTAACCTGCCGGTAACAAATGAGTCATGTTGCGCGGTGGTCTTCACTTTCAACTGACCATGTACCTCCAGGAAGTTTTAATTATTCAACCGGTGTTTTTTTTCTGTGCAATTATTTTTTCAAGGGACCTTGGTTTAAAGGTAATATCATACTTTGGTTTTTATCAAAGAAATACAGATTTATGGACAGAAATATCAAGACAGATACAGTAACAGTCATCTGTGAGAATTTCAGTCCCATACGTTGCATACTTTCTGAGAAAACAGTGAAAAACAGCCACAATATTTCTTAAGTCTTTTCTCTTTTATTTTTGATATATTTTAACGGTATGTTTCCAGCACCACCATCTTCATACCCTGTAAGTTATATGTAAATCTGTGAACATTTCTGTTTTGGTTTCTTACCAAAGTATGATACTACCTTTAAACATCAGTTTTATCATAGTAGGGATGTAAAATGGACATTTTAGAGGTTTATGATAATATGTATTTGTGTATTCGTAAGCATAGTGGTGATGTGGTAAACAGCAAAACAAACCAAACTGTAATGTATCATGTCATTTATAAATGCAAGCAAACTGCTAGACCTTTCAGCTTTTTCCAGATGTTCATTGCACTCAATAAGTTTTCATTTCTGTCACCAGGGCTTGTAGCTCAGTCAATGAATCAGAGTCGGGTTGATTTCAAGCGCTATAATCATGCTAGCTCTCCTTTTGTACCGAGCATGTGCTTTCGTGCATCTACTCCATCTTGAGTCCATCTTGCAACAGGGATTAAAAGTGTCAATTTACAACAGGAACGTCTCAATGAATAAAACAATTCCTTGCTTTCAACATTTAAAATACATATAGCCATCAATTGTTCATGCTATAAAAGGGCAAGGATTTAATGCACACATTTTTTACTGTATGTGATAATCACTTGATCATGACTGTGATATGTTACAAGTGAAATACCGGTAGGTTTAGCCTTCTTAGTGCAACTACAGAGGCACAGTATGTTCAGGTAGCCTGAGTACCAGTGCAAAGACATTTAGGGGCTGCACTGGTGGGATTCGGACCTGTAACTCCTGCTGTCAAGCAAAGGCATTTGAAGTAGCTTGCTAATGACCTACCACGCAGGTGTCATATGTATGGGGCCAACTGCATGGCTTTGCTTAATGCCGTAAGCGTATAATTGGTGCTTGCCGAAGTTGAAAAATTGTGTTTACAAGCTTACTAGAGTCTAATTTTATAAATCAGCACAGAATTTGTTTTAATTGTGCAGATGCATAGTTCACTAAAAGTATGCATTTTTTGCTTAATAATACTCAGCAAGTATAGATATGTGGCTCAGTATTGAAGAATAATGATCATTTGTATGAATGCAAATTTCAACAGTAGGCAGAGCCAGGAAAAATGGGCCATTGTGATTTTAAAATCTTGAGTGCTGCAGTTAGATACAAAACCAGGGGCCAATTTCATAGAGCTGCTTAAGCACAAAATTTGCTTAAGCATGAAAAGTCTACCTTTAACAGGATTACCAACCAAATTGTCATGTGATGTTAACTGCATTGTTTGCTGAGCGTAACATTCACAAGGAGTTTTGGCTGGCATCCATACTGATTTTATTTACCATGGTCCAAGGTTTTTGGTGCTTAAGCAAATTTTGGTGCTTAAGCAGCTCTATGAAATTGGCCCTAGAAAAGAGTCTAAAACAGAACCAGCAAAAGCTGATAAAATGTCCCACCAACTGGGCTTTTGAGATTAATAAATAAATACTCATTTGGCGCCCTAACTTCCCCGATGACAGATTTACAAGATATGAATCACTTCGGGAGAATCGTTGACTCTTTGCTTCTTCCTTGGCACGTCACCACCATCCTCTCTCTTTCCGGGTTTAGATTTTGGACCTGGTGCCTTCTTTTTGCGCTTGGCGCTCGTTTCCCGGGATGCTTTTGGTGAGTTTGAGTTCGCAGGTTCACCTCCAGTCTTGGCTTTACTGCAACCCGGCACAGCCTGTCTGCTCATCAGCCCATTGATGGCAGTCTTTGACGAGTCACGGCTTCCAGACTTCTTAGGTTTGGCTTTGGTGCTGCCGTTGGACTTAATTCTCCCCAGCGAGGGTCGATGCTTGAAAAGGATGGGATGGGTGAGGGATGCGGAGGCCTTGGGTCCTACCAGGATGTAGGAGATAGTGGAGTAAGGGGTGAAGTGGAAGTCCTCCTTCAGGTAACCCTCTAGGAGGAGGTGACACACGATGTACTCACAGTCCACTCGGCTCAGCAGTACGGCAGCTTCTCCTATGGCAGCAAAAAAACACCAAAACACCAAAATCTATCACCTGGAACCAAAGCAATACTATAAAGCAGAAAACAATCTGCCAAGATGGAAAATGTCTTCTTGTGCAAAAAAAAGGGGGACGGGCATCTAGCCACAAATTCCATATGATGTCAAAAGCAATTTAAAATATTTCAATTCAATTCAATTCACATTTATTTGATTATTTCCATACCAAATGAAGACAAAAAAACAACAATCTGTACATATTAAAGGAAATAAATTGAGTTATTAACAAAAACAAATAGGATGTGAAAACAATGTTGGTATGGAGGCATGTTCTAGAAAACTAAGCTAAGTAGGCTTGTGGCGAGATGCCTTGGACAGACAAAACACAGAACAAAAAACAGACAAAGAAACAAAACATGAACACAAATACACGGACGGTTGGACCAAAACAAAACTTGAACATATGAACTAGACAGGTAAATATTGCAGAAAAAACATTTTTGCTTATGGTCAGCGTATTTCTTTCTCGCTACGCTACACAATGACTTTCTTGACAGCGCAATAGCAGAAAACATTCAAGGTAAGCCTGAGAAATTCTTTGCTAACCGATTGAGCACTGAATGTCTTGCATATGGATTCCATGAAATAGATTTCATGCGTAGAAGTGCCCGTTAGCCAAAAAATACAAAACAGACTGCAACGGATCCATGAAATTGGGCCCAGGTCTACAAATCATACCTGGAACTTTGAGAGACGGCTTCTTGGTCAGCCACAGGTCCACCAGCTTCAGCGGTGTGAGACGCTCTTTCTTCGTGCCGCTTCTCTCCAGGATGTCCAGCAAGATGCCCCAGTGCTCTTTCAGTTCCATCTCGTGAACTTCAAACGATAAAGCAAAGTGAAAATTTACAATGCAAATGCATACCCTCCTCTTTGGAAGCCTAACACCAACAACGGGTTGACAAGTGGTTGTTTTGACTTACTCTGGTGAGACAAAACAAAATCAGCATTAAAGGTACTATCATACTTTGGTAGCATACCTAACCTTCACAGATTTACCTATAACTTACAGGGTATAAAGATGGTGATGGTAGCAACATACCGTTAACATTTGTCTGCCTGAAATGCTGTATTTATCCAGAAAAGAGTAAAACCAATGACCAAAAACAATTTTGATCTTTTAAAGATAAAAATAAAAACACTTAAGAAATACCGTGGGCATTTTTCACTGTTTTCTCAAAAAAGTGTGCAACATATGGAATTGGGAATTTCACAGATGACTGTTACTGTATCTTTCTTAAAATCTTTGCCCATGAACCTGCATTTCTTTGACAAAAACCAAAGTATGATATTACCTTTAAAAGCTAAGATCAAAAGATGAATGGCCATCTTCACCAATTTCTCAGTCCTATAAACAAATATCGGCAAGAAAAAAAAGAGTTTAAGCTTATCATATTGAGGATGCCCTCATAGGGCGACGCCCAGCAACGGATGCCATCCTCACATACCTTGCTCTTTATACCTGCAGTTGTCACACATGCCGTTGCACTGTTGCTGGCTCGCATCCCACCTCTCGTCAAAGTGATCGGCTTGTATGCTCCTACGACATCTAGTCAGAAAAACAGACATAAATTGTCCCGATGAACAAAATTCCACCTCAAAATATGAACATGTCAAAAATTAAAGATGGCATAACTCCAGAAGATGACTGCTATTAATACAGATTTCATTGAGACCTTACGAGAAGTGCGAACGAAATAGAAGTGAAGTACGAACGATTCTTAAATAGAAGTGAAGTACGAACGATTCTTACATAGTGTTTCCGTAAAACGATCCACAGACATTGGATGGTGTTTTGCAAACTGCCTATTATTTATTAATGTCCATTCCTGAAATTGTGCTGGGAAGTTGGAGAGATTCTGGACGAGCCTGTGATTTATTTCATTGTTGCCAATGGAATCAAATTCTCATTTTCAATTTTCAATCAGGGAAACAAAACATTTGCCTTTCGGTATCCACATAATAAACTCAGCGAAAGAAAGTTATTTTCAGAGGGAAAAAAACAAAGCGTCATTTGTACCAGTTTGCAAGTGTTTCTTTTTTTGCATGCGGTGCACTTGGTTGCTTCTTAATACTAGTTGCATGTGTGGAGTAACGATTAGGATATCCAGGCAAGCCCCCACCAGAACCCCCATCCCTGGACCCCGCTCCCTAGACCCCCTTCCCTGAGCCCCCTTCCTCTTCCCCGGACCCCCTACCCCGGACCCCTTCTTCCCTCCTGACCTGTGCTGGTCGATGCAGTAAGCCACCATAGAGTAGAGTTTCTGCAGGCCTGTCTGCTCCACCATGACCATGCTGCTCTGACGAAACACGTCCGACATATGGAAGAATAAGATGCACTCTGCCGGTTTGTCGTTTCGCCCTTCCAAAAAAACAAAAAGGAACACCAAATGCTAAAAAAACAAATACTAATTTTAACTCTAATTTTAATGTTAGAAACCCCAGCTCAGCCGAACTTTACAGAAAAAGGTCAAAAAAATACAAAAAAGTACAAAAATGTTCGCCACAATTAACTTCTTTCCAGGTACAAAAGAAAATTTACAACCTCATTTCATTTCAATATTGTCTCTTATCTTCAAAAGACAGAGCAAATTTCACTTAAGCCAAGTTAAAAAAACAAAACATTTTTTTTTTTGGAAAAAAAAAAGGAGGAGGGCCCCCTTTTTTTTTTTGAAAATGACCATCCAACCCATTTATCCTAAACAACCGGCCGGGTCCACAGGCCAGGAAATGACTAAAAATTTAAGTATTTAGACCTTATGGGAACAGCTGTAAAAATCAATTTTCCTGAAAAAAAAACCCATGAAATTTACACTTTTTTTTGGGGGGGGGGCTGTTTATACCAAACAAAAACAAAAACAAACAAACAGACGGCCTCCAAAAAGGAAAAGGGTTTTTTATTTGGCCTTAAGGATCAATGGATCATTTCTGTCACCTCGAAGTGCTGGTAATTGGGGTAAAGTTACGCCTAAGTATTTGATTGTTTCCCAGGTCACTAGCCTCCTTACCTGCCCGACCGCTCTCCTGGTAGAAGTTCTCCAGTGACTTGCTAAGAGAGTGATGGATGACAAAACCAACATCCGGTTTGTCAATACCCATACCGAAGGCTATGGTCGCCACAACGACCTTTCAAATAAACAGAGAAGAACGATCTTTATTCACTTTCAGCAAGATTTTATCTTTTTATTGGGGGAAAGGGGTGGTCATCTTTTATCATGATGGCATACCTGTGTTTCACCCCTTTGCCAACGGCCATGTACGGCACTTCGATAGCTGGCATCAAGATCGGCATGGTAGGGCTCAGCACGGATACCAAATGATCTCAAGGCCATGGCTAGTTTCTCCGTATTCTTCTTCGTTAAACAATAGATGATACCTAAGAGGGAAGAGGGGGGCAAAAACAAAAGTTTCAAAGCAATAATAATGGAGGTACATTAAACTCAAGTAAAGTAATAAACGACTGGAAACTGCTCATCAGCCAAAATAATGATCTGGAATAATATAAAATGCTCAAGAGTTGGAGGGTCTGATGACAATTCGATCCTAGCTGGATCTTTTCTCAAAGGCCTGATGTTTGCATCCTAGCAGGATCTTTCTCAAAGGCCTGACATTTGTATCATAGCAGGATCTTCTCAAAGGCTTTGGACCTCAGCAGGATCTTTCTGAAAGGCCTGACATTTGTATCCTAGCATGATCTTTTTCAAAGGCCTGAAGTTTCGATCCTAGCAGGATCTTTCTCAAAGGCCTGACATTTTGATCCTAGCAGGATCTTTCTCAAAGGCCTGACATTTGTATCCTAGCAGGATCTTTCTCAAAGGCCTGACGTTGTATCCTAGCAGGATCTTTCTCAAAGGCCAGATATTATCCAAGAAGGATCTTTTTCAAAGGTCTGACGTTTCGATCCTAGCAGGATCTTCCCTCAAAGGCTTTTGATCCCAGCAGGATCTTTCTCAAAATTTGCTAGGATTGAAACATCAGGCTCCAAATTCCATTTAAACAGAGAGATACTACATTTTGAATAACAGGGCTTAGGCATAAAGGCAGCCAGGAGATAAAAGGAAGTGCAGGGTAAAGTTACAAACCTGACTGGCCTTTGAACCGGCCGTTCAGCAACTGCACAATGTCTTCATTTAAATCTGCCTCTTTGGCGGGCTTTGCGCGTACCTGCAATCCAGATCGGGAAGGGAAGGCACTCAGGATGAAATTGCAATGAATTTTCAGGCACAAATCTCTTTTGTTTTAACACTCACCTCCAGAGGCATGTTTAATTGGCAAGGACAGACCCCCAGCCAATTCCAACAACATTCTTTCTGTGGCAGTGATGCCCAAAGTACTACCGGTAATTCCCCAACACCAAATTTTCTCCCCAAACTCCCCCAAATAAAAGCCAAGTGCACAAATAGTGAATCATGTGAATCCATCCACAATCTACTGAGTAGGATTAATATTATCATGGAAAACTAGATTTGGAGGTCCAACACCACCAACGTTACAGGGGATCCCAGCCTAACATCTGTAGTGGGTTTTTGACCTGCGACCTGATTTTGTTTATCAAGATTTTCACAGAGTGCTTAAACAAACTGCTTATTGCGCAAATTTTGGTACTTTAATGCTGGTCTGTCAAATAACGCTCCACACTAATGACGTCACACAAGTGATTTTAATGTTTGGTGAAATCCAGCCCAGGCCAGCTTACCTGATAAAACAGATTGGCTCTGTTGTAGGTGGATCTGAGTATGACGCAAGAATGTAAGCTGAGCAATGTCTTCACATCTTCCAGCACACCAGCCGGGGCCGTTGCCGTCAGTCCGATCACCGGCACGTCTGGAAACTGCCTCTTCAGCACACCCAGCATCTTATAGTCTGCAGTTAAATCATACGAAAACCAAAGAAAATATTCATAAGAACATCTAACCAACAAGAAAAAAGTAGGAATTCTTTTTCCTGTGTTGGTACAGAACCAGGGAAGAATTCCACTGCCAACCATCACTTGTGCACAACACTATGGAACCAGCAGAGGGCATTTTGAGATAAATTGGCAGCCCTTTGAAGTGTATCATTTGTAGGTCAAACAACTCTGTAAAACTCACTTTTCAGATATGCTACCCCAGTGTTATACAACTGGGATTGAAGTTCATCATAAATTGTATAGAGTATTTAACAACAAAAAAACCATGGTTTGGCAATACTTGGGTGCCGTCATGATTACAGTATTCAGAAATTGATTTCCATAGGCACTGTACGTCGGTCTATAGGTTTTCATGTCTATGGGTCACACCCACCCGGTCTGAAATCGTGTCCCCACTGGCTGCAGCAGTGTACCTCGTCGATGGCCACCCTGGTCAGCCGACCTTTCAGGTAGCACTTCTGCAGCTGGGCCATGAAGCGCTTGCTCTTGGCTATCTTCTCTGGGGTGACGTACAGGAGGCGCAAAGGGGCTTTGGGGTCCAACATGGCAGCGTTGACCGCCTTCAGCTATGAGAAAAAAGAAACCAACAACAAAAACAAGTATTAAAAGCATGTAAGAAACATGTATACTGTATATGCCTTGCCTGTGTCAACTGGCTGTGACCTTTGACCTTTAAGGCCACAAATCTTTCTGCTCCTGTGGGGTTAGCGAGGGACATGTAATTCTATGTCATGATAATGTTTCTTTATAACTATTGATCAGAAATGTAGTGCAGGGCACATTTGTTTTCCCAACATTTGGTCCTCAAACGTAGTCCAGTGTAACGCTGCTAAGACCAACATGGTAGGTTCCACAGAAATAGCACTCCGCACTGTGACGTCACACCGGATCTCAGACAAACATTGCAACTACGGCAAACGTGTAGTGAGTGTGCTTGTGTGCATGCATGAAAAGTTTGTCCGACATCCGGGGATTCTGTACATGCGGCCAAATCACTTGTGTGACGTCATTAGTGCGGAGCGCCATTGACCAAATTATAGCAGTGGTTGGTGATACAAGAACTGGGAGCCAACATTCGATATAGCTGGCAGCTGCATTTTCAGTATATAGTAGTGTTCCACTGTAACATCATAGTGGAGTTTGGTCTTTACATGGTTTGATAAAAGTCTTATTCCTACCACGAGAGAGTGATTTCGGACACAGGAGCAGCAAGGACAATTGAATTGGAGTGGGACTCGAACCCGAGACATGTGAAATACGACATTATTCAATATTATGCATGAGGCTTTCAAAAATACTTCAAAGAATTCTTTGTCAAATACAATGTGTCTGCATTTGAAGGGGCCAACTAGCGTACCTTATCAGGAGGTGTGCTTGCGTTCAGTAATGACGCCGGTACCCCAAGCCTTTCCAGGGCAAGTGTCTGATCCTCCATCAGTGACACAAGGGGAGACACTACCAACGTCACACCTGCAAACAATGAGTAACATGTGTCATGTGTCACACACAAAACTTTAAGCACAAACTCCTTTTATTGATAAAAATAAAAATGCCAGTCAAAATTCTCTTAAAACTCCCTTTTGGCAGGACAAGAAAGATTGGGTGCAATTTCGGCCAGGCAACTTTTTTTTCAGACAATACATAATGTACACCTCTAATGTTGTGTTTGTCACTGTAACTCTCCCCGACGGTGCCACAACCTTGTGGAGTGACACTTTAAGCACAAACTCCTTTTATTGATAAAAATAAAAATGCCAATCAGAATTCTCTTAAAACTCCCTTTTGGCCGGACAAGAAAGAATGGGTGCAATTTCGGCAACTTTTTTTCAGACAATACATATGTACACCTCTAATGTTGTGTTTCTGTAACTCTCCTCGACGGTGCCATGACCTTGTGGTGTGATGCATTATCTGTTTCCCGGCTGGGGGGACGTGAAAAGCTGACGTACCGTTTGATAGGAGGGCAGGCAGCTGGTAGCACAGACTCTTCCCTGCCCCCGTGGGCATGACGAGCAAGCAGTCCCTGCCCGACAGCGTGGTGTTCATCACCTGCTCCTGCATGGCCCTCAACGACTCCACACCGAAGACGGACTTCTTCAAGCGATGCAGTTCCGATGACCAGGGAAAGTCTGGCGAATGAGAAGACGTAAGGCCACGTTTCAGCTTGCTTGAGTGTTGATAATACATTTCCGAACAAATTTTTGGGAAAGAACCGTTAAGAAATAGAAGACGTATAAATAACAAAAACAAAATACTGGTTTTTAGATTATATATTTTAGATTATTAGATGAAAATGATTTGTTTTATAACTATCCAGTCGTCCCACCTACCTGGTACCTTGTAGTTTTCACTTCTGAAAGGTTATCCAGGGACTTCACTGGAAGTAGACAACAATATGGACACACTGCCCAGTACAATGTATCTAACTTCACGCATGTCTCATACAGTCACAGTTTATATTGATCTTTTTCCTTAATCACCATTCTGACCTGACTTTTGGAAGTCACCCCTCTCTGTCTCCAGCTTTTGGCACAGGGTCTGTAGCTGGTCAGCTTTGGTCTTCAGTTCTTGCTTCTGGCTCAGGAGGCGATCCTGCCGCCGCACCAGGGTGTCGATGCTGCTCCGGACGCGGTCCAGTTCACCCTCCACCTGGCCCAGCTCATCCAGGACACCTGCAGGGCACGAGGGACGAAGCAAATATTCTTACCAATCTTCCAGCTGGTGGAGCAAATCATACGATTCCCATTTCATGCCAACTTCACCCCCTTGACCCCAGCTAGCACAGGCTCAAGCTCAGGCCCCAGCTTAGGCCCAGGCTCCATTTTGCGAATCCATTTTAAAATAACGGGTATCAAAATAGAGGCTTTTGGCTGCGGTTTGGATCGAAGTACAGTCTCTAATTTGAACAGGAAAACAACAAAGCTTTTGAACAGCTTCAATGAAAACCACAACATACATTTTCAGTATGACAGAGCCGGAGCCGGAGCTATAGCCTGAGCCTCCGTTTCGTAAACCTCCCTAGTAGTACTAGTCCAACAAAACTGACACTGCTAATGGGCTTACCTTGTAGCTGATCCTGAACATCATCAGAGTTGGATGAATTAGTCGATGATGACGCCATCTCTGACTCAAGAATTCCTTTCCATCAGATCATGAGATGCACACGTCTACAATTTTTTCATATTTTTTTTTTATGAATATAAAACAAATCATCTATATAATCATGAAGGTATACCTCCATGAAAGGCATAATATGATCCATATTTTCAACAAACATATTGGGAGCTAGTTGCGATGATCGTAACCCTAGGTCTGACATGGGGACTGGGACCTAAAACCTAAGGTCCCAGTCCCCATGTCAGAGCTAGGGTTACGATCATCGCAACTGGGAGCATAAAATCAGCACACAAAAATTGTCACTGGTTCGAATCCCGGTCAAAAGGGCCCCCGGCCCCCCAAAGTTTGTATTTAAATACTGGATATTTTCAGTTATTAAGCACAAATTACATAAAACAAACGCGTGTAGGCTATATGTGCATGTTTTTCGATCCCTAATAAGACATAGCAGAAGCGAGTGTTAGAAAAAAACCCAAATATTGGGTCTTCTAGCCCCCCCCCCCCCCCAAAAAAAATAAAGGCTCTTCTACTTCTAGCCCCCCCCCCCCCCCCCCCCCAATATTTTAGCCCTTGAACCGCGCCTGCAGTTAGTTTCCCTTGTGGTTATTTGATGAATCTTACAAAATTATCAATATTTATTGCCATGATTTTTCTTACCAAATGAGAATGGTTCATTCATACAACTTTGGAGCTTTGAATGGTGACAATATTGGTAAAATGTGGATCGTTTGCGGAAACTCCGTGCGGTAAGAATGGTAGGACTGTGTAATATTGACAGTGACGCAGACAGTTACGCCCTCAAGAGGATGGATCCGGCTGGCGGCTAAATCCCCCCCCCCCACACACACACACCAATGGTTTCACTTTCACAGGGGCAAATAATAATTTTATAGGGTATGTAATTTGTAACAACCCATGGCCATATGGAAGCATTTCCTCTTAATAAAAAGGGCTTTAAAGGTACTATCATACTTTGGTAAGAGACCAAAACAGAAATGCTGAAATGTTCACAGATTTACTTATAACTTACAGGGTGTGAAGATCGGGGTTGTAGAAACATACCGTTAAAATCTTTCCGCCTGAAATGGTGTATTTATCCAGAAAAGAGTAAAACAACGACCGGAAATCTTTTTGATCTTTTAAAAGATCAAAAATAAAAGAGAAGATACTTAAGAAATACTGTGGCCGTTTTTCACTGTTTTCTCAAAAAGTGGGCAACGTATGGGACTGAAATTTTCACCGGATGACTGTTACGTCTGTCTTGATATTTTTGCCCATGATCTGCATTTGTTTGACAAAAACCAAAGTATGATATGACCTTTAATAAAAAAGGCGTTAAAGGTAGTATCATACTTTGGTAAGAGTCCAAAACAGAAAATAATGTTCACAGATTTACGTATAACTTACAGGGTATGAAGATGGTGGTGGTAGGCCTATACAAACATCTGTTAAAATGTTTCCGCCTGAAATGCTGTATTTATCCAGAAATTAGTAAAACAACGACCGAAAATCTGTTTGATATTTTAAAAGACATCAAAGCGAAAACCCGTTATAACAATTTCTTATAAAACATAAACTAAGGATTTTTTTATCTTGCCAAGATCAAAAATGTTTTGGGTGTCTGGTTTCACTCTTTCTGGATAAATACACCATTTTTAACGGGAGTATATGTTTCTAATACTTTCTACAAGCACCATCTTCATCCTGACACTGAAGTTACTGTTTTGGTGACTGTACCTTTAATAGAACAAAGGCAGGAATGTATATGCTGAGATAATGCATAGAGGAAGGAAGCAGTTTCCTTCCTCTATTGATATTGCAAGTGAATTGAAACAAGCTTTAATACTAAATAATGGCCTACCATTCCTGTAATCGTTTGGATAACATTTAAAATACCAAGATAGTGGAAATGTAATGCGGCCCTTTTCCCACTTAAAGAGTATCATACTTTGGTAGCACCGAAACAGAAATCTTCACATGTATACCTGTAACTTACAGGGTATAAAGATGGTGATGGTACAAACATACCGTTAAAAGAGTAAAATCAGTGACCAAAGTATGATATTATATACCTTTCAAGGTAATAATCATACTTTGTCAAAGAATTACTTTAAAGGTAGTATCATACTTTGGTTTTTGTCAAAGAAGTGGCAAAAATATCAAAGAAGATACAGTCACAGTCATCTGTGAAAATTTCAGTCCTATACGGTGCCCACTTTTTGATCCAGCATGTGCATGAAATAATGAGCCTGGGAAAAGTTGAGCTCAATCGTGACATCTGAGTCACAAGAAAATAGCAAAAACACATTTTTCTTATAAAACATAAAAAATGATTTTGATCTTATAAAGGTAGTATCATACTTTGGTTTTCGTCAAAGAAATACAGATTTATGGGCAAAAATATCAAGGACGATACAGTA
>OZ020245.1:18190328-18443480 GCA_963971285.1 Astropecten irregularis | reverse complement strand
CCCAAAAAAAAAGTTGCCTCTTCAAGCCCCCAAAAATATTGGCTCTAGAACCGCGCCTGCCGCTGCATGGTGAATTTGATGACGTTTGACTCTGTCCAACATTATTTAAAGTAGTATATAGGATGCGAAATGTGCAGAGAAAACGCTTCCACCAACGCGTTACAACGGCGGCCTGTAAAAATCACCCCATACCAATGGCATATTTCTACACAATAAAATAATGTATGTTGCCATATTTACATAATGGTGACCTGGCATTACTACGGTGCCAAAGTCTATGATTTATAGTCCGCTAATATGGAACGCCGTAGCTGCCTTTGTCATCAAACAAACTCCTCGTCGACGTGATGTATCGAACGACTTGTCATTGACATCAAAGTTAATCATTCGACGCAAACGTTAAACGATACGGCGAAGACGGCAAATCATTTGACGCAAATGTTAAACGACTCGGCGCAGACTATCCAGTCGACGCAAACGCTAAACGACGCGAAGCTCAATTATTTGATGCAAACACCAATATCTGTTTGACAAGCATTAAACGATTCGTCGTGTCATCATCAATCGATGCGGCCGCGTTGTACGAGCTATCGCCGAAACATGGCGCTATATAATCGCACAAAATACTACTACCACAATTAGTGTCAGTCATGTCAGTGCGTAAAACTGTATCATTGTGAATGTCAGTGTTTCTTGTCGAGGTATGGAATCATTCCTCCTTTTAAAATCTGTTGGAATGTGTTTGCCTTCACAGGCCCTAACATGATTGTGCATAGTAAGTTCTTAATCTGATTTCTTTCACCTGCTTTTTTTTTGTGTCTCCCATTTGGTTAAAACTTATATCGTTTGCGTCGACTGGACAGTCTGCGCCGAGTCGTTTAACTTTTGCGTCAAAGAAATTGCCGTCTTCACCGAGTCGTTTACCCCAATCACGTCGAATATATCACCTTCAACGACGAGTCGTTTGATGCATCACGCGTCGATGAGGAGTTTGTCATTGACGACGAAGGCAGCTACGGCGTTCCATACTCTCAGTATTATAACTGACAGAGTTTGGCATGACGTCAGTATATAACACAACGTTTGTCTGGTACCCATTATGTCATACGGGGCAGATCTTGGGCGAAGATAAAGGCCAAACTGTCGCATTATATGTATATCTACAGTTTGGGATATAGCCTTTAGGGCATGCTATTAATTTTGTTGATACTTATACTTATAGGGACATCGGTGGCCACGGCAACAGCCTTATCTTCTACAACATGAGCACAAGCCCTCTGACCCATCCATTGAGCTATTAAACAGCTTCATGGGTCATCTATGCGCAAAGTCAACCTAGTCAACCTAAGGCAACCTTTCCCTTCTATACATAGGCAATGCTTCCCACAAGATCCAACGCATCCTTCAACGAGCAAACATCAGAGTAGGGTCTATTCCACGCGGCATCCAGCAAGCTTCAAGCCCAACTGCAGACCCACAAGGACAAGCAATTCAAGACCACCAGACAAAAGCTGACGTCCACCGGATCCCCTGCCGAATGTGGGAAGGTGAACATCGGCGAAACTGATCGGAACCTACCGATCAAAGAAGACATTTCCCACGGACGCAGGGGTGACTACGAGAAATCCGCAATCATCAAGACAAGTACACCCACGAGAAGGACCACATCATCAAGTGGCAAGTTGCTCAACTCATCGTTCCACTCAACAGATGGTACCCAAGCCTTTATACGCATGGGCCCGGAAGCCCAGTGGAAATCTACAAACACAACTCAGTTCCCCACCGAAGTGATTCACGGCAAACCTACCTTCTTTTAGCCTTATCTTCAGTATCAATCCAGAAAAAAAACAAGAAGCGCGTGTTTTGCCATCTCAATGTCTCCATGGTGAGGAAACACACTGTGGACCTAGGCCTACTATCCCGCATTAGTGCAACCTGTTTGCAGTATTAACACAATGCCATCAAGGCGCGTAGGCCTACTACTAAAACCATCGGATTCCGTTACGCAAAAGGAATCTTGGGCGCGCCGGGAAATCATGCATGGGCCAAACATGGAGGAAGGAAAACAGCCAGCATTTCGATCACTGCGAAACTTGTACATTTCAATGATTCTCTTTACAGCCTTATTTGTAGTCATGTTAATGTTCTTCAGCACCCAGCAATACAACGGTACCCTGTATGTAGGTGTGTATGCATCAGGTCCAAACGGCGGTTCATGCACTAACAGGATGTGTGGAGGGTGAGTGTGACCATGGAGCTATAATAACACAGTAGCTCTCTGGTGTGACTGACAAACTTGATTCAGTGGTGTGAATTTAGGCCATATCGTTCAAAATGGATAGCATTCATTAAAACAATTTAACGAATGAAATGAAGTTTAATTGGGGAATTCTACCGCACTCATAACTAGCATATACACTGAAGGACTTACACGAGATTGCCCTATTTATCGGAGTATGATATTGTATAGCAGTGCATTTTTGAGGTACATCATTGTATAACCCCAACTTTGCCGGCATTATACACGGGTTCGCAAGAACATGTATATGTGTATAAGAACATGTATGTTGTACATCTTTCACAATCATGGATTATAACGTAAGTCTTATCAGTGCTAGTGATAAGTTCGGTAGAATCACAATTAAACTTCATTTCATTCGTTAACTCTATCCTCCTTATCACATAGCACCTGACAGAAGAAATTGCTCTTGAAAACCCTATAACTAATAGCTTTTTAGCACAAAGCTTTGCTTAATAAGAACATCTCGTACATTAAATGGTCTTGCTCAAGTGTGCTCTTTAGCGTAAACATGGAAACTAATGTCTCCACACTTTTCATTGAAAAGCTAAACCGATGTATAATACTCAAGCAGGCCTATACCTTAGACTTGTAAACATCTGGCCCACATGCATGCAGCTACGCCAGGATCTGAGCGTATGCTAACGGGTCTATAGTTCAATGATGCCAAAGTACCCATAGCTCTGGGCATAAAGATAGATGTACAAACAAACAAATTGATCATTTTGATCACATTTTGTGTGTCGATGTTTATCGTAACATCATAAAGTTGGCTGTGGGGATCAGATTATCATTTAAACGATTTTTCATTGAGTAAATGATAAATGATGCAAACGTTATTACGATAAGAATACAAAAGCAGACCGTTTCATGTGAATCTGCTATGTCGTCACACTGATAACCTATATGCTAATCAAGTTCAACCTTCCAAAAAGATTTCCGGGCGGTAAAATGTAGTTAAAATTAATACTCTTTTTTTTTTATCTTAACAGATCTCCCACACCTACTCCTTGCAAGCCCAAACATCAAATCGTGTTTATTAAAACGCATAAAACTGGTAGTTCCACCATCGGCACCATCCTCGAGCGGTACGGTCAACGGAGAGGTCTCAACTTTGCCCTGCCCAAGAAATCCCACTTCTTCTCCCAGGTCGATAAGTTCAAGGCTTCCTTCGTTTACCAATACGACCTCAAGGACAAGAATGGTACCTTGGTATGGCCGGCTCTGGGTGGATTCAACATCATTGCCAACCACGCGAGGTACAACCGAGCCGAACAGAGCCAGGTGATTCCTAATGCCACTTTCATTACCATCATCAGAGATCCTGCTTCGCAATTCGAGTCAGCCTTCAGTTTCTTCAGTCTGCACAGGTTCGTGCCAAACCACACGATGCCCAGCGTTTTCAATATGGACGCCAAAAGGTTTGTCAACTTGTCCGCGACCAGTCCAATTGGCTTCATAAGGAACGGCCAGATGTATGACCTTGGATTGGACCAGGCAACCCAGGATCCAGGCTCCGTGGATGCCAAAATTAAGTCACTCAGCAAAGAGATGGACTTGGTGATGGTGACTGAACATTTTGACGAGTCTTTAATTCTCCTGAAGAAGCTTCTCTGCTGGGAGTTTGATGACATAGTCTACGTATCCCAGTTAGTTCGGAAGTCCAGCGTTCGGAAAGCCATGGACAGCGATCTGATTGATAAAATCTACAAGTGGAATCACGCCGACTTGAAGCTATACCAGCACTTCAACAGGACTTTCTGGGAGCGAGTCAAAGAATACGGCCCGGACTTCCAGCGCGACTTGGAGACATTCAGGGACATCAAGAATGCCACAACAAAACCCTGTCTGGTGAACACATCAATCGGATTAAATGGTCGTAACACAAAGTCGATAACTCACCTTCGCAAGCTTCCGAAAAATGCTTCCCATGAATGTCAAGACTTTGTAAGACTAGATGAACAGTGGGTAAGCATCATTAGAGACAGCATGATCAAAAGAAGCAATATCTTCATGAAAATTCCAACGACCGTGCAGAAACCACGAACGGTTAGAAGAGTACTTAAACGTGTTATAAAGCGTCGACATTAACCTAACCATAATGGTAGTTCGTTGCATGTTAACTTATACCTCACAATAAATATAACTTAGAATATTAACGTTCATCGCGCAATTCCTACGCCGACCATCTGGACAAATTGTCGGAAGCAGGAGACAGCTGGGTCTGGGAAAAGGCAAATAAGTTGAACCTCAGGATCAGCGAAGTTAAAATTTGTTTTACTGATATCTAGTTAAGTTGAGAAAACTTGTGTCTAGCTCTGTCGAAAAGTTAATGTTGACACAAATTCACAATATTTTAAGCTTTTAAGCTTAAGCCCCCCCCCCCCCCCGAACCGCACCTGAGCCAAAGTCGTACTTTCGGTTAAGACAACTTGTAGGCTATGCCGTCGTGCGGGGGCCAATTTCATAGAGCTGCTTAGCACGAACATTTGCTACGTATGACATCTCTGTCTCAATAAAAACAGTGTTGTGTATCACTTGTGATTGTTCTTTGGCTGTTGTTCGCTGGCCATGAATATCAAGTGGAATTTTCAATGGTGGTTTGTTTTATTGGGCGAGACATTTTTGTGCTAAGCAAAATTTTGTGCTTAACAATTTTATGAAATTGGCCACAGGCGAGGTTCTACGGGAGGGGGGGGGGAGATACTTCATGAAGTACAATGTACTCAGTTTTAAGTATAGATGATCCAAAATCATCTAAAGAGAATTGTTTGGCAATTAGTTTCATTTTGTTTTGGAATATGAATTACCGTATAGGGATTATAGGGCAAGGGGTTATGGTATAATAGGGTAAAGTTTGAGGGTTATAGGTTATAGGGATTCGAGTTATAGGCGAGTTTTGATCATAGGGGTAGACCCTATGGGTACTTATTGTAACGGGTTAAGGGTTATAGGTTTGGCCAGTATTGTTTAATATTCGCTATAATGGAAGACTTTGGAGAATCGGTCTTGAGTCAACAGCGCACGCGCAAACCATGCTTGGGCAATTGTGAGCATGCGCGCGTTGTATTGCGCGTGCGTGCGCTGTTGACTTGTAGACCGGTTCTCCAAAGTCTCCCATTATTTTATTTACTGGGACTGGGTCATTTAGGGAGAGTTTCTCATTCGGTCGTGCACAAACTTTATTTACCTATTTCTCAGCACATTGAATGCAAATTCTCTGTCTTATATTATAATATGTACAGTAAAAATATGTCTTTAAAGGCTGTATCATACTTTGGTAAGACACCAAAACAGAAATGTTCACAGATTTATGTATAACTTACAGGGTATGAAGATGGTGGTGGTAGAAACATACCTTTAAAATTTATCCAGAAATAAATAAGACAACGACCGAAAATCTTTTTGATCTTTTAAAAGATCAAAAATATAAGAGAAAACACTTAAGAAATACTGAGGCCGTTTTTCACTGGTTTTTTTTCAAAAAGTGAGCAACGTATGGGACTGAAATTTTCACAGATGACTATGACTGTATCATCCTTGATATTTTTGCCCATGAATCTGTATTTCTTTGACAAAAACCAATTTATGATACGACCTTTAAGTAGCTGGTATAAAAGGGAGACTCCGAAAAGTCTCCCTAAAATTTGCAGATGTCTCCCAAATGTTCACTTTTAGACGCTTAAGTGCGTGTCTCCCTATAATATGCAAATTAGATACATTTCACTATTTATTTATAAAATTGTCGTTTCTGTCGTTTCGTAGTCTTTCATTATGTGGTCTGATTGGTGACGGGTTGCGGTTGGTAAAAATGAATGAATTGATCATAAACTAATTTATAGTGAGTGGATTAAAAAAGGGGATGCATCAACTCCATCGGTGTGCCAGTTATGGAATTAATTATGCTTGTCTTATGGAATCAGCCGGCGAAATGTCCAAGTACACATGCACCTTTTGGGTTGGAGAAGGACTATTATAATTTTCTTACTATATAATAATATTACCTGTACTGTGAAGCAGTGTTGTAATCATTGTCTGGGGCGAGTCAGCATCATTACAGTGCATGCCACGAGCCAAAATGGAATCAGTCCGAAAGTCGACTGATCTGAGCCTTTTGGACGGTCAAGTTAAAGGTAGTATCATACTTTGGTAACATATCGAAACATAAATTTTCACAGATTCATCTATAACTTACAGGGTATTAAGATGGTGAAGGTAGAAACATACCGCTAAATTGTTTCTGCCTGAAATGCTGTATTTATCAAGAAAAGAGTAAAACCAGTGACCAAAATGATTTTTGATCTTTTAAAGATCAAAAATAAAAGAGAAAAGACTTAAGAAATACTGTGGCGGTTTTGCGCTGTTATCTCCAAAAAAAAGAAAAAAAAGAAAAATGGGCACCGACGGTATGGGACTGAAATTTCCACAGATGACTGTTACTGTATCTTCCTTGATATTTCTGCCCAAGAATATGTAGTTTCTTTGACAAAAACCAAAGTATGATATTACCTTTAAAAGTAGTATCATACTTTGGTAAGAGACCAAAACAGAAATGTTCACAGATTTCCGTATAACTTGGTGCTGGTAGGAACATACCGTTAAAATGTCTCCGCCTGAAATGGTGTATTTATCCAGAAATGAGTAAAACAACGACCGAAAATCTTTTTGATCTTTTAAAAGATCAAAAATAAAAGAGAAAAGGCTTAAGGTTCCGCGCCAGTTTCGCCTATATGTACACTTTCCCACATTCGCACGGAATGCGGTACACTCCTGGTTGACTGAATTCGAGACTTCATCCCTCCTGATTGCAGATCACAAGCCCAGTCTCTGACATAATTTACCCAGTGGTGGTTCTATACGGAGGGAGGGGGCTTGGGCGGCTTGAGCGCCCCCCCCCAAAAAAAAAATTGTTGTGTCTAGCCCAGGAAAAAAAATTCACCTGAAACAAAAATGCTGAATAATACTTAATCTTTTCAGCTATTTTGAAATAGTGTCTCATTCTACCTCATTCTACCAACATCACCAACGCCCCACGTTGATGTGACGGTCAAACTCCAGCATATGGCTCCAAGTTATTTGGGGTAAAGTCAATTAAGTCTCACTCATAAATACAAACATAGAAAAGGTTGACTTCATTTTGGTAATCAAAAATATTATTTTTCAAGCAACGGTGGCAACATATTTTGCAAAGTACAAATGAATCTTACAACCTGTTTGCCTTTAACATAATTATCAATACTATTTATATACATTTAATTAACACTAATTTCTAGTGGTAAATGTAAAATACATTAAAAAAATAATTTCAAAACGAAAAATATAATGCCAAATTAACTTGAAAGATAATCGACTATTAGGGACACTGTCAACATGGGCAACATTTCTCTTTGCTCACTTTCCAATGACTTAAAGGGATGGTACAGAATTGGTAAGACAAAATACACTTCAAGATCATAGATTCACATCAAACTTACACAGTATAATGGTGATGATAGGAGAAAACATCCCATGAATAAAGGAGAAAACATCCCATGAAATGTTTTTGTCTGAAATGCCATATTCGTTGAGAAATAAATGAACATACTTTCCGATTGGAATAAATCGCTTCAAAGCGTTTTTTTATGAATGCATAATATCGTTGAACTGTGTAAACGGGTTTTCAGTATTTTCTCGTGACCCAGATGGCTGATTGACCTCAAACTTCTTCAAGTTTGTCAGTTAAGGTATAATGGTATATGATGGATTACATAATGCGCTTTCACTGTCAGCAACTGTTCTGTACCATCCCTTTAAAAATAATTTCAGAAGATTAGCATAACACAATAATGGTAATAGCAGTAAGAGATTTAATAACCTGGCAATGATTTCACCGCTATAATAATAATAAGAATAAACAGTATTTCTATAGCACCCTAATATGAAAGTTTCAAGGCGCTTTACAATTACATGTGAACACATGATGAAAAATACAGATTCAAAGAATGAACTATAATCAACAAAAAATAAATCACTTAAGGGATAATTATAGCAAAGAAGGATACAATACATTACAGTTATGACAAAACATTACAGTTATAACAATTAGAGTGAGCATAATAACATCAAATAGAAGTATTCATTTCATAAACATCTGGTAACATTTTCTGAGGTTGCCTCAAATTTTTTTCTCTTTTTTTCTCAATATTTATATATATTAGTTTGCCGATATATAATTATATGTAATATATAATATATAATATAAAATCTCATTTTCTCTGGATTTGCAGGGAGTACAGAATGACTGTCGATTGCATTTGAGTTTAAAGGAACGAGTAGGGGACAGTAGGGGACAGTTTCCATACACAGTAATATTATCTCATCCTCTGGAAAATTTGTATGAATTCCTGTTATGGGTGAAAATCTAGCCACAATGAGCTTAAACTCCTTAATTACTCATCTGACCCATTGTCAAATTTTCTAGATTGCCTTTTAATTTATATTCCTGCATTTTATACGCTAAACGTTCACATTTTGAAAAAACAAATGATCATGGAAAAACCTGCAAACAAGACTCTCAGTGAGTGATGTTGATTGTCAAAATCGCATTGGTCAATAGCGCTGCGCACTTGCGCTAAAAATAGCACCAAACCTCAGACAAACATTGCAACCGGCCATGCAAACGTGTGGTGAGTGGGGGTATGTGTGCGCGTGCATGCATGGTGTGACGTCATTAGTGCGGAACGCTATTACACATTGGCTGGCTTGGCTGTTAGAAGCTGCTGCTCTTAGAAGAAGCGGTTACAGGTTAGAATCCAGCCTAGCCAGAGCTGTATACAGCTACAGTAGGGCTTTATACCCTTCTTGATGTACTCAAGCACTTCACTCTCAGATTTTTCTCCCAATCCGTCTCACATAAAGGTAAAAATAAATTCGTCAGAAGTCAATCATAAGCCACATGGTTTGTACCAGTAAACGACCCTTGTTTCCATTAATGTATTACAAAAATAAATTTTGGCCAATCATTAAAAAAAACCTGTTCAAATGCTTAAATGTTTAAAAACTGTTTAGTCAGCCATATGAGAGGTTTATTTGTGCAATGTACACAATGTGGTAGGAGGTAGTATACAATGTAATGGGAGACTTTTGAATAACCATTGTTAATCTTAAGAGGTCGATTATGTTGTCATTGCTTTCGTGCACAAACATTCGTCATAAACACAACCAGCATATATAGCGGTAATCACATGAAAACGCCTGGTACATACTGTGCAGTGGCAGGGGAGGACATGAGTTCCCCAAGAACAAACAAATGCAGAATCTGTGGAGATTGGCCAACAAATGGGCAAAATACAAACGATCATGGTGGCCTACGGCAAACAGTGTTTTGTGCACAGAGTGTTTACTTTGGAAACGAGGCCTACCACATAATTCCTCGCCAAACCTAAGAATTTCACCTCACTTTGTGTTTTTGGGCATTAAAATTGGGGGGGGGGGCTGCAATGTGAATTTAAAAATTAATTGTAAATGGCCTGAATTAATTGTTCATTTTCCTGCAAGAGTTTTTTTGACAATCAGCATACTTAAAGCATATACACAAGTTTTCAGGAGACCGGTAGTTTACTGCCCTCTATCAACAGCCTCTCCAAAAGTCTCCCACTGGCTCAGTTATCCCTACCTACAACTACAAGGCAAGTATTGAGTATAATGCCAATTACACCAGGTTCCCATTACCAAGGGGGCTCACTTCAGGCCCAAAGACTGAAATACTTACTCTTGTATTCCAAGGAGTACTGGAATTCATTCATAACCGCATCCTGAAAGCCTTTACAGTTTGGCCGTCAACATGCGGTCTGTCCTTATCAGGTCTGGCGTGATGTCTGCTATGCAAGTGCAGCCTGAAAAAAAAATAATAAATTGGAGATTTAATGGGGATAAAAATGACAGAAAAAACAACATAATCAATGACTTTTGTGGACAACTAAAACAACAGACCAGACGGTGCAGTGTAGGAAGGGCTAAGTAGTGGATACAGGGTGGGGGCGCAAGGTACTGGGTGTAGGGTATACTAGTGGGTGCAGGGTAGTGGGTGCAGGGTATACTAGTGGGTGCAGGGTAGTGGGTGCAGGGTAGTGGATGTATGGTAAGGTAGGGTAGGTGCAGACTGCGGAATTATTATTATTTTTTTTTATCTCTTATTAACCCTGGGGTTACCTGCTCAGTGAAACACTGTTTTCCAGAGGTGCCCAGCAATTACAATATGAATTACGGACAATGGTGCTACACGTGGCCGAGTAGCAGGGTTTCATGGGCGCCCTTTGGCAGCCAGTCACATCAACCCATAATGATCACGAAGCACAGCCTAAAATCGAAAGTGTTTTGGTTTTTAAGGAGAGAGGAAATCCGGAAAACCCGGAGAAAAACCCTCATAGCATAGGAGAGAACCAACGCACAACTCTACTCATACTCATCGAACCCGAGCCACATTGGTGAGAGGCGAGTGCCTAACACACTTGCCACCTATGCCCCCCAGGGGAATCAGGGTTGGGGTGCTGATGAGGAGTGCAGGGTATGGGGATGCAGTACCAGGGTGTAAGTGGGAGGGAGGCGGGGGAAAGGATTTGAGCTGAGATTTTCCAAAGAGATAAGACAATTATACCTGAAAGAGCCATGGCAAGACTAAACTCCTCCCTGATCATCTCAAGAACTTTCCTTACTCCCGCTTCTCCCTGTGGAACCAAAAATGAAAACAAGTATCATCAGTCCACAGCACATGGCTGAAACTTTCAGTTATTACTAGTGCTTCACAATTCTTCTGTCAAATCTTGGCTGGAGGTTTGGAAGGAGCGGACGTAACGTCACAAGACGATGATCGATTCTTCAAAATTGGCCCCTGAAAGGGTTGGGGCAGATAGGGGCTGTTGAACTTACATCGTACGCCAGCCCCCACAGGCAGGGCCGACCGATGAAGACTGCCCTAGCTCCCAGGGCCAGGGCCTTCAGGACGTCGGTGCCAGTCCGAACTCCTCCGTCCAGGTACACCTCCACATTGCTCCCACGGACCGCTTCCACCACCTCGGACAAGGCATCGATCTGGACATGTGAAAGATGGATATTACTCAAATGAATGAACCAACAGGTAACCTAGTGGACGGTGTACGGCTGCAACTGCTAAGTCTAATTGGACACACAGCCATCTCTTCCCATCACAGGTTCTATATACACTTGTCATCTCTGCAACAGCACAGTGGAATGCTGTTATAACGAACATCATCCTTGGCTCCCAATTTTGGTGTACAATACATACTGAATATGGTTCTTGAAATCACTATAAGGAACGACCACTATAACAATATCTGTGCATCCCACCATGTTTGTTATAGCGGCGTTCAACTGTGTTGCCTGCGACTTCCACCAAATTCTAGGCCATTTTGACTCTTTTCCAGTGTGCTAAAGTTAACCAGCGGATAGAAAAGGCCTTTAATTTGTGCACAGGGCAAATAGTGGGTTCCATTACCATTCAAAAATTTCATCCAGATCTTCATTATGCATAAATAGCATAGACATAATGCAGCATTACTGAACAGTATATTCTGTATTCAACCAAGCAATCTCCGACACTCACAGTAGACTTTTCTCAAGTCGGGTTTTATTCTTTTCAGGCTTTTACATGTGCGACCTCTGTTGATAACAGCTGCTCCATATCTATTTGTAGGATTACAAAACCAAGTTGATTGGCACATTATTGGCAAATGAGGGCGCCCAATGACGAACCAAATGGATAACAAGGTCAAAGGGTCCAACTCGGATCAAGACTACACTCACCGTTGCCATGACTCCGTCCAGCTGCCTTGCTCCATGATTAGACACCACGATGCCAGCCACGTTGTGCTCTACGGCAAGACGGGCATCCTCCGCTGCTCAAAAAAAGGCACAGACACAAGAAGGGATCATGAGTTAGTTGGAAATTCTTCATACAGAATCCAGACACAAGACAAGAAAGAAGGATGGAGACGAATGTTTTTACAAGTCTACAAACATTTGACTTTAAAAAAAAATTTGTACCAGGTACCTAATTAGTATTATATTTTTTATACGATTTTTGATATGTTTTGCTCTACATAATTACAATGTCTGTGAAGAAAGTAATCAAATCATCTGTCCACACAAAATGATTTTCTTATTCCCACAAATCCCATCAAAAACACCGAGTTATTGTTAGCAATGATGTGAGTTGGAAAGGGAACCTTCATACATGGAATATAGCACTCCTGAAAGTATTAAAGTCACAAGCAATAGATGTATCGCATGTGATATGAGTGGGGGCGCCATCACATAGCACACACAAACAACGCAGACAGCACAGTGTAGTACTGTAGGTTTCACCATTCGATGTGTGTAAAAATATCGCATCCTGCATTTTCTGATCAGGATGAATGTGACCCGGCTGGATGCTATCGGCAAAAGGTCCGTTTTAGTTCAGTTGCTGCCTTTACTACAGAGGCATTGGAGGATTCTACTATGAGAGCCATTACCATCAGCTTGGGCATGATTATGTGACAATATCCATCAAAATTTAACAAACATTCATTTATGAGCCTCTAATGGGAGAATATGTGGGATTAGATGCATGATCTAGGAGTCAAGGTATATAGCGGTCATCATAATCTAACAATGTAACAGAATTGACTGGAGTGGGATTCGAACCATCGACCTCCAGAATACCGTACTGGCACTCGGCTTACCAACTGAGCAATCCAGACCCATGTTGAAGCACTTGGAGGTGTCCCTAGGGCTGGGTAGCTCAGTTGGTAAGAGCGCCAGTATGGTATTCCGGAGGTCGATGGTTTGAATCCCCACCAGTCAATTAATTTTGCTTTGTTTACTTTTCAATGACTAGTAAAACGGAAAATGAAAACAGATGAGAGTTTACCAATTTGTTATTGGTGTATTAAAGAATGTCTTTGTGAAGTTTCATATTTTTACAAACTAGAGTGTATGTGTTTTTTAAAATGAAAATCGTCCTATTTCTGGATGGTTTCATCAAATCGTGCAATTCCTCTCGCAGAGGGCACTACACATGGTACCCTGTGCAATATTCATACAATGATACATGAACGCAGTTTATCCGCATAAACTGATGACGTGCAGAAGGAGAGTCGCCGCCGGGCAACAGCATCCCGTTTTAGTCAAAGGCCTACGTTACGTACCGGGTATATTGTTATCATGTATTCCTGTCTTGTTCAGCGCACTGTTCACGGCAAATCTGCAAAGAAAATTAAGTCCTGAAAATCTCCCACCTTACCTGTGAGTATTCCTTTGAGGACAATGGGCAGGGAGGTGACGCTCTTCAGCCACTCGATGTGGTCCCAGTTGAGAGAGGGATCAATGAGTGAGGCCACGTAAGCTGCCAGGCCGGAGTCCCCGCTGCTCTTGACCCCGCTGGAGTGCTGACCGCTCACCTTGAAGTTAGCCAACCTAAATCACAAATCACCGGTCAAAATGAAACATTGTAAGAAATATTCATCCGATGGGCGTGAGATAAATTGATAAATTCTTTGGCATCCCAAATACTTATTTTTCCCTCTGAAACGGAAAACTTGTCAGCATCAATTTGCCCATGCAATCAAGCAGTTTTAGCCCGATGTAAACTAACAGCTGTGGCTTACGGCTACAGCTATGACCCTTGCTTGGGATGTGTCCATGTGCAGTATACACTACCTTAGATTTGTCTATGTGATAGACGCACTCGCCATATAGCGAGCAAGCGTCAATGCATGCAGATTTCCTGATTAATTATGCGAGCCAACCAAGCACTGACCTCTAGGTTTCGACCAATCAACATCCTCGGCCTACCTCCGTCACGACACAGACAAAAATGTTCTCAAAACAGATCTGATTGGCAGATATGCTGCATTACACAAAATTTGCATGCACGCACGTATCAGACGTTCATACGTGGCATGGAGTAGAATAGGTGAATACTCAGACTAACCTTAGATGTGATGGAAGTGCAAAGTTGTTGCGGACATCTGCCAGCCGCCGCCCTAGAATGGGCGTGTCCACAGTCACAAACAATGCCGTGTAACCTTCCCTCTCCGCCCTCCGGATCAGGTCTAGGACGACACCCCGATCCCGGTACAGATAGAGCTGGAACCAGCGGGGGCCATTCGGGGAGCAACCACCAGCCACTTCCTCGATGCTGGATGTGGCCCAAGAGCTCAGGATGAAGCCAGTGCCTAAAGATGTCGCAGCTTTGTGGCCCAACCAGAAGAAAATGAAAGGAATGAAAGGTTGCCACAAAATGTTGCCAACATAATTATTCCATGTAATATGTGACATACCTTGCAGCAGTATGACCTCTAACCTGATAACAAATACATAAAAGGCCTGGGGTCGATTTCACGAAGCCCTGCGATCTATCGTAACTTGAGTTACGAAGGATAACCCATCGTAGATGTCTTATCCTACGTAGGACTGCAATGCATCATAAATGTTACGATTGATAGTAAGTTTCGACGAGTTTTGTGAAATTGACCCCTGGTGCAACAAAAGCCCCACTAAGAGCCCACCCACACGACAAATGTATATATATCCACAATGGGACGTCCAGGTGAAGTTTTGTGTCCAGGCATTAAGCACCACACAGTTCAGAACAGCTCTCTCTATAGGCCCAAAGTTTCAGCCAAATTCATGGTTTGAGACAAAAGGAGCTTAAAATCAGGTGTACTGACTACCCTTTGAGCGTGCAGTATTCTTAGTCAATTATTGCTATTGCACATCAATGTAGAACCAGCCATTGATGGGATTCTAATTGATAGGACCCTTTATTATTGATACATATGCCACGCCCACTGCCACGCCCACTGCCACACCCACTGTCTCCCGACCCCCACCATCTCTTGCAAATTGCAACCTTCAATAATGAGTCAACCAACCTCTCCCCGTCGCTACCTCGCCCTCGCTGTGTGCCATGCGTTGCATCGCTGAAGGGGCCACGCCGATTGGGAAGGCAATCTCTTGGCCAAGCACCGTGGTACGAAGATCCCTCTTGGAGACATCCCGCAAGAGTTTGGGCCTCAGACGGTACCTGTGTCAAAGAACAGTTACAAAGGCTTGAATCAGTGGGTAGTTGTGGTGATCAAACCCAGCTTGGTCCATCAAGGCATCATGGAGGAAGTACTTAGAAGCATATGGTACAAGCATGAAGAAATCTCAGTCAGAACTAGAACTAGAACTGTACCACGCAAGATACGACAATGTTAGAAAAAGGAACTGAGCTGTAAAGAAGATTTGCTCATGTTGCTAGGCCTATTTCTAAATTTGATTTGTAAATTTGATTGTTGAAATCTTCTCGACTAACAATGATTGTAACCCTTGGTTAGTCTAGTAGTACCAGGCCAAGTAAGAAAAACATGCTTAGCATCATCCTCTTTGGAGGCCGCCTGATTTTTTCTTTTTGGTGTAAAACCTAAAAAGGTGTAAATTCCATGATTTTGTAAAGACAAATTATTTATACAGCTGTTCCGATAAAAAAATTAAATCCCAAACTGGTCTAAATACTTGTATTTTCAGTCATTTCCTGGCCTGTGGGCCCCAGCTAGCAGCTGGTGGTTTTGGATAAATGGGTTGGTTGGCCATTTTTTCCAATAAAGGTAGGACGCTAAACATGTTGTTTTTACTTGGTTTTTTACTTATTATCACTCCATGGTCCATGACAACATAAATTACATGTAGGCATGGGTGTACTTGCGGGGTAAGTGTGCTTTAATTGGCCCACAAGGATTATTGTCAGACATGGCTTCTACTAGGCCTACAGTAATTTCCTAAATGTTGACCAGTTGTGATATGGTTAAATTTGTGGAAAGAGGGCAAGGCTTTGATTTTTGAGGGAAATTATTTATGAGGGATTGAGGGTCTGAAAATAATCCTGGCCTTGTGCAAGTTGATGGACTAAAGCACACTAACCCCATACTTGAAATGGAAAAATTGGGAAGTCCACAATATGTAAGCCTCCTGCCGATCTGTACTGTTGAAAACTTTGGTCAAACTAAAAAGTTTAATTCGCCAACCTTCTAAATGCAGCTTCGTTATCATCCAGCGTTTGCTCGTCCATTGCCCCGCTTCTGTAGTAATCATAAGCATTCTTGGGCAGACGATTTCTGGCGATCTCTTGGAAGTCTCGCAGGCAGCTAGGGCTGAAGTTTCCTGCCATTACTAGCTTCGGGAATTGGGATTAATTATACGTTTTTAAATATAATTTTAGATCCCTTTTCGTCAAAATTCTGGCGGATGGCCGGGAATGTTTTTGCAACGAATCTACGAATCCGACGTCGACGAAACTCATTTATGTCTATGACGAAACTAGATCATACACGCCCTCTATCGTCCGATTCAAAATTTCGGTACATCAGTCTAAGCGCACCCCTTTTTATAACTTTGGTTCTCATTTTCTTGTTCACCTTGAGGGAGGGTCGGTCGGTCGAAAAAAAAAAGTTTGGTGGAAAAAAAAACCTGGCTGAATACACAAAAACCTAAAGAAAATGATGTTCATTGTATTCACTGTAATCGCGTTTGAATATTTTTGTATTATTTCAGTGATAAAAAGTATAAAAATTGGAGGTCTATTGGCAAAATTAAAAAAAAAGAATTCCCAGAATTTTTGGAGACAAATTTTGTCTCCAGAAATTCTGGGAATTCTTTTTTTTTCATATTTTTTTTATATTATGCCATTCTGACAGGGTCGGCGGCAAAAAAAGTGTCGGTCGGAGCCCAAAATATGGGTCGGTCGGAAATGAGAACCACAGAATTAAAAAATCATTAGCTTCGCTCTGTCGGAGCTGGCCAAATCGGGTGCCAGTCAACTCGGTCCGTAACCAACTCGGTCCGAGTCAACTCGGTCCGTGACCAACTCGGTCTGAGACCAACTCGGTCCGAAGCCAACTCGGTCCGTGACCAACTCGGTCCGTGGCCATCTCGGTCCGAGGCCAACTCGGTCCGTGACCAACTCGGTCCGTGACCAACTCGGTCCGTGACCAACTCGGTCCCTATGGGAAAACGTACACAAACAAGAATCCATGCAGTTTGCAGCAGCAGTGTACAACATGTAGGGATTACAAGTCAACTCGCCCCTAGCCGACTCGCCCCTTACCGACTCGCCCCTTACCGACTCGCCCCCTGACCGACTCGCCCCCTGACCGACTCGCCCCTTACCAACTCGCCTCCTGGCCCACTCGCCCCCTGGCCGACTCGCCCCCTTGCCGACTCGCCCCCTGACCGACTCGCCCCCTAATTTATTCAGAAATGAGATGCAAAATGTGAAGTTAATTATGGCTTTTTATGCATCATTATTAATGACCAAATGCTTCTGACCCTTTTGTAGGGCCCTACTATGTGTTTATGTCAAACATTTTGTGATTAAGAACGAAAAAATGCACAAAGTCCACACACAAACCCCTGCATGGTTCGATTGCAGTTCAAGCAATTTAATATTTCATTCGCAGAACTAAAAACATCCAAACTTCAAAAACGCAACTTAAAAACAAGAAAAACAAGTGAACAACAACAACATACATGTACTTAAAACAAACCAAAGAAAACAAAACGTATCGTCATATAAATAAAAAAAAGTCTACAAAAAATGTCAATAATAAAACTTAAAGTTATAAAGCAAGACATTTTAAAACAAAACGATAACAAAATATGCTTAGAAAGAACATCGAATAATAAAACAAAAAATTGTTATTTTATCTCAAAGAGTCACAAAAACTCAAAAACATCGTCATAAGGACAAAAACACAAAAGTCGGTCAGGGGGCGAGTCGGTCAGGGGGCGAGTCGGCTAGGGGGCGAGTCGGCCAGGGGCGAGTCGGCCAGGAGGCGAGTTGGTAAGGGGCGAGTCGGTCAGGGGGCGAGTCGGTCAGGGGGGCGAGTCGGTCAGGGGCGAGTCGGTAAGGGGCGAGTCGGCTAGGGGGCGAGTTGACCTGTTTCCCATGTAGGCTACTTGCATTAATGTTTTTTAATGTCATCATAACATAATATGTTTGCTTGTGGCTGAAACCGTGAAGAAATAAATTATGTTGATACCATAATTATTAGATAAAATGGCACAATACAATTTTTATTAAAATATTAATTAAATTATACACGAAGTCAAATGCCTTATGAAAACGTGCTTTTTATGTTTAAAATTAATAAATCAATTAATGAATAATAATGATGATTGTTTTGTGTTTTTGTTTTTGATTTTTGAGCTTTGTTTTAATTAATCTGTGTATAAACATATAACATAATTTAATATAATATTTATAATTGGCAGTTGTTTTAAAGGCACGTCTTTTGAAGACAGGTTTTTTTTTTTTTTTTTTTTTTTTTACTTTTTGTCAGGCCCATGGACCAATGTATTTTTCATTCTTTTAATGTTTTTAAGATAATAAATGAATAAATAAATAAATAGACCTAAATAAATAGTTAAATTCACGCAATTTGCGAGACTACGTACTCGTTTTGCTGCAACAAAATTACCAGACGTTTTTGCGTGCATTTTCCCATAGGGACCGAGTTGGTCACGGACCGAGTTGGTCACGGACCGAGTTGGTCACTGACCGAGTTGGCCTCGGACCGAGTTGGTTACGGACCGAGTTGGGCATGGACCGAGTTAGTTACGGACCGAGTTGGTCACGGACCGAGTTGACTCGGACCGAGTTGGTTACGGACCGAGTTGACCTGAAACCTTTGTATTACAGGTAGTATCATACTTTGGTAAGAGTCTTCCCAAAGTATGACACTACCTTTAAAGGTATTATCATACTTTGGTAAGAGACCAAAACAGAAATTTTCCCAGATGTACGTACAACTTTCAGGGTATGAACATGATGCTGGTAGAAACCTACCGTTAATTGTTTTCTGCCTGAAATGGTGTATTTATCCAGAAATTAGTAAAACAACCACGAAAATCTTTTTGATCTTTTAAAAGATCAAAAATAAAAGAGAAAACACTTAAGAAATACTGTGGCCGTTTTTCACTGTTTTCTCAAAAAGTGGGCAACGTATGGGACTGAAATTTTCATAGACTACTTTTACTGTATCTTCCTTGATATGTTTGCCCACGAATCTTATCTTATCTGTATTTCTTTGACAAAAACCAAAGTATGATACAACCTTTAATCAGTTTCTAAAATACCCAATACTTCCTTTCGGTGGTTAAATTATTTGATGATCATTTCTTTTATGAAATTTTGTTGGTCTGTTACATCATGTAACTCTATGATAGAGTAAAAGAAAGAGACTAAAAGAAATGCAACACATTAAAGTTCAATAATGTCATTTATTGCTCCTTTCAATCCTTTGGCCGAATTCTTGATGATTAATTGAATTGAATTTAACATTCAACAGGTATGCAAAATATTTAACAGTTTAATAAAAAAAAGCTCTATTTTAAACTGAACTCAAACATGGAACACTTATAAATTTCTTCCTTTTTTGGTAGAATTCTGATTATGAATTAAATGAACACAACTCTGATATTTCCACTCAGTGTGGATGTATGATTGTTTTTTCAAAATTTAATTTAAAATTTAAAATTTAATTTCTCTTTTATTTATAAATGAAAATCCTGGATAAGATTTTAGACTTGCACATGTCTCGTTTTTAAAATTGTGAAATTAGGAAATATTGCACCACAAAGAAAAAAGACAAGAATTTTTTTTTTTTAGGAAAATGGCAAGAAATGAACACTATCATGCTTGTGAGTGAACCAAAGCCAGACATAAAAATTATACATTATAGTATTATTGCATTAGAATAAAAAGCTGCATGTATCACGACTGTGGCAGTTTCACCTGTCTAAGGCTTGAAATTGCAAACACTACTATGAGAAATGGGTATCCTATTGCAAATTTGTATTTTAGTCTATATTGCTCATTTGAGTTGGGGGGGTTGACTACACACCTACCCCCACCCGCCCTCGCAGTGCCTGGCTAAAAAAATTCACTCTGGGTAAAGACCTACAGCAGGGGACCACTCATAAAGGAATCAACTGGAGTCATTCACATTTTACTTGGCAACAGACCTAGCTAGAACCAATCATGGTTTAGTTTAACATTGGAGCAGGAGCGGATCCAGGATTTTCCAAAAGGGGGGGGGGGGGGGTTGATGAAAATAAAATGCGCCAATTCAAAAGCGACGGATGCATTTCGGGCCGATTAAAGCTAGCTAATTTTGTCTCCCCCTCTTTTTCTTCTCTTTTTGAGTCGTTCTCTCTCTTAGAACTATATATTGTTTTTCCTTTTTGTTTCTCTATTCTTTTCTTTTCTTTTTTTCTTTTGCTGGAAGAAAAGGGGGAGTGGGGGGATGCGCCCCCCCCCCACATCCCCCTCTGGATCCGCCCCTGTGGAGGAACTTTCCTCCATGGCTTACCACTGATGGTTGTAGCATGATCTTGCATCTTGTCACTTGGCACAGTGCAGTTGTACAATGCTCCAATAATACGAGCCAAATTACAGGGTATATGCACCTACACCTGATCCGGATGAAACTTGGGACATTTGCGACTCAGTCCCAAAACAATGCTGTGGCATCCATTGCAAGGGGTCTACAATAGAATTTGGGTGGATTCAGGTGGTTTGTGAATGGTTGAGGTCAATAAAGAAAGTAAATGATTAATCATATAAAAAAAACCGATTCATTCAATTTAAAAACAAAAATAATGATGTAATAAGTGACATTCTGTGCATATTACAATCTTAATATTTGAGTTATAAAATATTGTGAAATAATATATGAAATGTATTGCAATATTTTTGGCAACTTGTAGTTTTATATATCCATATTTTATACATAATAACTGATGATCTGTCATTTCAAACAATACTTCTTGTATTTGCAAAAGTTTCAAATACTCTCAATAATTCAAATCATATGGCTGAAAGTAGAGTGCTATGCACCATCCAAACAAACAGATCCAAAGAAAGATCAATATTCTGTTCATACTTAAAGTTTTACAAGATCTTCCCTGTAAAAGTTCATGTGGAGATTGAAATGATAATTCTGTACATTTTCTGACAATGAATCAGGTGCATTATGTAACCTGTGATTTAGAGCCAGGGATAGACAGCTTTCAGTTTCAACTCTGTGTGGCATGATGAATGCAAGGGGTTTGCGGTGAAAATGTTTCCCTTCAGCTGTGAATGGCAAAAGGATAAACCATTTTCAGTCTCCAGAGTACAGTGTGCGGGAATCTGAACAACAGCTCCTATGCACCAACCCCCAAACTCCCCGCCATTCCCCCTTATTTACCAAGCAACAAGTCGGCTGGAGTATTGCATTGATGGCCAGTGGTCACCAATTAGGCTCAAGGCTGAGACACTGACATTAGAGATGGTTGACGGACATACTGGCTGCCTATGGTCAGTCTTGGCCTTATACGTCCTGGCTTGCTTGAGTCATCATCTCTCTCTTGCTTCTATGCCATTGGTTCCATTCGCGAGCTCTCCGACTACACATCAACAAAAGTATTTAAACAAAACATGTCTGGGTTTCAAAATGGGATGTCAGTCTGCTTCAGTTGTCAAATGAACACGACTTCTTTTCAAAAACTAAGTCTAAGCAAATCTTTCTTCAGCCTGGTTGCTAGATAACCCCACATGGAGTGGGGTGCAACCTTGGATAAACAAACGTACCTGTAGTGTTTCTTGAAGTGTGAGGGGAGCTCCTTCCACGCTTGGCTGAGAAGCCTGGTAATCTCCCTCCCTTGCAGTCTTGGCCACTTCCTGAAAAGATTGAATCAATCGATTACATTTCATGGAGCGTCAAATACTTGGCAAAAAACAACGATAAAACTCTTACATTGTGTGGAAAGTGGCACGCAAGAAAGCAAAGATCCTTGACCCTGTGGAAAACATGTAAACTGACAACCACAAGTCTACAACTTCTCCTGGAATGCGTCTGGAGATGATGCACTTCGGGATGCATCTCTTAACCGTCACCAAATCTAAATCTATCCCCTGTGATTTTGAAGATTATAGGAATGCATAACTCAATATTATACATACTCCAAAAAGACTAAGGCAAGCCATTTTTGATTCTATATTTGGTTCTTTATTCAGAACATCTCCAGGAAGATGTTCTGGTTATGGGAATGCATAGCCCCGATAACATTACTTATAAAGGCCTACTTGAGGGCCTGCATGATGCCCAAATAAGTCCCTCTTCAAAGGATTGAGCCATAGGAATACTGAGTAGATTGTGGGGCATTCTGAAGAATTCATTAAGGTTCCTAGGGGACATGCCATGAGGTTTAAGATTAAAATGTTAACTTAGTTGATAATTATGACACACAACAGTGAGCATGTAAGCAAATTGATAAATTGAAAGAAGCAACCCCAATCAATCCTGCTCTGATGATTGGCAAATCACTTACTCTCTGAACCTTGGGTGGTTGACCTTGGTGAAGAGCTGATAGCCGTTAATCCAAGAGCGACGCATGGGACAACCAGAGGATGTCGTCTCGGTCATTATGGAGGCACTGCTTTCACTGCATGTAATATCCGGTGGAGTGCCCGACTCTTCAAAATGAAGGCAGCTGGGATCGGCCACCAACTTCTGGGCACTGGCAACTGTGGCTTGGTTCTTCTGTTGTCAAAGGAAACCAAAAAACAAATAGACCCTTGACTCTCTTGGGGGACAGAGACATTGCTTCTTTGGATACAATCAGGCAGAGAGAAATGCACTGCAACTGATCTATTTGAGAACATGAGTATGACATTTTTATTTCTGAGCGTACCTGTGGAAGAGAGGACTTCTCCGGGGAGGGTCCATTATATGGCAACATCACTGATGAGGAAGCTACTTCATTAGTTGGTGCATTGGTTGCTGGCTGGATGGGAACAAAACGTGATGTGCTCTTGCATGATGGGGTTGATGCAGTGGTCCGAGTTTGACGGGCTGGGGCAACAGATGAGGCAATCACCGGGGTCTTGGAAATGATGGCGGACCCGCGAGTCACTACTGTGACAGGAAGGGAGCTCGGCTGTTGACATATGTAGAGGGTAGGGCTCAAGATGCTCTGTGTGTCAGTTTGGCAAATGACCCCTGTCTCGCTCGGCATTATCACCTGGGTGCCGGTCATCTCGGGGAGGGAAACGTGGCTGCATTCCTGCTGCCCGGAGTACGGAGCAAAAGCATCGCTCGGTAGACTGGCTTCAGTCGGGACGCCTGAGGAAATGAATGCTGCCAGGACCCTAGTGGAGTAAGAGTGCTCATTGTAAAGATGAGGGTTGGTGTCGAGGGGCTGAATCGTTGTAAGGGCCAAGTGGCTTGAGCTCGACACTGGGATGCTCGCTGGAGGGAGCACCTCAACTTGTTTAGGAGAGATTGCACAACTACTCTCTGGCAAGGAATCCACAACGATGAAGTCCTCATGGCTCTTCTTCAGCTCTTGGTCATCAGAAGCCGACAGTGATTTGGAGGGAGATCCACTCCTTTTTGGAAAAATGTTGCTCCCAATAAACTGAGGCGCAGGCTGTTCTGGGATGCCGGAAGCTTCCCAAGAGATGATGCAGTCATCTAACTGCGAAGGAACCTTTTTATCAACAACCAAGTTGACGTGGCTGCTGTCGATAGGTAACTCATCTGGGGAGTTTTCAGCGAAACAATTCTGTGGTTTAGATGCTGCCGCAGTGTGTGACACATCCCTTTTTTTCACATTCACGCCTGAAAGCTTATTTTCCCAGACCACCGTTTTTACTCTTGGAGATTTCTTCTTCAGACGGTACCGGCAGAATCTGGCCGGGGGAGTAGCCTTGTTTCGCTGGAGGCTAAATGGCCCGGGCAGCACTGGATCCTGAGGTACGTTTCTGGCAGACTTGTGGAGATCATGCAGGGTCTTGGGACTGAGCAGGGTGGATGCAGGAATTTTGAATTCTTCTCCACCTGAAACAGAGATGCAAATTAGCAATCCTTTCAACAAATATGAATGTTGAGTTTGGGGTCAATGTTCCCATTTGAAAATGCATCCAACTTTTTCCAATATGTCATTTTCTTCAAAACGTTTCTGCTACTTTTTGACACTGTTTAATTATATGTAGTACAAATCTCAATACCAGTAACTAAAAGTGCACATCATGTAGAATTTTGAAATCCAAGCCCAATTTTTTATTCTTAAAGCAAGGATTTAAGAGCCAAGCAAATTTTCTGGCTTCGCGGCAACTCCGTAAGATGAGCTCGACGGCAGACCACCTACCCACGACGGTGTTGAGAGGAATGCCGAAGCTCAGTCGGCCATCTTGGGTGTTGTGCTCGATGCCTTTCTCCAGGCAAAGACGGTTGATCTTGTGCTGAAGGAAATCAATGTAGTCATTGGCCCTCTGGAGAACATTGTACTGGGGAGAAGGAATAGGATATGATGCAATAAGAACTGGACGAAGTCTTTCTTCTTTGACTCAGGGTGATTTCCAAAAGGAGAACTTATTTTACCAATCAAAAGACATGCTTACAAAATATTGAGCCTCTGAGTGCATTGGGTCAAACAAACACTGCTATACCGAACATTTGGCTATACCGAACATCATCATTGGCTCCCAATTTTTGTATACGATACATACTGAATATGGTTCTCTGAATCACTATAACGAACAACCACTATAACGGGCAATATCTATGCATCCCGTCATGTTTCGTTATAGTGGCATTCCACTATTATTGAACGTACAGTCCCAGTTTTTTCGCCACTGCTGACATACCTTTGTTACACTTTTGTGAGAATCACTGTTCGGCAGAATCTTGACAAGTTCCTTGATGGCTCCATTGAGACTTTGATGTCGTAGCCTGGTCCAGCAAAAAAAAGTATTTGAAAAAACAACAACTCTGTATCAGTGCTTCAACTTGATGGTACTTGGAAGGGAAACATTAGGCAAGGCCAATTTCTCAAACTGCTCAAGGATTTTTTTCTCAGAGAGATAGCGTTTGAAGGGGAAACAGGGGGCAATGGTGAGTTGGTGACCTAAGGAACAAGTGACAAAATTGCCTCCATCAACTGCGTGGAGTTTAATGATCAGCTACAGGTTCGTACAAAGCAGAGTTGCCGACTTGAGTCGTGTGACTTGGACTCGAGTTGAACTCGAGACAATATTTTTTGGACTTGTGACTTGACTTGGAAATACCAGCTTTGACTTTACTAGAACTTGCAAAGAATGACTTGTGGCTTGACATGAACTTGCAAAGAATGACTTGTGGCTTGACTTGAACTTGCAAAGAATGACTTGTGACTTGACTTGGACTTGCAAAGAATGACTTGTGACTTGACTTGGACTTACAAAGAATGACTTGTGACTTGACTTGAACTTGCAAAGAATTACTTGTGGCTTGACTTGAACTTGCAAAGAATGACTTGTGGCTTGACTTGAACTTGCAAAGAATGACTTGCTGCCACCTCAGATACAAAGTAACCATGACATGGTTTATTGCAGGTTTGCTCCAGCTAATTTGTGGGTCGACATGAATAAAAATCCTGGATGAAATTGACAGTGTTACTGTTGGTTCTGCCAGTGTGATGGTGAGCACATAATCCTAGTCTTGTCTGCAACAGTGCATATGTATTATGTCATCTGAATGTGATTTATCTATTAAAACCACTGCAATCTCAGCTAACCTTTCGTGCATCCGGTGCATTTCCCTTCGCTCCTCTGCATTACCCACAGGGGTTGGCGTTCGCACTCTAGTTTCTGCACGCTTCAAGTTCAAGCCACCGGTCTGAACGTCCCTTGCACTGTGTCTAAAAGCTCTGGTCTTTTGCCGTCTCGTCTTCGGTGAGGGGGAGGGGGAAGGGGAAGGGGAAGGTTTGGAATCCTGCCGAGTCTTCCGCCTTTTCTCCTGTCTCGTGCTCTGCTTTGTTGATGTCATGCCAAGAGCCGAATTCTCCGGGATGCGCTCGTTTTCCCTGCAATTTTTTTTTCCTTTTACAATGAGTCAAAACGAAATTATGTAAAAGAACAAAACCAAAAGAAACTCCCCAAATCCAAGTCCGTTCACTACCTCGTACCAGGATGGCTGCCCTTGGTGCAACGTCCACATAAATTTACCAAAACTTAGCTCCCACTGGCTTTCTTAACAAGTTTTAGAGTCTCAGAGATGATTTACTGTTCTTCCTTTTCACACAAAAAGTATCACAGGAAAGGGAGCAACTTATGACTAATCTTGTGCCTTACTTCACTGTGTTGTTTTGCACAAGTTTTAATTAAAACTTGTGCAAAACAACACAGTGTCAGTGAAGTATGATGATCATAAATAAGGGGGCTTTTTTAATGGTTCATCAAGGTGACATTTTGCAAGGACAATTAATTATTGTCAACTTGACAATTACGGTCTAGAAAGTAGACGGAATGCCTTGCTGAAACCTTCATGGACCATGATTAGATACTTGAACAGAAGTCCATATAATGCCGGGCCAAGGCTAAACCCTGTAACTGGGCGGGGCACTGTCCTCCTGCCGTCCTAGTGGTCGAAAGTTATGTAGACCCCCCTACACCGCCTCCAGGCTCCACCCCACCAAAATTAAAAAAGGGAGTTAGGCCTAGCTCAGCTCAGCCTCAGCGCCCAAGTTATGTCTCCATGTCAGGCCAAAACTAAAAAGAAATACCTAATCAGTGAATGGCACTATTATTCTTCAGAGGGGGAAAGATACAAAATTTTATCAAAAATCCATTTATCACTTTTCAATTTACCCGCAAGTTCTTCTACGTGACTCAGAATTTCCCAAAAAGAACTCGTGCTGAAGCGCCACCTTGCGTCAATAAATAACTAGCCGACGTATCGGCCCACCCACAATATCGTTCTCAGTAGTCAATCAATAACTTCGCAGATTGGTTCGCACTCCAACGTAACAATAGTACAATTCTAGTGTGGAAATGAAACACAGGGGTCGCTCTCTATGGATACGAGACCCCAACGACTCGTATGACCCCGCCCAGCCAGGTTGGGTCACAGTGACCAAATGCTCATGTGACGATTTGTGCACATAATAATTACGTTGCACGTTACGTTTCCAACACATGCATTGCATCAACAAACAACGAGAATTATGTAAACCGAGTCAATGAAAACAGAAGTCCCTCAATTAAAAAATCTAAACTGCGGAAATCAACACTTGTTGAACGATTCGGAAGAGCAGACAGGGCAGGATGAGAACCGTGAATGTGAACATGGCTCTGAAGGCCAGGGCAGGGAGGAGTGGAACGGTGATTTTGCAAGTGCCCGGGAAAGGAGTGAGCGAGACGAAGCAAGTTCTGTACGCCGGGAAAAATGGTGTCACCAACGGCAGGGTGGGAGCGGTGCTGAACGGGTCGGCCAACGGTCACTGCACCACTCCCGTTAGCAACGGCCATGCTGTAGGACGATCGAACGTCAAACACGAAAAGGTAGGCATACCTCTGACCTACAGATGACCAGTTTTCGACCAATGCTGTGGTTAGGCATGTTAGGAATTTGGGCTTGTTTGAATTTGAAAAAAATAATTTTGAACATATTTTGATTTTGAAACAATTTTCAATGAGTTGGACATCCATGATGAGTTAATATGAATAGGCCTAAATATGTAACGTTAGCTCCAGTAACTTTGGGTGGATACGTCACTCCTTAAATATTTGGCAGTGTATATTTTGCAGGTGCCGGCGCGGCAATATTTCTACAAACGCTATTTTGCCGTTCCCATTTGCTAAATTGCAATAGGCCTACTAACGTTAGAACGTACCTCCGGCAAAATAGAGAAAGAAGGCCGGCTTGGCCAACGAGAAGAATGCATTACGGAGTCGGCAAAATATACACTTCCGAAAATTTATTTTGAACAATTTTTGACATAAGTCTTAAGAAGGTGCCAAAGGTTTGTTAGTGATCTTTTCAGTTTTCTACTCTGGAGCCCTAACAATGCTAACTGCCACTGCGCCAGGTAGTCTAGAACTTGGGCCTAACATAAAAATACAATATTATTATACGACCGCTCATTGTCAAAATCGTAATAATATTAAAAAGGCAGTGTATATTTTGTCGGCACCGCCATTCTTTCTAATCCTACAAACTTGATTTTGCCTAAAGGTCCATTATCATGCTTTTGCTTTAAATTAATTTGTAACTTACCAAAATGTACCTCCGGCAAAATAACCTTTAGAGAAAGAATGACAACATGACATCGAAAATCAGCCAATGACAAGAATAACGGTGCCGGCAGAATCACTTCCTATTAAAGTTGAATCATTCCAGTGCATAATTCCTCTGTGAGGGCACAATGTGCACTGGATGCTCAGCTTCAGACTAAAAAGTTTGGTACTGTAGCTTTCCCCAGAATTATTAGCCCGGGTTTTCCCCCATCTTCTGAAACAGTTGTTTCCTTCAATACCCCAAAGGAAGTCTTTGAAAATAATTTGTTGTACATAGATTTGAATACTTCCTGGCTGAAATGTTTGTTTGTGATAATACGTGGAACTGAAAGCTAACAAATGATTAGTTGGACTAAGAATCAAAGTGAAAGATTTGAGTTAAACGCGGAACTGAAAGATTAGTTGGACTAATGGAAAAGTTTTGAGTCATCTTAGACTAATTTGTACAGCATTTAAGGCCTATATGAATTAATATTTAATTGGAAAATGTTAGTTCACAGTATCACCTTCTAAGTGTACCTTAAGTAGTTCAGGCTATGATTACCTTCTGTGTTGGTGCTATCAGCAAAGGATTCTCCGTATTAATTACTATCTCAAGTTACCCACAAAAAAAACCCAAATGTTTGTCCTTGGCACATAGTGCCATAAGTTATCAATGTTTTTATTTCAACACTTCTTCAACATCTGTGATGTTCTGTTTTCAGTAACCAGTGCTTAATTGGGATTGCCACCCATATTCAGATATTGGTCTCAACAGGAGCAAGCACTAGGCCTACTCAGCAAGTCTAAGGGTGGCCTGTGGACTAGGTCCCTCTGTTGGCCAGCCCCACACCCCATTTGAAGGATAAGGACATTGGGGCAGAATGTCTTACTTGAATACCCCTTGGGCTAGGATTAGTGTCTCCCCCACCCCACCTTCTGTCAACTTACACCAGCAGCACATTGATCAGGCTGTTGTTTAGAAACTGATAATATGGATATATTGGATACATATAGACCTATCAAATGCAATTGATAACATCTTTAAAAGCAAGCAAACAATGAGAGAAACACACAGTTTGAGTATTGTTGAAATAAAGTGAAAAGTATGATACAAAATGATACTAGCATAGATCAACCCAAATCTGGCCTTGATTGCGGTGGCCTAAACGCTGAACACTGGCATTCATGATGGAACAAATGAAGCTTGAAACACACTGTAATGGGTGTAAAGAGAGTGAGAGAGAGGGACAAAACACCATCTGAGGGTACTCAACTGAACCAGATAAAAGCAGAATAGTACATCAAGGCCTGAGGGCCTAGTAATCCCAAAAGTTTCATTACGTAAATCTTTGGGGTCAAATGTTTTGTTTCCATGGTGACTTGGTTCCTCCACCCCACCAACATCTGACCTAATGTACATGTATTACCAAAGTCTGTAATTTCAGAACACATAATTGAAATGAAATTTAATCATTGCACATTAGTGGCGGCCGTGGCGCTCTCTAATGAAAATGTGATTAAAAAGCCAATTTTAATTATGTGTCCGTGTCAAATGAAAAGTTCAGGTTGTGGTACATGTACGTGTAGTTGTGTACACTGTAGACTATGTAGTTAAGACATCGAAAATGTCACGCGTTTGGGCTTTTGAATAAACACAATTTGACTCCGAAAGGGAAGCTGCAGTCTTAATTGGAAACCGAAACTACAGCAGATGAATTTACTCCTTGTTGTTTGTATGATGACATCCCAGGGATACTGACAGTATGGCAGATAATGTCATACCATAATTAATATGATGTCCAATGTACAATACAAAACATTATTCTGAGGTGCCGCTTGAGTGACAAGCAAACCTTGGAAAGCCGCATTCTTAATTTAGAGTACCCGGTAGTAGAAACGGAAGGCTCTGCAGCAGCTGAATGTACACATTGTTTGTATCATTCCCTGAGAGTATGGCAGTTGATTTAAATTGCTTTAATTTGTATGGCATCCAATGTAGTAGACTAGACACTGGTTTGAGGTGCTGCAGAATCTAGTAAGAACTTAAAGGTAATAATCATACTCTGGTTTGGTCAAAGAATGCAGATTCATTTGTAAGCAAAAATATCAAGGAAGTTGAAGATACACTGTACAGTAAAACATATGTGAAATTTCAGTGCCATACGGTATCCACTTTTTGAGAAAACAGTGAAACACGGCCACAGTGAGTATTTTAAAACTCTTTCACCTTATGTTTGATCTTTAAAAGATCAAAATTGTTTTTGGTCATTGGTTTTACTCCTTTTCTGGATAAATAGGCCCTTACAGCATTTCAGGCAGAAAAATGTTAATGGTACAGTATGTTTCTACCATAAAGTCATAGATAAATGTGTGAAGATTTCTGTTTCGGTATGGTACAGAAAGCAATTCCTAGAATCCCAAGGCTCTTTGTGTTTCTCTGTTTTGCTGTCATCTGTTAAAAATAACTTATAAAACCACAAATCAAAACTAGACAAGCAAGTTGAAAATTGGACACCGTCATTGTATTAACATTTAATATACATGTAGATTTAAAAAAATTAGAATTGTTGGTTGGCGAAAGGGGCTAACCCATTTGATTTCTACTTCATAGCCAGGGGCCAATTTTTTTTTAACAGTTAAGCACAAAATATTGCTAAGCATGACATTTCTGTCTTAATAAAAACAGGGTTAACAACCAAATGTCCATGTGTTGTGTATCACTTGTGATTGTTCTTTGACTGTTCGCTGACCATGAATATCGAATGGAATTTTCAATGGTGGTTTGTTTTATTGGGCGAGACATTTTTGTGCTAAGCAAATTTTTGTGCTTAACAGTTTTATGAAATTGGCCCCAGGCCTGGTCACTGTCAGGTGCTTCTAGCAGTTGTCTACCAGCACTAATTGCCAGAAAACGAGTGGTCCATAGCAAATACATGCAAATGCAGGCCTGATTTTGATTGAAAACTACATTGTATGCTGCCCTTGAATCTTATGTAACTTTGTCCTCATCCATTCATAATCCAACTTTTATACATTGTAGATGTTATACAGTGTAATACAGCAGGTTTTTGATTATATAGTAAAACTTGACATACATGTAACATCAAAATGTACCTAGCAGGCTGGCAACTGCAGTGCCCACTTTTCAAAATCAAACACCTCCAACAAAACCCACTTACATAACATTACCATTTCTGTGCCTTGTGTAAGTGGGTAAGATTTTTGACAAGGTCGTTGCCATTGAGCATGACATATTGCTGGTAATTAGCAGCACAATGGAATTGACCCCCCAGGAATACACTGGAAGTTTCATGTGACAATTCCGTACCTTGGCCTTGGCCTTTTTGTAACATTTAAAACACTCCTCTACCCCTTACTCTTAGCTCACTGGTGAATATGACTGTTTTCGGTCTTTGTATACATATGTAGGTCCTATGATGCAGATAATGCATGGACAGCTACAGTAATGCCCTATTGCTCTATCAACGTATTTGCCCTATTGCCCTGTAAACATTTCGAATTGTACCTGTGCAATATTATATGAAATACCATTTAAATAATTCAAGATCAAGCTGATCGATGAGATACTGTAGATAAGATAAATTTGGAGTTTGGAACGAATCATGAAGATGAACTTTCTGATCATTGTACAGTACATGTACATGTGTAGAAGCTTTGCTATACATTATGTACATTGTTTGTGGCAGCGGGCCCAATATCATGGTAGGCCTACTGCTTGTTACAGTATCAACGTGCACGTACAGGGTGTATGTATAATCACTCAGTACATTATATGATACAGTCAGAAGCAGAAAATTCTGTATTTCCTGGAGTAGGGAGAAACTTCAATGTGTAGTTCAAGGATTTATTGCTAGTTTGCTATTGTGAACATTTGGCACTGACTTTAATACATGTACCTTGCGAGTGAATATATATGTATGTACATAAGCGCAGGATTAAAAACCAAATTTCCATGTGTTGTGTATCACTTGTGATTGTTCTTTGGCTGTTGTTCGCTGACCATGAATATCAAATGGTATTTTTTAGTACTGTAGTTTGTTTTATTGGGCAAGACATTTTGGTGCTAAGCAATTTTTTTTGTGCTGAGCAGCAGCTCCATGAAATTGGTCCCTGGTCTTGGCCTTGATTCTTCACCTTTCCTACCCAACATCACTGGACAAGAAGCCCAATCAAGATCCAAGTGCTGATTATTCAAACTAAACGCTTTTTAATACACTGTTACATTGATTGATACGATAAATGGCAGTCCTTCAATATTTCAGGTTTTTGTGCTTTGTTTCAGGTACAGTACTATGTTATATATACACATTTTACACGTGTCCATTTAGTGTACACAGTATTAATAATGAAATCCCTGGAGTCAGTTTCCATTGTGGTTATTTGATGAAAAGAAAAGAAAGAAAGAAAGTATTGTGTTGAACAAAAAATGATCGGACCTGGGATTGGATCAGGACAATAAAAAGAAACAGGATTGTCTAGACTTAGAGAAGTGTGCGTGAAATAACCTTTACACCTGTGCTTTGAATAGACTGTATATTACAAACTCTTTTTCTTCGACTTATTCACACGTGTACTTCTGTGAAATTTCACAGATCTAGCTGAACTTTGAAGCGTGACTTACTATGTGTACATGTACCATGTTTGAGCTACAGTACATTTTCAAAGGCCACTCTTTAGCAAACACTTATTCAACTTACATGTACCATAGTCTGCACCTTTTGTTATGTGTAAATATAATGATGCATGTAAGCCTGTATATGTATACATACTGTACACATGTACAAACTACATATGTACAAATATGTACATGACAAATTTAACAGTAACCAGAAATTTTATGTGGAGAGTTGTCAAATTATGAATTGTATGTATGTACGTGCATTGCCAACGGCTCTTTCAGCGTTACATCATGTGTAGAATTGATTCAATTTTGTAGAATTAATGCAAAGCTCAACACAAAGGGTTTCATGAAAAATGGTGCCAAATTTAGAGTATGTTAGCTTTTAAAGTCAAACCCCTGAGGGTTTGAAATCCGGGGAATTTTTGTCCAGGAACCTTCCTGAATGTGCCTGGGGCCAAAAGCAGGTGCCAAATATCCGGGTTGGACTTGACGTCTAAGGGCAAGTCCAAGGGCAAGCTACATGTATGTACATTAGTTAATGTAGAACTGGTAGAAGGGCCAGCATGCCCTGTTAAAAGTTACTCCACCAGGCATGACAGGGCCCTTCTAGCTAGCAAATCATTCAAGTTCAAAACCTTGTCATACAGGAAATGTGATTTTTGATAGAATTGGGGTGGTAAGGGTTCATTTTAACAGATACACGGATACGTGTACAGTACAGTGTATGTAATATTACACTTTGATCTGAAACCGTATCTACATGCAGCTGTAGACCTGAAACATGTGTACTGGTATTAGTTTACATATGTACATAAAATGTATTACCTGCAACTGTTCAACTTCCAGGGCTGTTTAAAAAACACACCTGCCAGAAACCTACATGTACTTCCAATGGCTTACATGTAAGTTCATGGTCCTTACCTGTAAGTAATTGAACACGTGTATCATGTTGATGATGGCAAAAACAGAGCTTTGGAATGCCATGTGTAAACAAAGTTATTAAAGATTGATAATGATGCATCAGATTACAAACGCGTTTTCGCTGCAGGCACTAAATTAAGCACGTGTACATGTAGCATTGGTTTCCGTTTGGAAAAAAAAACGCTGGCATTGCAATTATGATTTTTTTTGTCTATGGGGGATAGAATGATGCATGCAATGTACAAATGAGACTTGCTGTGCACTGACTTTGAGTCTCACTGCATGTATATGTACTCAGTCAGTGCTTTTGAGTGCACACATGCATAGGGCAAGCATGTATGTAATGTACATGGCCTACACCTGTACGTATGAAGGGCTCCTATATATAAACTGTTCTATCACCCCAAGACACACTCACAAAATTAGTATAGTAACAATGATTAATTGCAGTACCCGCTGTGATATTGGTTTCGAGTTAACAAGCTAACTCCAGTATGCTTGGTGGTCTAGTGGTACAAAATGTACATGTACAAACTATTAAAGAAGGAAGTCGTGGGTTCAAATCCCACCTGAGCCAGCAGGCCCAGCACATGTTTTTGTTTTTCATGTGCACTCGAAAAGCGCTGAGTGTGCAGTGCTGATTTACATATGTACGTCGGTGATGGTCAAGCCTACATGTAATTTGCATAGGTTATCAAAACACTGCCATTAAAGTGATTAAGTGTTGGTCTGAACTCTGAAAGCTTACTGTGTATTTATGAAGTTATTCACACCTGAGAACGGTTGAAATTCCTGTGGAAAATTTCTCTTTGAAACGCTTTGGAAACCTCAAGTGACAAAAATGAATGTCACTGCGTAATTTGTCGTTTGTCATCAATCCAAATCGGTTTAAATCTATTGTGCCAATAAATACCTCAATCTGATGTGAAAACGCACTGATTTGGTATTATTTAGAAATCAACAAAAGTTTAATGCTTGTGTCCTTTATAAGATACTAGTGAACCCCCGCAAAGGAATCTTTGGTATGCACATGTAAACATTTTTATTCCGTGCTCCCAACTGACATGCAAGAGGTGACAGGTTGTCCAATTTAGGAGGTTTTCAAATTCCCATTGTTGGCCACTCCCAATTTGTGTTTATTTCAGGGCCAAAGATGAATCACAGCTACATACGTACACGTATGTAAGTGCTCCTGAGCTGCAGATTTTGGGGGTCTGGGAACGATTTCACCAAACTCTTCGTAACTTACTATAAATCTTAGGACTTTGGATGCATAGGAGCCCTACGTGGAATAGGGGGCCTTTTCACTGTTGCATTGACTCTTAATCCCGATCTGGCTTCAATCACAACGGAAGTGCGTGTTTAAGGTCGTCACTGGCCACCATTTTTTTTCGTTCCATCAACAACACATTACATGTTTGTTTTTCGTGGGCTATTGGGCTCCCATTCTTTTACGCAATGCAGACCGGATGTGGTCGTGTCAGATTGCGGAAACTGATGCGGCAATTATGACATTGAGGGATCAGATACCGCTGTGCAATATGATCTTTCCCGAAAGGGGGAATTGAAAAGCCGGATCAGCCCCGGATCAGATCCTGATCGTAGTTGAGTTTGCACTTATAAGTTATAATGTTGATCCGGATGATCCCCATTCAATCCCCCTTGCTGGATCGAAGCCCCCTTGCCGGATTGAGTGTAAAACGCAGTCAAAAATGAGTAAACCGGTGATGGTCTTTAGATACATCATTATGGAAGTGTCAGTGCTGATGCTGGGCTGGACATTCACAGAGGCCATGGATTGCTTTTAGTGTTTTGGTCTTCCCCACCGGTGACCCCCCAAGTGTTTCCATGCAGCTCTCCATTTTGTTTGCTCATTTGCTGTTTGTTTTTAACCCTACACATACATGTATGTAAATCCTGCTGAATGCAGTGCAGTTTGCACCAGTAGTAAAGAATGGTTGCGAGTTGTTGCATTAAGTAGTCAACAAACAACCTCTGGTCTGATGCCTTCTGTTGCACGTATTGTAAAAAAATGTATATAAATACCGCAGTTCCTAGCTCTATGATAATAAACTTGTAGCAGGCTTGGCTGTTGGTAAACCACTGGGTTTCCATAGCTACATGACTTACTAGGCTACATGTGTAGCAGTAGTTGCTGTTGATTGCACAGTGCAACAGATTTGACCATTGCATTCTGTTGCACTCTGTTGCATTCTGTTGCATTTGACAGCCCTAGCTCTTGGAATAGGATTTTAGAGAAAATGTGTCGATGTAATTTTGCTAGAATTGTCTTCCATTAGTCTTTTTGAAGTGTATATAGTATTAATTGGATTCCTCAATCTTAAAGACAAAAGTTATCTCTGTAGTGCCCCAACTGACCTCACTACAGGCTGGAACAGCTGTAACTCCCTTTTTTCTTGTTTCCATGAAATAGCCTGATTTGTCCTGAAAACGCTCTTCTAGCTATGCAGAAATAATAAGGTTTAGCCTACCCATGCAGTACTGAACAGAGATTTTCCCTCCCTCTTTCCTGCCCCTCCCCCCCTCAAAAAAATATTATCTAACGTACATTTTGCACATTTTGCATAATATGCCCCCTTTTGTGTCACTGGGGGTATTGCTGATAAAGGTTATATAACTATGCACCCCCTAGTAGTAGTACGCCTATTGTCCCTGTGGAAGTTAGTGGATCTCTTCATTCATTGATTTTTCTAAGAAAACAGACAATGGCAGTCAAGCTGCAAAATATATTGAATCGTCATCGGACAATCAGGATCTCAACTGTGTCCTTACCAGGGGCGAAGGAGTTGTATTATAATCGATGCAAGCCGATATTGAGTTCAGGCCAGTATGAAAAAGCTGGATTGACAATGAAGATCGATCAGGTGTTTTCACTCAGTCTGTCATAATACCCATATTTGCCAGACTAGATAAAGAAGGGATTTCCTATGTACTGTAAATTCCATTATAGGCCACATTGATCATTCATTAAATTGTGCTACAGACAGAATGTAGCTTCTTGTACATATGTAAAACTCAGTTTTCCCCTCTTTTTTAATTTTTTAATTTTTTATACACCCATTATCAGGCATGCAACTTTTCCTCGGATCAGCTGATTTCCTCTTTTTTTCCACTTCACTCTTATGCCATTGAAAAGTGAAAAACACTGTACAAAGTATGGTAAAGATTGAGATTTCCTCTTTTTTTGGAATGTCCAAGTTGCATGCCTGCATTATATTGTACATCTTCTGATGATGTCACACTAATATTGACCGTATCTATCCCAATGCATAATGTGTGTATTGACAGTAACCAGGGTCCACTGAGCAAAGAGCGCCTGCACTGAACTTAGCTTCTTAAGTGTGTTGTTGTCAAGACACATGTGTTGTGGAGGGAGGATGTAAACAGAAGCCTCGGGAATGACAACAAAAGAAATGCTTAGAATGAATCTCCTCCTATGCCTAGACCAACCATGGAGCTTGGAAGAGACCAACATGAGCTGCCCCAACATCTCTGCTTGAAAAATGCTTAGTCAGGTCATGAATATTCATGTCGGCACCACATATACATTAACATGCATGCAGGCTACCAGTGATAATGTCAGACTGTATCACCGTAATGAAGTGTTGAAATGGCTACAGACTATGGCAGTTGCTACTTTTAGTAACAATGCTTGAATACTGTATTCAGTATTCACGAAGCTGATTTCACGAAGCCCTGTGATGGATCTTAATTTGAGTTTATGAAGGATAACCCATGGTACATACATGTATGTAGCTGGGGCCTGCCCTATTTTACGTAGGGATTCAATTCAATGCATCTCAAGTCCTACGATTGATAGTACAGTACATGTACATGTCCTATACAGTGTATACTGTGTAACTTACGAAGAGTTCGGTGAAATCGACCCAGCCTGTATCATGCCATCACTGGACAAAGACAAATGTGTACATGGCAGACTTGGCCGATGCAATAAACTTGGGCAACAGTACAGTACATCCATTTATCATTATGTTTTAATGGCAACAGCCATATAGCCAGTACCGGTAATTGGGATATGGTCACAGTTTCATTTTGTCATGTACGGTACATGAAATCAACAGCAATTAACCGCCACATCGGGATTCATTTTGCATGTTAAACTGTTGGCCCTACACTGTACATCTAAAAATTAATTTTTATTTAATTCGATATTGTGCATAGGCCTATATTGTCACAATAAAGTGTACATATGTAGGGCCGACACTGTAGCCTACATCATGTGCTTTTTACTCTTCTCCAAATAATCATCTAAGGTATTACATCAATGACCTTGCTAATCATCAGTCAATGATGATAATATATACAATGTATACATGCCGGACTGGAGCCGCAACAAGCCTCACCCAGATTTAATTAGATTCCCCAGATGCCTACTACACCGGGATTTATTTAATATTTGTTTGATAATCGGGCGTGTGTTTCATAATACAGCATGATTCACAGTGTCTGTTTGAATTAGCACTTATTAACCATGGTGTGTTTTAAAGATTTTGTATGTTGTAATACCCGGTAGTTCCACTATACACGTACCACGTTTCAATTCGGAATTTTACCAGATATTTAGCAGAGTTTGTTATGGGTTTGGTCCAAATTCATTTGCATTTTGCAGAAAAAAAGCTTTTCATGTATATACTGTAGATACTTGTGTGTTTGATTGTTTTTATTATGGTACTTTTATTTTTAAGCATGACTCATTAATAAGCATTAATCAGGTATGCAACTTTTTCTCAGGTCAGCGGATTTCCTCATTTTTCACTTCACTCTCATGCCAATAAAAATAGACAAACACTGCACAAAGTCTTGTAAAGATTGGAATTTCCTCGTTTTTTGGTTAAGTCTGAGTTGCATACCTAATTAATTAGTATAGGCACAAGGCCTGAAGACTTCAAAGGCAAATATCAAACAATTCAAGAATTACGTCCTAAATACAACTATTTTCAGTGCTATTACGAATCAATATCTTTGGAGAATTGTGTGGTAGGGTGAGTTTTACAGGTTGGAGGCCTACATGTGCTGTACATACATTGTACGCAGCTACCAAAATGTATCACATGAGCTGTGTATGGTAATACGTGTATGTCTGTAAAACTAAAAGGAGATTATAGATTCTAATTTACTACATGAACAGTAAGAGGTTCCCATGATCCATACAATGTGTAAATTATACCTTACCACTCAGGGGCCAATTTAGAGAGAGCTTTGCTGCTTTAGTGAATTCTCAGATCTAACGATCGATTTTCATTTCATTGCGCTGCTTAACAGTAAGCTCGGAACATGCTTATCAATTCTCAAATGCTGATTGCCCAAATTGAAATCTATGGTAGTTGTAAATCACCCAGCACATGCACAAGAACTTTAAAATACAATCAATTTTATGCGGAAGCAGATTTCTTCTGGCATGTGATAAACAGAGGAACATCGCTCACTATTAAGCAGAACTGCGTGTAGCTATAAAAATTGGGCCCTGATAGTAGTTACATTACTGTATGATAATAAAACATGTACAAGTTTATAGTCCACATTACTATATGATAATAAAACATACATAGTCCACTGGTGTCTAGTACCAGGGCTCGAAATATCCACTAGACCGTGGACCGAGTCTAGTGATTTCAGTGTCAGTCTAGTAAAGTGTGTACTGCACTAGTCCGGCTGTCTAGTGATTTTTTTTTGCACAAAAATGCTGCCTAAATTGATGATTTTTTGTTGTTGATACAATATTGCGTACAATTATTGCATACATGTTTTCCTATGTACATACATGTACATGTACATGAATGCTACAGGTCTAGTGTAAAAAAGTTCAGGTCTAGTAAAATGCTTCAATTACCGGTGCTAGACCTGTTGTTCAGTGCTTTTTTCCACGAAATTCGAGCCCGAGCTCTGAGTACCGACTGTATATGATTTATGCGTAGTCACAGGGTTGTGAAAATTAATAATAAGTACCACTGGTGAGGTGAAACATGTACACCTACAGGTTTCTGGCATGGTGAGGTTTTGTTCTAGGAAGAGCCATGGTTATGATTTGTAGAACCCTGGGGCCAAGGGGCCAATTTCATAAAGCTGCTTAGCACAACAAATCGTGAAGCATGACATTTCTGTCCTAACAAAAACAGGATTTCCATGTGTTGTGTATCACTCACAATTGAACTTCTTTGGCTGTTGTTCGCTGGCCATGAATATCAAATCAATTTTTCAATGGTGGTTTTATGCAAATTAGGCTTGCCCTTCACCGACGTGAATGAGCACTGTATACTCAGTGCTTGTTAGAGCACGTGAGAAAAAATCACATGCTTGCTCAGGTGGGATTCGAACCCACGACCTCCTGCTTACTAGTGCAGATGCCTTACCTGCTAGGCCACCGAGCTAGCTGGGGTCTGCAGGGTGAATCGAATCCAATATCGCGGCAGTACCGCAGTAAATCATTTAACATTCACAACATTTGGTGGTTTGTTTTATTGGGCAAGCCTTTTTTTGTGCTAAGCAATTGTTTGTGCGAAGCAGCTCTATGAAATTGGCCCCTGTTTGTTTCGCACACGATAGTCGTGATCTTGCTGATCAGGATCCAAATTTGAGCGTATCCTGCATGGGACGTGGATCTGCAGATCACAGATTCTCTTGCGCGAAACAAACAGGCCCACATGTGGTGAACTTGATCCGGCACACTTGTCCGTAGGCGAGGAACTACTGTACAGTGCAGAACAGAATCTCTCCTATCACTACAGGCCTTGAGTCCTGTGAGAATGGAGAAGTTCAAGGTTCTGAATCAGAATGCACCTGGATGTGGTGTTACGGTGGCATTTGATTTCCGTCCTTTGCTTCAGTCATACACGACTTAGAATTTAAAGAAAAAAAATCTTTCTGTTTTTTTTTTTAAGTGTGATCATGATTCTGTATTAGTAATTTTTTTTTTTCTGGGAGATAGAATTGCGCCGATTAATTATTTACAGCACCCACCACTGGGACAAGGGATTTGACATTAGTATGTACACTGCTGACCCTAACAGCTAGCTCGATGGCCTAGTGCTATTGCATCTGCACCAGTAAGCAGAAGGTCGTGGGTTCGAATCCCACCTGAGCCAGCATATGATTTAAATTTCATGTGCACTCAAGGTGACAGGTAATAAGTGATTTGCATAATCTGTACATATGTACTGTACAATATACACCCATGTACATTGTACATCTCTTTCCATGTACTGCACTTTAATATCACCGTGCTCCAGGGTAGGAACTTTGATGTGATGTATAAGTATCCTTTGACATCTGTACCCTGGATTTATTAGTGTAGTTACATACACTATACATGTATCTTCAATCAGTCAAAGAAGTACCGTACACAAAAAGTGTGGGTGTATGTTTAGTCGTGTACACTTACATGTATGCTTAGGTACAAGGTACCTGGTACATGTATGGCTACACTGTTCATGTTGAGGCCTTCACTTGTGCAGTGTATTGTACACACAGTAAACTACATGTATGGTCTGGTAGTTACCAGAATGTGAAATGAACTTATCAATTGATAATTTACAGTACAATGTAGCCTAGGCTATAGTACATGCAAGTTGCAGGGCTGGAAATAAGGTTTGGTGAGGGCAAGGCAAATTTTCCATTGCAGGGGGCACTTCCATTGTAAAATCATAATGTCTATGGAAACATTTGAAGGGGTACCAAGGCCAAGAACCAGAGCAACGAAGGCTGTTGCCTCCGTTCAGGCTTTAAGTTGTAAAATGAAGTTAAACTAACTGAGGTAATGAAAGTCATTTGGCTTAGAACTTTCTTTCTTTCTTTTCCTGCACTGGCTCCGGCTTTGCCACTGAGTGTAGGCCTAATCTAAAAGCTGAAAATGCAGTTATGGGATTTTCCATTCTAGTTGTAGACCTGTCAATCTTCTTTAAGTGCAAAACAGAAGATAGAGCCTTTGTTCACTAAAACGACTGCCCCAATTTTGTCACCAGGTCACTGAAATTTATACAAATTTACAATTAACTTGGAGCTGAAAGACAAAGCCAGAGGCTAAAGCTGTGCTGCCTTGAAAGTTTAAAAAGACCCGCAATTAATGGGAGGAAGATTTGCCTCAACCTGGTCGAAAGCCATTTTTGGAAAAAAATCAACATCATTCATCATATCGACCATGCCGACCTACATAATAAAGGACATACATGCAGCTGGAGGAGACACAGGACATGTATACAATGTACATCGTACATACATGTAGGCCTAACATTTAATGTACAAAGAGGGGATTACATAGATCTACAAGATGATGAAGATGTTCCTGGTATGACATTCAGTACAGGGGATTCCATTTCAGGAATTGGATTGGTTTCATGGTTTCGGGGTGTGCGTGGGCAGAGAGAGTGAGACTGAGAGTCTGGGTGTTGGTATTGGCGGTATGGTCCGTCAGGCCTTCAGTTTCAGGTCCGTGCTGACTTCTTGTGACATGGATGGGTTCACAGCAAGTTTTTTTCATGTGTCCAGTTACATTACCCTCCCGGTTTGTGTGATGAAGGCTTGCCCTCCCAGGCACATTATTCCAGTGCTGGAGCTGACCTAAAAGAGCTCCTTGCTTGAGTTTAGGGTTCCCTAGACCTTAAAGGCCTATTTTGCAGAGTTGTTGACTCGAGTTGGTGACTTGGACTCGAGTCCGACTCGAGTCACCAATTTTCGTGACTTGCGACTTGACTTGACTTGGAACAAAATGACTCGCGACTTGACTTGACTTGAGAAAATTTGACTTGGTTACAACTCTGCTATTTTGTTTTCCCCACAGGCTGGCATGGCATGGACCAGAGGATGAATGGCCATTATTTTAACAGTTTTACCAGTCTGCGTATTTATTTTTGTCAGCATATCTTCAGTCTCTTGTTAGGAATCTATACACATAAAGCATTTTTCTTCAAGTAAGACTTCGGCAATTAGCTGTATCTTGTGATTTATTCTCATGATTTTGTTTTATCTGGTCCATATGCTGGACGTACATGTATCATCCTTGTTTTCAGACAAATGATGAGACAACCCTGTTGCATTAAATTCTACGTGGGTGGCACATAAAATACAGATTACAGTATTGGTGTGTTGGCCTGTTTTTTGGGAGTGCATGTTTGGACTTTGGCATTTGGGCCTTCAGACCAGTCCCAAGGTCAGAAGCCTGTTGGGGGGGGGGGGGGGTTGAATGTAGGTGAGTGGCAGCACTGGTAGTCCCAGCCCCGCCCCCCAAAATTGGAGCACTTCCCTTTCCTCACTCCTGTGTACACTGTACATCACATCTACCAGTACTTATGTAAAAGATAAAATAGCACTTAACACTATGTTCCTTATTTCTCTCAAACACTCGACTCTGTGTGCTAGATAAACACCTTAAATGTCTGTTTCTGAAATCTGCAGCATTGACAATGGCCCAGGTTACCTCTAATGTAGGTCATCTTCGCACACAAACATTGTAAATTGCGTCGATTTAAGATGTTTTTTTTTAAGCACTCAATTATTTATCTGCATGATGTAGAAAATCATAAAAATGCTAGGAGTTAAAGAGAGCTTTAACGCTTTTTAATCCAAGCAGGATTGAAAATTATAAGATTGAAATTGAAATATTTACCAGCAAAAACATCTTTACAGGTTTTTAGCTTAAACTGGGCAGACATGGCAGATGTCTTGCTCATTATTTTTTGCTGCATTGTAGGCCTACTATGCATTATGTATGCTCCATTGCCTTCAATTTGCTTTGACCATAATGAAAGAACTTATGCAGAGATTCAATTTTATTCACGCCGCAATTTTTCCTTTGTCAAGTACTGGCCACCTTCATAATCAGATGCGGAGGAAATGGGTTGCGGACTTAGTAATAAAACCAAAAGGAGACTTCGGTATCATATGTCAAACAACAGCTGGAAGGAGAAAAGACACACCTGCAGTGCCGGATTATAAAACAAATCACTGAGATCAATCTTTACTATGAAATTTCACTATCACCATAGTGATTTGTATTTTTGAGGCATCACGCTTTGCTTAAATTAGCAATTAACTTGATTAAGAACGATTCGCATGTTAAGATCAAACCCAGTTCTTTATAAACAAAAATCGGCCCCTGATTTCTTCTGCTCAAAATGCAAAAAAGATTTTGTTCTTCAATAACGATAAGCTCAAATCATTTACCAATTTCAACCGATTTCCAATGATTTATGGGATTGTTGACACCTAAATGAAGCAGTCAGATGTCATTAAGTGTGCACTAGAAGGGAAACTGTCTGTCCGAGAGCCCTAGTAACAACTGTTACCATGACAACTCCGGACTGTCAAATAGAAACGGGCATCATTTGGGACCCACTTTTCATTACTAAGAGATCTTAACGCACTTGAAAATCAGTGCTACACATGCGTTGTTGCCTATTTCATGTACATGCACATTGGAAAATAATACAGGTCTATTACAGGATCTGTGATACCATTCATTTATTTTTCACATTTTGTTTGTTTAATATTAGTGACTTTGTGCACAATTCACATTCCTGTATTGTTTCATTTTGCAGTTTGTGAGGTTTTCAAATATTGTCAAATATGTGACAGTGACGTGACGTGACATTTCAGTGGAAAATATTCCACTAGTACATGTACATACATGTATATGTATTAAAATCTACATGTAGTATGAATGACGGTGAAATAAAAAGCATTCAAATTCAAAATGAAACCAATATGGTTCACAATTTATCCTTACTAATTACACTTCTTTTAAACTCAGCTTTTTACAGTGTTCACATGTACTGGCACTTAAGTAGCAAATTTATGAGTTTTTTTTATTAATGTACATGCCATCTGGTAAAAAATACATGCTTGTACTTTGCATGGTATGAAAAATAAATGCATTTGAAATATCATTTCGTAAAAGCATATGAATAATTTACAGGTAGCAATTGTTTTATTTTTGGAGTACCGAGTATTAACATGATTAATCCTCTTGAACAGCTGTTTCAGTGTGTGTTCACATGATTTGTGACCAAATAGGAATTTCCATATTTTGTGAATTCTCCCAAAATAAAAGATTAGTATTCATTCAATGCTCCTGTCTATGGGAAAAGCTTGATACATTGGACATTTACGAAACGGAGGCTCAGGCTCCGGCTCCGGCTCCGGCTCCGGCTCCGGCTCCATTTCGTGAATCCATTCTGAAATTACGGGTATCAAAATAGAGGCTTATGGCTGTGGTTCTGAAGTAGATTCTCTGGTTTGAAAAGGAAAATAGAGCTTTGAACAGCTTCAATGTTATACCACAACCTTTCCTATATTTTCAGCAAATGGATGACAGAGGTGGAGCCTGAGCAGCCGTTTCGTAAACGCCCTAATTAAGTACGGTATGCCATATTGTTGTATCCACGGAGTTTTCTTCATAGCAAGTCCATATGTATGCTTGGGTGTCAATGCAGTATTGTAAAATTGTTCTGCAGACTAAGAGCAGTACCTGATATATTCTCACATTCATAGTTTAAAAATTTGAAATTTTATTATGTAAAACTAAATTCAATAGAAAGCTTGTGGGAAATTTGAATGCATTATACAGAAACCGTTCGTGACAATGCAAAGGTGGCCATGCATTATAAAGCAATGTCATGGCATTCAACACCATCTTACTGTGGTCAGCATACAAACCAAACCCACTGGAACATCTTCAATCAAGACTTGCACACTTTAAAGATACATAATGCTTGGTCCAAAGGTTACATTTAAAGGGAAAATTTATCCTCCCTGTGTTTTCTGTATTACATCATGGGTTTGTATACACTATGTTATGTATTATAAAGCACTGAGTACATGGACTATGTACACAGCACTTAACCATTTGCAAACACAAACAGGTGAGTCATTTACACCATACTCTCTGCTGATAAAACTGCAATTGATACCAAGCAGAAGAATTACATAATTCAACTAAATTATTTTCTTGAAAGACCGAACTGTACTGGTATACATGTAACAGATTTTGCTGTACCGAACATCATCCTTGGCTCCCAATTTTCATGTACAATGTATCTTATAGGCATGCTGAACATTGTTCACTAAAAAGAATGACTGCTATAACGAACAATTTCTGTGCATCCCAGCGTGTTCGTTATAGTGGTGTTCCACTGTATACATGTAATAGCGACTGGGGACACTAAAGGCATTGGCCAGGACCAGGAGTTCAAAGCAATGCCGACCAGATGCAAAAAAGGCTTGGTGGAGGGGAATTTGGAGTGCTCAGTGCCCTGAGCCCCAGGGGCACCAAAGCAAGTGTCAGGGACTTCAAGGAAATGACCAAGGGGTGTAAAGGAAAAAAACAGGGGCAAAGAAGCAGTGACTTCAGAACTCCAAGGCAATGACTGTTTGCACCAAGACCATGGTTCAGGGGCACCAAGGCAATGTGTAGGGGCATCATGGCAATGTCCAGGGGCATTAAGGCAATGTCTAGGGCCATCAAGGCAATGTCCAGGGGCACCAAGGCAATACATGTACAGGGGCACCAAAGCAATGTGTAGGGTAGGGTTGGGCATGTGTAGGCCTGTAGGGGCACAATGACCAGGGGCACAAAGGAAATGTCTAGGGACACAGAGAAAATGTCCAGGGGCACTAGGAAAATGTCCAGGGTCACCTGAAGGCAATGTCCAGGGGCACCAAGGCAATGTCTAGGGGCACTGTATACGTCTGAGTCCTTGCATGATCACCTCTTTGTCAAAAGGCCTTTTCCCACTAGAGCGCTCATCCCCGGGGCGAACTCACCCCGGCGCCACCCCGGGGTGAAAATTTCAACCCTGGTCCCGAGCAGGGTTGAACTAACCCCGGAGATAAGGCAATCTCGGGGGTGGCTCAGGGGTGGCTCGGGGGTGACGGAGGGGTGAACATTTCAAGTGGGAATCGTGGCTTATTTTCACCCCTGCTTCACCCCGGGGCCACCCCCGAGATTGGTCAAGTGGGAAAAGGACTTAATAGAAACTCAAGCTCTTAATGCAAGTTTACATACATGTACATTCGATGAAACAACTGCACCTACAGTATGTCTGTTTATTAAAACTAAACTATCAGTATACATACATGTATGTATATGTACGCACACATGAATGGTTGATGAGGTCATAGGCCAAGTGCATGCTTCAAAAATGAAAGTGATTTATGTTATGAAAAACCACACAATACTGCACATATAATGCACTGTACAATTATACATATAATGCAATGTTACCCCCCCAAAAAAAAATAGGTTGGGGCACGATTTGTACGACTGTGCATTGCTCTCTTAATACCGACCTGTGTCTGTATGGTGTATGCATCTGCACACTTGTTCAGAATCATCCTACTGTACATTATAATACTCTGCTTAACGTATCATTCATGGACATTGTACATGTATGTATTTTCCTAGATCTATGTGAAAGCAAACATGTACATGAAGATCACTTTCATTTTTATCTGCAGATAACACCTGTGAAAGGAAATTTATTCACAGGGTTTTGATAGAATCATGGTAGTACAGGTTTTGCCAAAACACAAGCAACACCTACACAAAAGCATTCCCCTGAATACAAAATGAAGCCCTCTAGAAACGTGCCGGCCAAGTTACGAAATTAGGGTGTCCAAAATTGATCTGCTGTGAAATTTGGAGTGTCCAAATTTGTTGAAGGCAATTTTCTTAATTGATTTTCTTTCTTCTTTTTCAATGAGAATTGCCCTTGAGGAGGGCCACTTTAAGTAAGGGTTTGAATAAATATAATAATGGAAGGAAACCATTGAAAAAGACTACGGAGAAAGGGTTTTCTTGGTGAACGTTGGACCACATCTGTTCAGCCCTGTTGATTTTTCAAAATGTGCCGGAATTTAACTCCCTCAATAGACGTCCTCACTACTGCGTTGCGAATTTCCGGCTGGGAAAATCCATGTCTAACAGTTCATTGTGTATCTCCCAAAACAGCGCCTTAAAAAGTAGGTTAAGTTCAACAAGAAATCGCAGCTAAGATATCAGCATTCAAAATTTTACCTAAATATGGACATTTATTCAGTGTCTATTTTTATAATTTGTCGGTTATTGTTATCCCAGTTGAATGGAGAATAGCGGATCTTTATTATTGAAACCGTGATAGAAATTGCTTTATGCGTTCAGCATATGTTTCCCTGTGCCTGCTGTCATGTCATGCATGTCGTCATAGTCATTTACTTCCCTGTTGACAATCCCGTCACGCTGTTGATGCAGCTGTGCAAGATAGTGTCCAGTAAGGCCAGACACAATTATATTTTTGTTTCCGGTTACATGGCGGAAAAAAAGAGGGTCGGTAGGTAGGAAAAAAATTTTATTTTATGAAAAATTTTTATTTGCGTATACTAAAATGTTAACCTAATTTTACCATGCCAAACAGGTGAAAAGGGTCCCACTAATTGTGATCTCATATTCATAAATCATCTAACTGCTTTTGCTGTCACTTGTACCATATTAACCTTCCTGTATTTTCCATTTCCTCTTTCAGTTTTGTGCACCATTCACTCCACCTTTATATTGACCTGCATAGAATTCCATCGTACAACCAGCATGATAGAATTAGAAAAGCACCCTCAAAGCTATAGCAGAAGTAGAAGTAGAAGTAGATGATTGCATACCTGCATCATTGCATGGTTCCCATTGGTTTAACCACACCAGCCGTATCCCAAAATGAGCTGACCCGGGCGGAACCATGCACATATATGTAGGGGACATTTTGGAGCTTTATATCGTACGCAGAGATGAAAAGGGGTATTAACAACTCTTGAAACATCAAAACATAATGCGGGACTTCCGATTTATTACATGTATTACATTTGTGTTAGAATTACATTAATTACTTCCAAGGATCCATCAGTATTCATCGCTCATCACCGGCCGGCCATGACATGTCACCGGCACCCAGCGCCACGATGTATGAAAAATATCAACTAAATAAAACAAGTATGACATTGCCATAATAAATTAAGATCCCGGAAGTATGTTGCGTAATGGCTGTTGATGAGTACCGGATCGCCGCGCCAGGCGTGCTTAAAAATTACAGCTCATTGAAATGACCAGACCCTCCCAAAACAACCCGACTTTTAGCTGATTTCCGCTAATTTTTAAGGGTTCTAAGTTTTATTTTGCGCTATTTCTACCGACATGACAGACCAAGCAAAACTTAGCGCGATCTTTTGAACACCGACAATGAACACTGACATCAAACACGATGTATGCATTGTCGGGGTTGTTATTTCGTTGCGAGATCCCCGTGCAATTACAAATATTCTGACCATACCGACCGTAAATCGCATTTTCGTGATCAGCTAAATCTTACTTGAATTTCAGTAATTTTGTCCAAGAAGAAACACACTTTTCACGTACTTGTGCTTGATCTAAAAACAAACATCGTGAGAAAATTCCCAGGGCGACGAACACATCGAGAAGACGTAAACACGACACATCGTGCAGTCAGCATGCATGGTTTAATCTCGAATGTTCTACGACTGGTATCCGACCCACACGGCCACACGTAAAACTTACGATATCAAAACAACGTGCACCAGTCTCAACCACGTGTGGGCATGACACACCGTACGTACTGTGTGTGTGCACTGTGTACATGGTGTAGGCTCGGTCGGTACCGAAGATCTGCCGTACGCGGTAGGATTTTTGGTCGGTATGGAACATGTATATCGCGGTCGGGCAGCGTATGGTTTTTTCGGCCGCATATTTTTTAGTCATTGTTTAAAAAAATACGCGGCCGGGCATTGGAATATTTTTTGTCTACACTTTATTTCAACAAAATTTGAGTCGCCCACCGGACTACCAAGGGAAGGATTTTGACTCGCCCGCCGCTTTTTTGAGTCACATTTGGCACCCGGGCGACCGCTAAGGTCGAGCCCTGCCGTAGTGGTTGACATTTAAGGCCACGTGTAGACTGTTCCACCTAGGGAGAATTTGACAATGCAAGGCACTCAGCACATGCGGTACATTGCATACATGCAATGACATTTTTACGAAAAATTCTCAATACATGTGACTGATAGAAACCCACGTCCATCTCGTTCACATAATGCACGTGAAGTTTTTACTCCCGGCCATGGTGAGTTTACTAACTTCTTGAAAACTTGAAAAGTGAACAAAGAAAAATTGACTGGAGCGGGATTCGAACCGGCGACCTCCTGAATACCGTACAGGCGCTCTACCAACTGAGCCATCCAGCCCTATGTTGGTGGTGACCCCAATAGTCAACTATCCTTGTTCGTTTGGCAGTCAGAAGCCATGAAACCACGCACACACCGCCACACCCCAGGGATCGTTTCAATGATACACGCAACAATGCTGCAACCTGGGAACGGTACATGGGGGATCACTCAAAGAGGATACGGCTTTTTAATTATTATATTCGTGAAATAACCACAAGGGAAACTGACTGAGTTATTTTAAGTCATTGAAAAGTGAACAAAGAAAAATTGACTGGAGCGGGATTCGAACCGGCGACCTCCTGAATACCGTACAGGCGCTCTACCAACTGAGCCATCCAGCCCTATGTTGGTGGTGACCCCAATAGTCAACTATCCTTGTTCGTTTGGCAGTCAGAAGCCATGAAACCACGCACACACCGCCACACCCCAGGGATCGTTTCAATGATACACGCAACAATGCTGCAACCTGGGAACGGTACATGGGGGATCACTCAAAGAGGATACGGCTTTTTAATTATTATATTCGTGAAATAACCACAAGGGAAACTGACTGAGTTATTTTAAGTCATTGAAAAGTGAACAAAGAAAAATTGACTGGAGCGGGATTCGAACCGGCGAACTCCTGAATACCGTACAGGCGCTCTACCAACTGAGCCATCCAGCCCTATGTTGGTGGTGACCCCAATAGTCAACTATCCTTGTTCGTTTGGCAGTCAGAAGCCATGAAACCACGCACACACCGCCACACCCCAGGGATCGTTTCAATGATACACGCAACAATGCTGCAACCTGGGAACGGTACATGGGGGATCACTCAAAGAGGATACGGCTTTTTAATTATTATATTCGTGAAATAACCACAAGGGAAACTGACTGAGTTATTTTAAGTCATTGAAAAGTGAACAAAGAAAAATTGACTGGAGCGGGATTCGAACCGGCGACCTCCTGAATACCGTACAGGCGCTCTACCAACTGAGCCATCCAGCCCTATGTTGGTGGTGACCCCAATAGTCAACTATCCTTGTTCGTTTGGCAGTCAGAAGCCATGAAACCACGCACACACCGCCACACCCCAGGGATCGTTTCAATGATACACGCAACAATGCTGCAACCTGGGAACGGTACATGGGGGATCACTCAAAGAGGATACGGCTTTTTAATTATTATATTCGTGAAATAACCACAAGGGAAACTGACTGAGTTATTTTAAGTCATTGAAAAGTGAACAAAGAAAAATTGACTGGAGCGGGATTCGAACCGGCGACCTCCTGAATACCGTACAGGCGCTCTACCAACTGAGCCATCCAGCCCTATGTTGGTGGTGACCCCAATAGTCAACTTTCCTTGTTCGTTTGGCAGTCAGAAGCCATGAAACCACGCACACACCGCCACACCCCAGGGATCGTTTCAATGATACACGCAACAATGCTGCAACCTGGGAACGGTACATGGGGGATCACTCAAAGAGGATACGGCTTTTTAATTATTATATTCGTGAAATAACCACAAGGGAAACTGACTGAGTTATTTTAAGTCATTGAAAAGTGAACAAAGAAAACTTGTGGGAAACTTGTTGCATGGTTTTTCTGATCCGAGTGTTTAAAGTGCACTGTAGGGAGACTGCACAAATTACACTTGAATGTTACAACATGGCAGATCAAAAGCTGGTAATGGCAGAACAAAATTGATTGTGTTATTAGTCCGAGCACTTTTATGGTCTAATTTCACGCTCTGGAAGATGTTTGCGGTTCAAATTGTAGGCCTACATTGATATTAAAGTTTTATTTTTGACGTCGTTTTCGGCTCACAAAATATCCTGCAAAAATATTGCAACATAAAAATATGACATAGCTTGGCCTTTTTTATCAATGGATTTCCGTATATTTATAGAAAATTTTATTTTGTAAACAATGGCATAAAAAAATTTTTTTTACAGTCGGCAGGTTTTTTTACGGTCGGTCGGGTAACCGGAAACAAAAAATATTTTGTGTCTGGCCTAATCCATTTTGACGCCGCCGTTGCGGACGTCGTTGCGGACGTCGTTGCGGACAGACGACGTCGTTGCAAGTCCTGTTCATTTCCCCTCCCATAACTCATCTACTCATCCCATAACTGACTACACACGGTCATTTGTTTGTCCCTTCGCAGGATATTTTTTTTCTTTTGGGTGGTGATGGTGGGGGAGAGGAAAGGGGATTCCCGGCCGGCCGTCCAACCAATATCTGGCACAGGGCAAGGCCATGTGTTTTTAAATCCTGTTCACAATTCATCATTTGCATCGATCCAATTCTGATTGTTTTATCTGGCCATATTGTTTTTCTTGTGAGGGCGCTTTATAGGATATTTATTTATTCATTTTATTTTTGCTTAGCCTTTGATAAAGATCCTGCTACGATCGAAATGCGTTAGTGCTTCCTTAATACTCCAAGCATATTTTATTTTTAGTACGAGCCGCAAGATTGCAAATTAGCAATGAATATACTGGTAGTTTTGAAATAATGTCAATTTAGAACTAATTCAAATACTGAACAGTACAGTTAGCTGGTATTCTACTTGGCCTTCAGACCGCTGTGAATTTAAGCCAGTTGTGAATTACATGTACATTGAAGATTTGTTAAAAACGTTGTACATTAAAAAGATTGGGAGCCAAAGATGATGTTTTGTGTAGCCAAATGTTCGGTATAACGGTGTTTATTATTGTGGCGTTCCACTGTACAACTACAGACATCAGCATCATCCTAGACACTGTGTGGAAAAGCTTACATAAATCTTTGTTATTTTTGGTTCTATTGAAATACGTAGCCATATGTACACATGTGCAAACGTACCATTAAATGTACGTGTACTGTACATTGTAAAATGCTCAAAAGAAAAGACAGGATAGGATTTGTTTATTTTTTTTAATGCGGCGTCCATTTGTGACAACTGTCAGCCACCACACGCTGGCCCCCCACCAGCAACTGGTTTCTTTTGACAAATTTTATTGGGGCTCTTGTTTTATAGTCACTGTATGAAGTAGCTCAGTTTTATACTAAAGTTATGATTTTGATTGATGGGTTAGCCCATTGGTTTTACCAGTATTGATTTTTCCCAATAGGGCTCCGCGCTCATGATGTTACATTCAGATGTTAGGAATTAAACAAGTTGTACGTCATATACCAAACTTACACGTAAATGTTGTGCAATTTGTCCGAACATCCGGTTAACTATCTGCTGTCGATATAAAGGACGTATTCTATAAATAGCTCGAGCGCGGAGCCCTATTATACTCTCTGAAACTTTCATCACTTTTTCAACAATTTCATATATATTTTGTGTACAATTGTTGTTATTTTTTATTAGTTCCAAGAAACAATTTGCTAATTTATTACTTCACTAATGATTTAGATAGTAGTTGAATTGCATCATTTTGTATTTACTGAGTTGCATGGGTTTTGTAAATTTGATTCATTTTGTCAGTTTCACAGATTTTCTATTGTATATTTCTTAATTTTATCAAATTAAGAAAATTAATTTTTCAAATTAAAATAAAAAAAATCAAGTTTCCACAAACCGATTCACAATTATCATATTAGTTGAGCGATTTTATCAATGTTGTCAATTTTCTCAATGTTACAGCCGGTCAAGAAGTTGTCAGACCAAGGTCCGAATGAGAAGACGCCCATCTTGATGGTCATTATTACTCTCTACAACTACTTTGCCCTGACGATCATTGGCTACATCAAAGAATACCTGAGGAAACTACGTCTCATTAAAACTCCTGGAGCCTGTGAATCCCTGAAATTGAAGGTAAGTTAAAACAAGAAAATAAAAAGAAATAGATTTAATTGTCAAATAACCACATTTGATGATGATTTTGATCAAAAAGCCACATCCTCTTTGAGTGATCCCCCCATGTACTGTTTCTCAGGTCACAGCATTGTTAATGCTGTGCGTATTGATAATATGATCCTTTAGATATAGCGGTGTGTGCATGGTTTCATGGCTTCTGACTTTCAAACTAACAAAGATAATTGACTATTTGGGACACCACCGAGGGCTGGATGGCTCAGTTTGTAGAACGCCTGTACGAATCCTGCTCCAATCAATTTTTCAACGATCATTTAATTCAAATATAGATTTAAATGAACTTAAGATGGTCGCCAGTGTTTATAAGTGACAGTGCTTGATGAAACGAAGAGCGATGAGACATATTTTCTTATTTTTGCATGAATTCCTGATTCCTGCACGAGCACCAGTTAGGAGGAACAGTTGACCATCTTATTGTGTTTGACCGTTGCGTGTGGCCATCGCCGCTGAATTCAGTTCACATCGAGGTGATAACCACTACTTAAACAAGAATGGTTTAATAAAGAAATTTGTATGTCAACCATCACTACCTCAAAAAGGTCTTGCACTGCATTCAGCAATGGGGAGGGGACGTGGTAACGTGTGCCCTCAGGAGTACGGGGGAATTCTGTATCTTTTGTCCTCTTCCGTGTAAACTAAATTCTAAAAAACGTGTGCACTAGTTTCTTGACAAATATTTGCAGGGTCAGTATTAGATAACCATTGTACATGTAAGAAATGATGAAGAAAATAAAGAAATAAAAAAAAAAACTGTTCAATGTACATGTAGGCCTATCAAAGGGAAGCTTACATGTATACGTTTCTTTCTTCCAAACTGATACTTAAGGTGGATGAATTTATTGCTAACGGTTGGTATACCCGATCAGGGGGAGAACCTGATCAGCCGCGATTTACAATGAAAGAAAATTATGCAAATAGCTACTGTACTTTTACTAAAATAAAAACTTAGATGGTAGCTTACCCTATTGGGTATACACACTTAAACCCTAGCTAAGCATTTTTTATATACAGTGTAAATCGTGGCTGAATTGGTTTTCCCCCAATTGGTATGCCCACCCTTACCCTACTGCGTTGTTGATTGGTTGACAAAAACCAAGCTGTGAACAACGTTAACATTTGACCATAAAAAAATGACAACATGTGAAAGCAACGTCATCGTCCGGGCTGACATATTTAAGATAACGGAGACAATGTTTTCGCAAAGTGGTTACATTTATTAGGTTTGTTAGGTTTATTTTTTCTTCCCCTTTTTTATCTAGCTATGAATTCTTGACTATTATTATTTTTTTTTCTCCAATAAATACCTCATGGGGAATGCATAGAATGAAAACATCTGTTGCACATTTGGAATAACTTACTTGTTGATAAAGAAAGCTATGTATTCAACGGTATTCTTCAAATTTAATACCTACATGTACAATGTATCTGTTTGTTTTGTTTGTTTGTTTTTAATTTTTGGGTTTTTTTTTGGGGGGGGGGGGGGGAGGTGGGGGTGTTTTCTTTTAACAAGGTTAGAAGTTCAGCAGTTTTGTAATATAAAGAGACTGACTATTAAACATGCATGTACATGTACATTACATTAGTTTCCAGGTGCATTCAAGTGGAATCTCTGATTAAGAAAACAGTGTCGAGGGAAGGCACAGCTAATGAAGTGTAAGATGTTCCTCCTGAACAGAGGAGGATCGCATCTAGGGAATGGTTGGTTGGAGCCTTATTTGTACAGCATCCATATATACATGTATGAGTGAGGGGTCGGACCCAGTTTGGCATTGAGTTGGGTTGACCATTTCATTGTGTGTACATTGCCTAATGAATCATGGGTCATGCATGCATGCTTTATTTAGAAGTCAAAGTGAAGGATGATAGATGGTGGGCTCACTGATGTATTAAGAGGTGACACCATTTTGAAATCGTTCCCCAGCTTTGTGGTATGACCCTCATATTGATGAAATGCAAGATGTCCATTTCCTCTTTAGAGGTAATATCATACATTGATTTTTGTCAAAGAAATACAGATTCATGGGCAAAAATATCAAGACATATACAGTAACAGTCATCTGTGAAAATTTCAGTCCCATACAGTGCCCACTTTTTGAGAAAACAACTTGAAAAACAGCCACAGTATTTCCTAAGTCTTTTCTTGTTTATTTTTTATCTTTTAAAAGATCAAAAAGATTTTTGGTTGTTGTTTTACTAATTTCTGGATAAATACACCATTTCAGGCGGAAACATTTTAAAGGTATGTTTCTACCACTCATACCCTGTAACTTATACGTAAATCTGTGAACATTTCTGTTTTGGTTTCTTACCAAAGATACTACCTTTAAATGGGCAGGGAAAAACATTTAACCATTTTACACTTTTGCTTTCCCAAATTCTCACATGAGTGTTTCCAAGCTGATGTGACTGAAGGTCATTTCATTGTGTTTTGATGTACGTTTCTCTCTCATTCAGGGCCCAATGTCACCACAGAATTCACCGCTTTACGTCCCCATTCACCGCTTACAGAGCTAGCCATGAATTTCTGTGTTATCTGAGTATTAAGCGAGAAATCTTCAAATGCGTAAACCGTGCATGCGCACTAGAGTGAAGATTTCTTGCTCAAATCCATAAAATACATGTAGGATTGTCTTGTGTTTAAAGCACAGACTTTCCTGCATATCTGTAAGCAGCGATTCTACACTATGCACAGTACCGGGGTAAGCAGTTTTATGATGATATAGGGCTGAGTTCACATGGATGCAGTTTGCAGGATGCATGCCAAAGGCCTGTTGAAGTTCATCAACTCATCGGTATCCAAGATCTCAACCAGACTGTCATTTTATTGCCGGAGGGTTTTCCTGATGAGTTGACAAGTTCAGCTCTATGAATAGACTCACTTCAAACTGTTGTGGGTTAATTAAACGAGTGCCGAGCTGGGGCCAATTTCATAGAGATGCTTAGCACAAAAAAATTGCTTAGCACAAAAATGGCTTGCCCAATAAAGCAAACCACCATTGAAAAATCGATTTTGATATTCATGGTCAGCGAACAACAGCTAAAGAACAATTTTGCTAGTGATACACAACACATGGTAATTTGGTTGTTAATCCTGTTTTTATTAAGGCAGAAATGTCATGCTTAGCGATTTTTTGTGCTAAGCAGCGCTATGAAATTGGCCCCTGTTCATTTCCTTGTTGAATGAGCTGATCGGACGGGTGGTTAGTCTAATGTGGTCCAGAATAGTTGCAAATATTACCCTCTCGTGCAGCAGGCCTATAAACTGCTCTTTTCCTTCATTTGTGTGGTTTTCTTCTTGGCGGCCTGCCATGCCATCTCAGATTTTCCTTTGAAGTCTCCCATTTTAAAAAAATCAAAATTGATATGATGGAGGTACATCGAATGTCATTTGTATGATCAACTTAAGTGGAAAATTACCTTGTCTGCAATTTTGTGTTTTATACAAAAGCACAAATTATGTTCATGCAGGAAATCGCAATTCAAATTTTGATAATCATAAAAATATGTGGATCGGTTTGCGGACACACCATGTACATGTAAGTCGTAATTTCGCACTTCTATTTCGTTTGCACTTCTCACAATTATTAAGGTCTCAACGTTTCGACTAGTCTGCTCATCATAATAATAGTAATAGTTGGTTTTTACCGGATATAAAATGCTTATTCCATCAAATGAGAAATATGCAGGATGCTTTCTACATGTACACACAGCTTAATTACAGAAAGAAAAAAACTTCAGCAAAACAAAATTTGCATACAAAGAGAAATGAAAAATGTTATTCTGATATGGTTAATTTTTGCATCATTTGGAAAGACAATTTGATTTTCACATTGAAATTGACAATTTATTTTCCTCGTGTCTGCATGTGGAGTTTTCATAGGGATAATGAAGTTTCAAAGAAAAAAGTGCATTCAAGCAGAGTCGTGAATAGTTTGGTTCTGAATCCATGGACCATAGATCCATGAAAACTGGCCTTAATTAAACGTGGTATGAACTAAGCAGGGTAAAATTGTTGCTCGAGCTGGCTCTCTGAGTGATGTACAATTGTACATTTGCCACAAAATTACCCATTGTTCTTTGCATGTACAGTACGTGTATAGTACATGCGTAGAGCCTAAGACAGGCTATCTTCGATAAGGTCCATTCAATTTTCTGTGGTTGTTTAAAGGTAGTATCATACTTTGGCAGCATACTGAAACAGAAATCTTCACAGATTTACATATAACTTACAGGGTATAAAGATGGTGATGGTAGAAACATACTGTTAACCATTTTCTGTCTGAAATTCTGTATTTATCAAGAAAAGATTTAAACCAGTGACCAAAATTATTTTTGATCTTTGAAAGATAAAAACTAAAACACTTATAAAGAAATACAGTGACCATTTTTCACCGTTTTCTCAAAACGTGGGCACCTTATGGGGCAAAAATCCAAGTATGATATTACCTTTAAAGACAGAGAAGTCTAGTGTTATAAAAATGTATTTTATAAAGATAACTCTGCCCGCTCCACCTTAACTGGCTGATAATCCAAGTGACCAAGTCGTCTACTCATACATATTGGCCAGGTTTGACTGACTGTGTTAATGATCTTATTCCAGAACTTGCTCTCCTATCATCCTATGATTTGAGGGCCAAGGAATGTACCATGTGCCATTGGGCTCAATATACTATATAATACCAGTATTATTTGACCCGGACATTGATGCTGATCTTCTGTCACAAGGTCCAAAGGTCTGAAGGTCCAAGGATTTCAGTAATAAACAGGGACAGTTGTAGCACAAGTGGGGCAATTATGTCATCCTACACTGCCCATATATCAAAAGTTACAAGATTTATAGTTGGAATTTGAAAATTGGGTCGTCGAAGTTGATAAGGTGTAACTTGAGTGGAAATGACCTCATTAAGTGCAACAAGTTTATAACCTCGGCTTTTGATATTGTTGCTATTTAAAGCGTTCAGATTTGTTTAACAGATTTTTTGATGGAGAGGTTAGATGATTTTAAGTGTGAACATTAAAATAGAAAACAAGTTTGTTTGTGTTAAAAAAAAAAAAAAAATCCATGCATTTTTTAAATTTTATATCGATCTGGTAAGAAATAGAAGTAATAAACTGCTCATCAACCAAAATAATGACCATGAATTATGCTCAGAATTAGGTGGGCCTGATTTTTCTATCGTCACATGATCGTGGCTACAGAATCTTTCTCAAAGGCAGACATTTTGATCCTCCTGGCAGGATCGTTCCCTAAGCCTAGGATCAAAATGTCTTGCCCTCCTTACTCTGAGCGTCTGACCAGTAGTTAGCAACGAACGGTGTTTTCCTTCTACATGTAATCATAAAAAAAATCTCCAATAATCCACTTAGCCTGTCTGTCTGAACATGTCTGAATGTGCACATCTTGTAAAAGCTGAAGAGTGAGAGGATTGTTTTACATTATATGTACTTTGAGTAGGCCTACATGTGCTCCGACAGCCAATCCCTAGCGTCTGAGATTGATAACCTTAGAACATTTCAAACCTTTCTCATTGATTCATGTGTACCATTGGGAATGGTAATCCTGCAGTTGATTTCAAGAAATGTTACGTATATGTACATGTAACTTACACAACGTACAAATGTTGCGTAAGTTTCGCGAAACTGCCATAACTTGTGCAACCAAGGCAGGAAAATGTATGTTGCGTTTAATGTTGCGTATGCAACATTTGAAGTTCCGTGAAATCGGATCCAGTATCCTACAGTATCAAATCTTTTCATCATCTTTTTCGCTTTCCCAGCTTAGGGTAGTTATTAACACGTCGTGTCCGGAATATAATTTTGCACTTAGCTCAGTGAAGTCTTTGTGAACTCAAACAGAGAGATTTACAACAGTATTTGTGAAAGATTGCCAACAGAATGTTTGTGTCTGTTAGTTTCGGGTTTCCATGCCGTTGCATTAGTGATGAATGGGGTGACATGCTGGCTGTGTTTGTATTTAGAATGGTTAGGTGGCTTGTTTGCCTGTTGTAAATTATAAGAAGGTTAGGTTCGCCTCAGCTACATGTATTTGAAATAAGAACTGCTGGTTCCAAGCTTGCTACAGAGGACTAACGACTTTGAATCCTGTACATAGGCCTGAAGTGTGCAGTGAAGGTTATACAGGCCTTGAATTTGGTTCTGAAAAGGGCAAGGCCACTTTTCCATTGTAAGGGGCACTTCCATTGGAAAATCATATGGAATCTATGTCTATGGAATCATTTGGATCTTTGGATCTCTAAAGATCTTTTGGAACTCCTTGCCTCGGGTACATGCTTTCCTCCATTCTAGTTCTTTATTGTTTTTAATGTCAATTCCTAGTTTCCTACCATCGGCTCCATTGAGTTGTTTTCATTCTTTCTTTTTGTCTCGTAAGCCTCTTTTTGTCTTGAGTGGCTTTTAGCCTTGTTGGGGCGGAGTACATGCATAAAATAATAATGCTAACTACCTGAGCTAGCCTCGGAAAGTGCTTACAATTGACTTTGCGTGTCGCCTAGGGAACCTGGTACTCAAAAATGGCCCCCACTGGACCTGCAAATGGATCTATGATTATATGAAGGAGAGCTGATGAATGTTTATTCCTTTGAACTATACCACAGTCGCTTACCCTGGGGAACGACGATTTATCAAATCTCTGAGCATTACCCATTTATCACTGGCATAATTTCAGTTTTATGTGGAGGCGTCTGCTCTCTTGGACTGTATATTCTGCTGTGGTGTTGTCGTTTTTTCCCCCCAGAAATCCCCGCCTTTGTAATAAAATCCATTTTCATTGCCAGAAAAGGTTTAAAGGTACAGTACAGGATTGGTATTATACCCAAACAGAAATTTTTACATATAACATTCAGGATATGGAAATGGTGCTGGTACTACATACATGTACCATTAAAATACATGTAGTTCCGCCTGAAATGGTGTATTTATCCAGAAATTAGTCAAACAAAGACCGATAACAGTTTTGATCTCTGGGAAAGATCAAAACCATTCTTAATGTTTTAAAAGAAGAATTGAGTAGGGTTTTTGCTATTGTGTTGTGACTCAGATGTCCGATTGAGCTCAAATTGTCACAGGTTTATTATTTCATGTACATGTTTGATCAGACAAAATGCGAGTGATGTTCTGTGACCTTTATCAATCATGTATTATACCTTTAATACCGGTACGCGTCCCATTACCGGTATCCCAAAGCAGAAAACTGTAAATCTACAGTCAAATGCCCCATTAACTGCATATAATACCTTTTTTTTTTAATACAAACGTGCTTGATGATTGATGGTCACAGTAACTGCCCATGATGCAGGTGGTCAAATTTGAGGCAGACTGAATAATAAAGAAGGTCCATAACGCTTACAGAAAAAAACTCTGAGTATTGATTCATTGTATCATACATTATGCACAGACAGGTCAAGAATACCAAAAATTCTTACACAATTTAACGGCTGAACGTGCATGTATAAAATAATTATGTGTGTGTGCAAAATTTATCATCATCGGTTGGTTTGAATGAAACACACACTGTGTCCGATGCTTTTTGAAAATTAAAAAAATTTCTTCCCATTTTCAATATATGTGTGGGATCCATGCAAGCCCATACTGAATGCGTTGTATGCCTGAAATAGTCAGACAGGTAGACAATGGTTAACGTGTGTGTCTTAGTGTGCACATGATTCAGGGAACAAGACGACCCTCAGCTGCAAATTGCAAAATATTCAAAACGTTGATGCTTTGGGTATTTTGATGGAGACTCTTCCCAAATCCTCTTTAATTTCACTCTTGCTGACATTACATTTTCTATAAGTGAGGGACTTCGCTGCAATCCTCAAAATGTGATGAAAGATACGTACCACTTTAGTGCAATATGGATTGTTGATACTTGTAAGTAAGTTGTCCACAATTCTGCAGTCTACATTCACCGAACAACACAATAATTCTTAAGATAGATTTCATTCAGACAAATTAATGCTGAATCCTTCAAAATGAAAGAAATGTAATAGGCCTACATTGTAATAAGCTGCATCCTCTTGAATGGTCCCATACGTACCCGGTACCTTTTTTATTTTGGTTGCAGCATTGCAAATGCTGCGCATTATCTTCAATGATCCTTGGAATATACATGTAATGTAGCTCGGTATGTTAGTGGTTTCATGGCTTCTAACTGCCAAACGAACAAAGATAATTGACTATTGGGGACACCAACAACATAGGGCTGGATAGCTCAGTTGGGACAGCGCCGGTACAGTATTCCAGAGGTTGCTGGTTCGATTTCCCACTTAAAGAGTAATTTTGACGGATTATGAACATTATTTAGGATTGTTCCATTGATTTGATCCGATCTTTTCTTTGTCTTTTCTTTGTTCATATTCCAGGGTTTTATTCCGCTCTATCAAGATTTTGACAGTTTTTACATACGCAATATTTATCGGAAACTGAAGGACATCTTTGAGACTCCGATCTGCAGCGCCCCCGGTGCGGAGATGGACGTCATGGAGAGAGTGTCGCCAGACTTCAACTGGACTTTCATGTAAGTTTCACTCAGGGTTTCTACAAACTTGGGGCACGATTTTTGACGATGTCCCTAATGGGAGACTTTTGAGACGTCGACTGAAGTCTCTTTTTGCTATCACTGCACATTCGTGCGCAATTGTGAGCATGCACGTGTTGTTGTGCGCGTGCGCTGTTGACTTGAAGACCGATGCTCCAAAGTCTCCCATTAACATTATCAGTGAACTCGTTCCATGTATTATGATATCCTTCGTTTTGACTTCTCAATTAGCATGTATGTCTGTTGCATCTCCCTGTTCAAGGAGCAGATTGACTTCATGCTCACAGAGAAACAAGTACATGTAAGGGAGAATGAATGGTTGGGAGTTCACTGACCATGTAGCTAGCAGCGACACCGTCACAAAACGTGCCCCGATCTTGATGGAATGACCAGTCGGTCGTTTCCCTCCCATTTTCAGGCTTTAGTATTCCAGAGGGCAGCAGACTCGTACCACATTCAAGAAAGGGTTCAATTCTCAGGCCAGGTCCTAATTAATGTCTCTGGCTACAGCCATGACAGCTACAGCTGTTGCTAAGCATATTTCATTCCTTTACTTTAGTGTACACAGACATGATGGGGCATAGGTGGCAAGTGCGTTAGGCACTCAAATCTCACCAATGTGGCCCGGGTTCGATCCCGGCTTGGGTCATATGTGAGTAGAGTTGTGCGTTGGTTCTCTCCTATGCTACGAGGGTTTTTCTCCAGGTTTTCCGGTTTTCCGGTTTTCTTCCCTCCACAAAAATCAAATACTTTCGATCTCAGGATGTGCTCCATCATAATTATGGGTTAAATCGTGCTGGCAGCCAAAGGCGCCGCTGTCAACTCGATCACGTTGTAGCCACATCCTTTGCAATTCAGCTCTATCTGTACGTATTGCATTGCTGGGCACCTCTGGAAAACAGTGTTTCACTAGCTAAGTACTGTATCTCCCTTGATATTGTTGCCCATGAATTTGTATTTCTGTGAAGTATGGTATTACCTTTAACCAAGATTTGCTAATGAGAATTCTTTTCTTCTTATCATTCTCTTTGCTCTTTTTTTTCTCTTTTTTTTTGTAGTACATGTGTAGATCAATGAAATTAGGCCCTGGTTGGTGTAATAGGACAGCTGGGTGTCCACACATATAAAATGTGGATGAATGTACATGATGCATCATCACTTATCCTTTATTATAACTCTTGAATAATTTAGACTGTAATTTATTACAGTGTATATTCAGACTAAGATCAATTGGTCTCCATTCATTTTTAAATAGAGAAAAAGCTTAGGAAGACAGAAGGTTGATAATGCACGCTGAAATGGAAGATGATTGATGGTACACTGTACTAGTTTACACTCCATGTTCCCCTGATGGGAGGTGTTATAAATCATGTATAATGGCTCTTACTCATAGTGTGGATGATGTTTGGGGTCCCAGTGTCCACTTAATAATAATAATAATAACACTTTACCATCAATTTTCGGCATTCGGCTGACTCCCCCCCCCCCCCCAAAAAAAAAAAAAAAAAAAAGAATTAGGCCAAAAAAAAAATGGTTGTGTTTCCCTCAAGTGGAAAAATTTAAATTTTGGGTCGGTCGTTTTTATTTTTTTTTTGGCTGACTATCAAACATTTAAGAATAAATACAGGATGTATGGTCACCAGGGCTTATAAATCAACGGTCTTGGGTTGTTTGAGGAGACACGCTTTTTTACTGCTAAATCTTACATTTTCTGTCAAAAATTGTGAGTTTTTATACTTAAAGACTCAGAAAAAAAAAAATCCCAACCCAAAGTTTTGGCATTTTACGGTCGGTCGCTGACGGCAACACAACCATTTTTTTTTCAGCCTTATCTCAGGCTTCAGCCGATGGCTTCATCCCATCATGTTAAACATGTGTTAAAGCTGAAGATAAAGCTAAATGGGTTTTGAGGATGAAGTTGCAACTGTGCAGCTTCCTTTTTATTTTTGTTTTGTTTTTGTCCATTTCATTTTTCACTTTTGTGTGTCTGTATAATTTGTATTCTGACAGAGGACCTATGATGGTTAAAGGTCATATCATGCTTTGGTTTTTGTCCAAGATATGCAGATTCATGGGCAAAAATATCAAGAAAGATACAGTAACAGTCATCTGTGAAATTTGCAGTCCCATACGGTGCCCAATTTTTTGAGAAAACAGTGAAAAGGGCCCACAGTATTTAAAAAAAAAATCTTTTCACCATTATTTTTATCTTTAAAAGATCCAAATTGTTTTCTGGTCATTGGTTTTATTCTTTTTCTGGATATTTACACCATTTCAAGCAAAAACATTTAAACAGCTTATTTGTACCATCACTATCTTTATACCCAGTAAGTTAGAGGTAAATGTGTGAAGATTTCTGTTTTGTTTCGCTACCAAAGTATGACAGTACCTTAAAAGGGAAAATGAGGTCCATTGTGCAAAAAGGTCCACATTTGGAAATCATGTACAAAAACCAATGGAGCTGTTGCCAAAAAGTTTAAGTCCAATCAAAAGAACAACAATTTTCATTGGATGTTGTGTTTTTGCTTGTTTATTTGTTTTTTTAACTTCTTCAAACACCCAAACCAAAAACGTCTAATTTGAATTTGTAACCTCATGCTCAAAATTGCATGTTAGACATGGAACATAGAACATACTGAATGTTTTAAACCAAAGTCAGAGCCCCAAGCCAAGATTTGAAAAAAGGACCATAGATAGAATTTCTAATAGCAGTTGGTACTTTGGTAGTATATACTGTACATGTAAAATCAAATCCTCTGAAATACACTTACACTGGAAATTTTATTTGGAATTTTATTTTTCTCTTTTTCGCCATTCTTGAAGCATGACGGGTCGATCCAGCAGGCAAATCAACCTTGGCTCCTACAATTATCTTGGTTTCGCTGAGTCTTCGGGTCCACGTATCGACACAGTGGAAAAGGTGACCAGGACTTACGGGAACGGGGTTTGTAGCCCCAGGCAAGAATTAGGTAAATGTTTGAAACGTTTTATTCTCGCTTGTGTCTTCATCAGACCTTAGGCGTCCTATTAAAATCTCTCAATTTCTACCTGACGTGTGAAGACAGATCCCAAATACGACACGTAAAGAATCAATCTGTGCACTTCTGCATTCAAAGATAAGGCTGTATGCGTCTGCCTCTCAAATACGTAGGCACGTTTGCACAATGCACTTTTACGGTCTGCTAGAGCGAAGCATGCCAACTCGCACCTGAACTAACTTGTGATGTTCGTGCATTGCATGCCGGCTGTACCTAGTTGTTTTTATTCCATGACAAATCAAATTATGAACTGTCTGCAGCTGTTATTTTATCCTGTATTATTCCTTTAAAAAAGGAGTTGTTTACTTTTTAAGATTATGTTTGCAGTCATTTCTGAAATAAAATGTGTTCACAAAGCATATTCGGTCTATCTGGCCGAGGGGGGAAAATCTCCCGCGTCAAGGGGACCAAAGAAAGAAAGAAAGTTGTTCTTGTGTTTCACTGTTTAGTTCCCTGTTAAAGGTAGTATCATACTTTGGTAAGAAACCATAACAGAAATGTTCACAGATTTAAGTATAACTTTCAGGGTATGAAGATGGTGCTGGTAGAAACCTACCGTTAAAATGTTTCCGTCTGAAATGGTGTATTTATCCGGAAATTAGTCAAACAACGACCGAAAATCTTTTTGATCTTTTAAAAGATCAAAAATAAAAGAGAAAAGACTTAAGAAATACTGTGGCCGTTTTTCAGGATTTTCTCAAAAAGTGGGCACCGTATGGGACTGAAATTTTCACAGATGACTGTGACTGTATCTTCCTTGATATTTTTGCCCAGCATGATACTACCTTTAACCAAGCGTCATGATTTCTACAGTGCACAATAGTCCGCAAAACCAACATAGAATTCCCTAGACTTTTCTCAGTCATGCAGGACGGCAGCAGCCGATTTCACGAAACTTCAAATGTTGCGTACGCAACATTTCGTTGCGTAACTTACGCAACATTTTCCTGCCCGTTATGCACAAGTAATGCCCGTTTCACAAAACTTACGCAACATTTGTACGTTGCGTAAGTTACGCAACGTTTCGTGAAATCGGCAGCAGGATAGGAAAAGCACACACTCATGCACTCATTGTCATTCCAGTCTTGTGCAATATACGTCAGTATAAACCCACAACAACAAAAAAGAGGTATTTTCCCAAGCAGAGAAAGCATTGCCCTTCAATTGTACTGTTAAAAATAGAATTATTAGATATAAATCGTGGCAATTCTTGCCCAAGGTTGACTGCACTGAAGTACTTCTGTGCACTTTTTTTTCTGCCAGTCACAGCCAGTGTTTTTTTTGTACATTTTGTGTATATTTGTTCACCGTCTGAGTTGTATTCATGCTGCAATGTTAAGTACATCATGTACAGTACGAGTGGCTTTTCAAAAGGTAAAACCTTAGTCCAAAAATGTTAATCCGTAGAAAAAAAATTTCCAATTCAAAGTTTTTTCAAACAAACCAAAAAAAAGGAAAAAATTCTCTAAGATCTACCCACCAAATAGTGCCTTTATGAGTTACTTGTGAGCAAGGTACTTACTGCATTTATAGAAAAATGTGGGGGGGGGGTGAAGTAATGGATTGGGGGGAAATGGAGTGTTTGCAAAAATTGGAATTTGTTTTTAGTATCACAGGAAAAGAAAACTTTTAGTTTGGCAATTGAGTTTCCAAAATTATTAGCTGTTTCGCATGCAGCGGAACAGCTTTTTTTTTTCTTTTTTTTTTTTTTCTTTTTTTTTCTTTTTTTTTTATTCCACTTTTTTCCCATAGACATAACACAGGGTTTTTATACAAGTCACTTCTACCCTTATGCCAGTTCGGATAAACTTCATACTTGGCACATAGTTAGACCACCACCCCAGGTACCATGCCGAAACATTTCGTCATCATGACGTCATCACGTGCACCATGACGTCATCATAAAAGTGCAAATTTCAAGGCTCTTTATCTCCGGAACTGCAAGTCCGATGCAACTCAAACTTGGTATGGAAGTATATGGGGACGTGATGTAGACAACAATTGCAGTCACGTGTTGATGACGTCATCGTGTGATTTTATACGAATTATTCAATTTTTTGACCTTTTCTTTATATCTCATGAACGACGAATCGTATTTTCGAAATTCTTTCGGTAAAATGTATGTTAGGTTATAGGCATATGCCACAATTTACCAAAAACGTGTGACGTCATGATGACGTCATCAAAAAGCCGATTTTCAGTTTCATATATAAGGGAATATCCGATGGTGATGAAACTTTGTGGGTAGGTAGGGAATGGTACTACATACTAAATGTGAAGTGACGTAATGATGACGTCATCAGCTGATTTTTTATTGATTTTTGAATATTTAATTTTGCCATTTTTTCCCAGAAACACATATAAGCCAATATCTGATCGGAATGAAACTTGGTGGGTAGGTAGGAAATGGTATTAATATCCATAATGTGAAGTGACGTTTCGATGACGTCATCGCCTGTTTTTTATTGATTTTTGTGAATAATTAATTTTGCCATTTAGAGCAAAACATAACACAAAACACGTGCTTTGGAACTTTTTGGACTGCTGATATGGCTATCCATAGTAGTGGGCCAATTGTGTACACGTGAACGGAGCACGACGAGCTAGAAAATCAGTCATTTTGCTGTTTTCACAGCCCATATGCACAACCATACATACTACGCGTGTTGGCATAAAGTAGACTCGGCCATTTCTGTGTTTCTCATGGCCGTGTTTATGAATCTGTATACGTGTATTGATGGACGACTGACGACGTTCCTGAGACATGTACCTGTCGTTGTTTAAAACAATAAAGACACCGCTGATAAACTATTTCTCTGTCCTGGGCCAATTGTGTACGTTTGTTTTTTACATTTTATAAAACATACGCGAAACAGCTCAGTGTTTGTTGCTACAAACACAGGTCTAGTTATTATTATTTATATTATTTTTACTGTGGTGATATTGAAAACAGCCCTTTTTCAAGTTTGTCGAAGCATCAAATTATGTTTATAAGCATATAATTCAGCGTTGGCTTGATCCACATTTTTTGTTTTCTCCCAGGCAACGCTATTAAAAATGAGGAGCTGGACAGGCTAACGGCACGTTTCCTGGGTACGGAAGACGCCACGACGTTCAGCATGGGATTTGCCACCAATGCTCTCAATATTCCCGCCTTGGTCTCAGAGGTAAATCAAAATCATTTTGCATGTTTGAGGGAAATTTGAATGTTTTTAAGACTGCAAGGGAGAATATACCAGTGAGTCCCAGGTAATAATAGCACAACTCAAATACATGTAGACATCTCGTGAACATGAGACAGCAAGATACATACTGTCGCAATCTGTATCTTTAGCAAGCGGATAGGTCGGGGTACTAGACGATACTGGTCTGTTCAACTCACCACACTGGCAGGATTTGGGCCATAGAGGGCCTTTGGGTTCTTCCAAGTTCAGGCAATACCAATATCTGTGAGGGTGTCCATTACTCATCCACAAACTTGTGGAATTGTTAGATCTCCATCAACTTAATTAATATTTCTCATCCAAATTGTATGTCGATATTATTCTGTTTTGGAGAACATACAAGGATGCTTAATGTACATGTTTTACAGATTTAGGGTGGATTTTGGGTGGACTGGGAGCACCGGGTGACCCTTGATTTCTTGTCTTTGACATAATTATGCATGCATATCGTTACACTGGGACGAGTGCAGATTCTCAGGATATTTCTTTAGTATGGCCGTGCCCGTTTAAGCACATTTACCTTGAATGCTGCACTGATTATTGCATGTGGAAAATTGCATTATGTTTTTATTTAAATAATTTTTTTTCTTTCAGGGTTGTTTGGTCATCAGTGATAAATTGAACCATTCTTCCTTAGTGCTGGGCATCAGATTGTCCGGAGCCTCGGTCAAGGTGTTTGAACACAATGGTAAGTCTATCAAACAAGTTTCACATCGAATTATTAAACGCCTTTAATTGTGAATTCATGAGAAATAAACATCATTTGATGGATTTCGATTGGTTCAGGACTTCAAATCCACGTCTTCAGACGGTGTTGAAGCCAAGTGCCCTGTCCATCAAAATCCCATGTTTGGATGGATTCAGGTTTTCTCCATTGCTATTCTCTACGGATTCAGAATATTTGTGGTACTGTTTGTTTAATGCACAGGATCCGAAATCTGCGGATCCACGTCCTGCAGGGTATGCTAAAATGGGATCCAGATCAGGAGGATTCTTGATCTTGTGCATTAAACAAACAGGCCCTAGAACAGCCCCTGAATTTAACAGAAGTCAGGACAGTTCTACAGTGTAGGTCAAAATACCTGGCAGTACCTGAGCTCTGAAGCTATGGCCTCTGTATGATAACCTAGGAGTTAACACCATAGGGAGCTGAATACCGTATGGAGATAAAAACACATTTTTATTTTCTTTACATGTGTACCGGTATGTATGTTTTTGTCTTGTTTTTGAATGTACGTACTTATACTGTATATGCTCTGTCTGTGATTTGGCTATTAAATTGTCTGGCCTAAAAATAGATGTCGAGGATTTTACATGTACTATTGCTGGACTCATAAGGTTTGAAATTAGATATTGCTCTCAAAAATGGGGAAAAAATAGTCCGCCAGAAGTTATTTTATTCAATCAAAAAAGACGTCTGCATTATTTATTGTCATGCTGCAATAGATTTACACATTCACTTTTTTTTTTGGAGGGGGGGGGGGTTGGGTTGGCAGACTATGGCTTAAGAAATTTCCTATTTTTACCCCGCAAATATGGCAGAAACATGGACAGAATATTTGGCGTTGCCATGGCAACCATTGAACAGTATTAAGTTCATGCACATGTAAATTTATTGGCAGAGGATCGACGTGACTCACAATCAAGAGACGTTTAACTCTGTCCTCACTACGAGAGACTGTTTAGACGCAGTTGTCGTCCCACAATGTTTATCATAATCTATACGGTTCGTCATGCAGTTAATTTTCTCATTTTAATTTTTTTTATTCCTGTTTTTTGTGGGTTTTTTTTTTTAAGTTGGTGCTGACAATTACAGCAGTTCCCCACGGTACAGACGATGAATATGACAATGAAATGTTTATAATGAACTCAAAATTATTCCGGCCATCTTGTGATTATGATCATCTAGGCCTGTTTGTTTGATGGGAAGCCTCTACTTGGGTCAAGAAATTATTTGGACGCAAAGAAAAAATGGAAGAGATTTTCAAGCAAGGACAGGCATTTGCCAAATGAAGCATTGTCCTTTTGATACTGGCCCTGGCCCACCAAGCTTCGAAGTAGGTTCGTGAAGGGGCAGATCCTCTATCCATGACAAGGAGCACTTAACTGGGGGAACCTAGCCTCTTAAGGCCTAGGAGCTCGACAGCGGAGACTGAAGTCTTAAGAGTCTCGATGTACTCGAGGCTTGGGCCTCCCCACTGTGGAGCCTATTGTTTGCTTTCTTTGTGCAACTGTAACAAGGTCACAATTGATGCAGTTTGGTTCATTAAAGGGACCTTCTGCTCTATTTAGAAATGAAAAATGAAAAGGAATTGAGCACAAACTGATGAGACATCTAGTTTTTTCCTTGGTCTTTCCGTTCTACATCTAGGTTACTTGTTTTGTGCGATGTGTATCTGCCTCGGTATTGGGATTTTTAGGGCAAAGTATTTGATCGCTCGTCTTTGAACAGACAAGTCTGAAAGACATAACCAAAAAAAAAACATAAGTATATTCTTTTCGTGAAGGAAGATCAGAAAATTAGTGAATCGAAAAATCAGTTGAATATATATCATTGGACTGTCCTATTTTTGTAATGCTTGGACATTTTGGGACTTAACTTGACATGCCCGATGACACTATACATACTCAGATTACTCCCCTCCTCCAAGATGGCGTTGTTAGAGCGCCCCCATTAGTCCACAAAAATACAGCCTGTAGCATTTGACTGATACTCGCATTTTGGTGCATCATGACAATTTTGAAAGGCCAGAAAGCATTTTCCTTTAATAAGCATCTAATATAAAATTTGGTTCCCGAAGCAAATTTGATCTTGATTTTTAAGGAATCGGCCGTTTGGCTTTGTTTGTTTGTTTTTCAGACATGAAGCATCTGGAACACGTCTTGAGAGATGCCATTTCCTCCGGCCAGCCGAGGACGCACAAACCCTGGAAGAAAATATTGATAGTCGTAGAAGGAATATACAGGTGGGTAAAAATTGTATTTGCATCAAATATTCACCGTGAGGTGCGTGTACATGTAGGGGGGGAGATCAATTGTCATGGTGGTTTTTTGTGTACAGAATTTTAGTGCAGACTGCCCCACAATGCATTTATAATTATGATACCTTTACTGCACACTCCGAGCCTATCACACTCTTGGCTGTGTTCCATCCATGTAATAATTTCCTATTCAACAGTCGGGATACTTCTAGATCACTGATCCCCCCCTAAACAAAAAATGATGTACAAAATAAAAGAAGTAGCAACGTGTGATGTATTCTGAGGCAATCAAATGACAAGGATGTGTTTTATAGTCGTATACATAGTTTTTAAGGGAAGGTACTAGTAGTCCCAAAGCGGTATCTTGGTAAAACTTTGGGACTGTTTTTTTCTCGCAGTATGGAAGGGTCCATCGTCAGATTGCCTGAACTCCTTGAACTGAAGAAGAAGTACAAGTTTTACCTGTACGTTGATGAGGCCCACAGCATAGGGGCCCTGGGTCCCAGGGGCAGGGGGGTGGTGGACTTCTACGGATTGGACCCGGCGGATATCGACATCCTCATGGGGACGTTCACCAAGAGCTTCGGTGCGTGCGGCGGGTACATCGCCGGTAAAAAGGTAGGTCATGTTTTAAGCAATGTTAAGCAAGGACTAATTCTGCAAAATGCATATGACAGTGCGTTACCAGAAAATAATCACGGTTAGTCTAGAAGTTCTTTGTTAATGAAAGTCTTGCTTATGGATTCCATGAAATTGATTTTACGTGTAGCAGTGCCCGTAAGCACAATAATAGTCAGGAAAGGTTTCCATGTAAATTGGCCCTGCTCACAGGGCAGTTGAAGCTCAATCTATCCCTCTCTCTCTCCATGACAGGATCTGGTTGAACACATCCGGAGGCACAGCCACAGCGCAGCATACGGTGGAACTCTCCCATCGCCTGTCGTCCAGCAAATTATCTGCACCATGACCTCTATCATGGGGGAGGATGGCACAAACACAGGTAAGCACACATTCCTTTCCCATCTACCCCTAACAACCCTTATCCCTCTACCCCCTCTCACCTCCAGGCAGTGCCTGTCTGGTTGCCAGAAATTATTTTTATAGAGCTTGCTTAAGCTTAAGAATTTGGCTTAGCAGGAAATTTTTAGGTGGTTTTAGTCAGCAACCTGGGGCTTGATTTCACTTATGATTTGTGATCATTGTTAAAGCCCAAATCCATCACTAAACGGAAATCGATTGCTACTTGTTAGCTCCATGAAATTAGCCCCAGCTTTACTGTTGCTTTATTTGAGTGGCAGGTTCCCTCCTTTCCTGGTCTCTTGTCGAGCAAGCCATCTTGGGACTTACTTGCTTCACTTGAGGTTGTCTCTAAGCAGATCTGGCTTCCCCTCTCCTGACAGTCTATCCTTATAAACACAGTGTCCCGTTTCCGACACCAACGTCTCCCGTCCCACCTCTCTCTTTCCCGCAGGTCAAAACCGCATCAAGCAGCTAGCCTGGAACACCATGTACTTCCGCCATCGACTCAGGTCAATGAAGTTCATCATCATCGGTCACGACCACTCGCCCGTCATACCCATCATGATGTACATGCCAACAAGAGTTGGGTAAGGGTCACAACAGTCAAATCGTGAGGTTTGCATGTCAGAGACTAAGGCGGGGTTAGAGTTATTAAATTGCTAACTGAATAACTGTTGCCCAGTATTAAAAGGCTAGCAGTTCCAGCAGCTACTGGCAGCAACACGACATTGCATGACATTGATCCACCGCGATGAATAACCCTTTCCTTTCTAATTACTCACAATTAAACCAAAAACTAGCCTTCAGCCTCTGTCACTTTTGCCTCAAACAAATATCGGTCGTTTATTCCAGGAAATGATGGGCACAGTTCTAGCCCGATGTTTAAATTTATGAATTGTTTAAGTAATTGCCCAGGTGTATAAGGTGGTCCACATTTTAAAACCAGTTGTTTTCTGAAATGTTGCTTTTATATGTTTTTAATAAGATTTTGCTGGCTGTATAAGTGTAATTCTTAAAACACTCAAGAAACCAGAGGTCCATTAAGAAAAAGAGGTTCGGTTACCTGGTTCTGAGAAACCTAAACAGATTTTTCCTAAATTTGTGTTCATTTCTTAATCAGCTCAATAGTGCATGGTTGGATATGAGGTGTACCAAATACACTGCTTGGATAATTTAAAAAAAACATTTTTTTAGGGGGGGGGGGGAGAAATGATTCAAGACCTTTTGAGCACCTTTGTGGACAAAAAACAACTTGGGAGTCTTTCTCGTGTGGGATTCGAACCAGTGATATATTATTTGGGTTTTTTAAGTACCTACGTCTTTTACCAAAGTAATGATTTTGATTCCTGCTCAATCATAAACCCAGTTTGCTTGTAGTTGTTGTTCATCATTTTGGGGCAATCCACATCTCGAGAGTGAATTATGAAATCCCTCATCTGTGATGCAAATACAATTTTCTGCCACCTTCCAGGGCGTTCAACAGGAAGTGCCAGACGAGGGGATTGAGCACTGTCTCCGTGGGCTTCCCGGCCACAAACATCATCGAAGCCCGGATCCGAATCTGCCTGTCGGCCGCGCACACGAAAGAGATGCTGGACAAGGTAAGGAAACGTTGCTGTGTTTGTCGAGTCGGGGGAGATTTTATATAGCACCAGGGTCTTGACAGCTTGTTTTGTTACTCTGTGTCATATGAGTAGGTTTAACTTGTGTACTGGACAGACAAAAAGAATGGAAGATTTGGAAGAAAAAGGACAATAGTGTCAATGTTTACAGTGAAATGCAGTCATGCAACTTTTCCTCGGATCAGCTGATTTTAAATGAGCAGGCAGCTTTTTTCTTTCATTTTAGTTTCCCCATTTTTGGGGGGAAAACAGAAAGCTGAAAATGCAAGTTATCCTCCTCTTTTTTTTTCCTTTGTATTTTTGCCCGTAATTCAGGCATTAAACATCATGAGTGAAATTGCGGACGAGCTCTTTGTCAAGCAGTCCAGCAGGCCAGCCCCGCCACCCCTGACAGAGAAGGAGCTTCGAGAACCGACGTGGCATTGAGGGACAGTCAAAGAGCGCCCTCTATCTCTTCAATTTTGGTGCTGTATAGACGTTGGTGTCTTCTTTCCCTTGACTACTGACCGATGAAAAAAAAAAACCCAAAACCGACTCGTCATGATTGTATAGTTTGTTCAATTTGTTGTTTTTTTCTTGTTTTTTTTTTTCTTGTTTTTTTCTTCATTTTTACCTCTCAATTGTATTCAGTGCTTCCACGCAGATATTCCAGACTTGTGAGGGTGGACTTGTTGGGTGGTGACTTAAAAAGTAGAACAGTGTGGGAAGAGTGGTCACACCTCTATTCTAAACTTTCCCATCAAAATTTGTCTCCTCTCCCTCTTTTTGTGTCTTAAGACGCGGATAAGAGAATAGAACTTGCTATCGGGTTTACAAGGGAAACTGTACAGGACGCCATCTTTTCAGATACATGGCAGATATAGAGATGTAGGGGCTTTTCTCAAAGCTCTGCTCTGGCTCCGGCCTCAATTCTTGCATCCATTCTTAAATAATGGGTATCAAAATAGAGGCTTTTGGCTGTAGTTCGGAAGTAGATTCTCTGGTTTGAAAAAGAAAACAGAGCTTCAGCTTCAATCAAAAACTACAACCTATATATTCAGCATATGGATGACAGAGACGAAGCCGGAACTGAGCTTTGAGAAAGGCCCCTAGTATAATTGTATAAACTTTTTTTTTTACCAATTTGGTATAAAATACAAATATTTTAAAGTTATAATGATGTAGCACATTATTTAGTAATTTTGGACACAATTTAATGCCGTGTGTATCCCTGAAAAGATGGCGTCGATCACGTGCATCCTTTGCTTTTGGGGGCAGAATTTGGCAAACTTGCAACAGGAGGGATGAAAGGCATCGCCCATCATTTGCCACCAAATCTCTCATGCCGGTTTGTCAGTCCAACACCTATCCTTGTATCTGTCACAAACTCTGGGCATCTGCATGAGGCTCCCAAACTGTCGCTTCATTTTGCAGTGAAATTCCGCAATAGTGAAAAGCTGCTGATTACGGTTGAGAGGTCAAAGTTCAAAATCTTTCTGGTAAAAGTGAATATAGGTTGCGGGTCGATAAATTCAGTGTAATGCGCAATATTTATATGTAAAAATGGCAGAATTGGGCCAGGGCTGACATTGATTTTTTTTTAGGGTCATGGGTTAAAGGTCAAATGCATTGAAGTTGGATGCTGTATGTACAGATTGGGAAAAAATAATGGGATAGAACGATGATTCTAGATATCTTCGTGTAAAGTTATGTAGAATGATTCTGTCTGTGTGGGCTTTTGTGTTGATGGATACCGGTAAGTGTATGGTTTGTAACATATTTGGATTTGGCGGGTTTTTTATGTTAATTTTGTCTTGTTTGATTTTTTTTTTCTTATTGTATTTTAAAATGAGCATTTAGTGTTGATTTAGAGCAGAAACATCTGCCCTTGTCAAGGGTCAGCGAGGAATTTTTGTTTGACTCGTTCTGAGTAGGTTGAAGAATCGGTACCCTCGCTTTCAAGAATTGGGCATTTGTTGGTTTTGTGGCTTCAGGCCAGGAACGGCAAGCCTTAACAGATGAAATGGGTCGTTTGTATTATTTGAGAGTGCACTTTTGCTGAGCACAGAAATGTTTTGCTGAGCTAGCCTGAGCAGGCACGCTACCAGCCAAAATCTCATGTAATGTATTTGGCTTGTGACTGGTTACCAGCGGTGTTCTGATTTTGCTTAGTTGTTTTTTTTTTTTTGGCTTGGTGATATATTTTCTGATTGGCTATGAAGCAAATTGCGCCGTGATTTTTTTTTAATCCTCTCATGGTTGTAGCAGAAATTACTGTCTGCCAAGCAAGGAATGATTCTGGGAATTCTTTTAAGATAAATTGTGAATGGGAAAAAACTGGGAAGATCAACAGCATAAAAATACTTTGGTTCTGGGAAACAATATTGTGGCTGTAAACTGCAACAAGGCTTCATCTGCACTTTTAAAATATCTGAAATACGGCATAAATTTGCATACATTACAGTTTTTACTTTGCTTGCTGTTTTGCTGGTATTGAGCCAAGAATCAGGCAGCTGACTTTGTGCTGACTTGCTGACTTGCAAGTGCCGCAGAGAAAAGGGAAAGTGAATAGAAAAACAGACTTTAACTTTTTTTACTTTAAAAAAAAAAATGTTTTTGTGAGGAAAATATTTAACGCAAAATGTACGGTCTGCAACACTAAACAAAATCATCTACCTCTGCAAAATATCTCTCATAGTAGAGTTGCATGGCTTCCTGGAGATTAGAATAGAATGTTAGGTAGCAAAGAAGTTCACAAATTATCCAGGCAAATCTGGCACACACACAAAAACCCAGTTCCGGGCAGATCAAGAAGTTAGGAAGATTTTGAGCATTTGATTCATGTCAATATATTAGTTTTGGCATCATGGTGGTACTTTTTGCTCCATTTCTAGTTTTCCATCATGAAATCCTGAGCCCGAGAACGCAAAGAAAACAAAACTGTAAATACATATCTTTTTTATCATGCATGTTCTAGCAACATAACCGATTATTTCAAGATGTCACGGTTCTTTATGCTCTCTGTGCATAACTGGGTACTATTTTTCTACGCATTGTCAATCTCAAGTTTGTACAAAAAAAAAAGAGAAATAGAAAAATTAATAATATTTGGTGATATGTTTCTGTTGTGAGGTTTCTTGTTCTTGAGGTAGGGAGTGGATAAAGCATGAGCATTTCTGTGTACAGGTCTGATGGATGTTTGTAAATGGAGTTTAACAAAAGTGACTATTTGAAGCTTAACTGGTGACTGCTGTAAATGTCAATTGCTGTGATATAGATTTGTTAGAGTAGATTTATAATGTGCGGCATTGGAAGTTCTCAAACGAACAAGGAAGTACGGCTGGATCTGCACTTATGGTTATGGCTGTGGCTATGACTAAGTGCCAAGCCTATGCTTCATTACAGGCAAACCTGACAACCTAGTCGTAGCCATAGCCGTAGCCTGTGTGCTTTCTCATGGGATCATAGAATGAGTTTTACACTGTACGGCTGTGGCTATTTAGGATGAATGTGAAGAGTTTGGCATGCGTATAAAACTTAGGCACAGATTCAAAATGCTGCACAACTAGACATATTTTACCTTCCAGTCTTTTCTACTTGTGTGTAACATGAGAGTGTGTCGAATACCGTTGGGCAACTTCGATCCTGAGTCGTATTTTTTTCTTCGTGGTTAGAGTGCCTTTTGTTTTAAAGAAGAGTGGAACCAAAAAACCAAAAAGCTTTTAAAGTTCGAACATGTGTGCCTTCCTCGTGGCATTTCTGATGACAGCTGAAAAGAAACTTGTATTTTGTTGAATATTTTTAGTGGTTTAGTTGTTGAAAAAGGACGAAAACTATAAGAATTGATCGTCATGGATACATACGTGAATCTCTCCTGCAAAGATTGCCTTTGTTTTGTGCCTCAAGATCTTTTATCTTTCTATGTGACTTTTTTTCTGTACGATTTGGAAAATAATTTATACATGTATCTATAAAACAGATGAAAAATTAATCTAGTTTCTTGGTCAGCTTTTGCACGTCAAAGCCAAAAACAAGAAAAAAGGTGTGTGCTTCAAGCACAGACGTCATATAAACAAATCTGGACTTACAACTCTTTTGTATCAACTGAAGCCTCCGGTGGCCATCTTACTGTGCCAAATACAATGCGGTAACTATTGTTGCCAGACGGATTTAACTAACAATGGTGAGCACGTCTTTGTATTACCTTTAGCTTGGCCCTCCAAGATGGATACTTGTGGTTTCAGTGAACTATACGGAGCATGCAAGTCCAGATTTTTTTATATGACGTCTGTGGCTTCAAGGCCCAATATCATGGTTCTGTTTTACTGCTGAATTTTGCTTATGATTTTTATTCTATGCTTACAGGGTTCAGCCCAAATTTCTATGTGAGCCAAGTAAATTGAGAAATCACTTTTGAAAACTCCTCCCAATAATCCATGGAGGATGATCTGTTAAGCACAGAGCTTTCTGCTCCCATAAGCGCCGATTCTACGCTTACTGTATACAAAAAAAAACAGAGCCATGAAATTGGGCCCAGCTGGTGTTTTGTTTTGTACGTTCAATTAATGAGTCTGGTTTAACTGTACGGTTATTTAATCCTGAAAGATTTACTTTTTTCCTTTTTTTGAGAGAGAGAGGGATTTCAGGAAGAGCAATTAATTTTTGTGACTTATCAGTGGATTGTGACATTAATTATGAATCAGTTTCATCTGTAGTTTAATTCCTGTAAGTTGCTCCATAATTATCCGTAGATGGATTTTTGGGGTATTTTCCTAATACATGTATCTCAGTTGGAAGCCTATGGGTTTGTGCAGAGATACAAAGGAATGAAATGTAAAACCACTTCGATAGCACAAACTTCCTAAGCTGGAGACCCATGCTTGCATTACGTTTATAGTTTATCAAATGTAAAAAGGGCTCAGAAAATTGTAGTTGTAGATAGATTGCTGTGTGTAGTCTTGATTCAAGGGGGCAGACTGCCTTTTATTAACTCAGCTAACAGTCACATAAAGAAGCACTATAATATCTGGTACTATTTAATTTTGAAAACAGATTGTTAAACTCAGAAAACTATTTTGATTACTCTAACCGATGAATGATGTAATTATTCCTGATAAAAAAAAAATTGTACTGTTCTTTTTTTCTTCCTTTTTTCTTTATTTGCTACGATTACTATTGTGATTTTTTTTAAGTAGCGATGTCACATTGTTCATGGTTTGTGATTTTGTAAATATTTTTCTATGCATTGATTGAAATATATATTTAATTATTCGACTGTAATTGATATTTTCAGAGATTTAATGAATTAATTGAACATGATATTCTAGTGGGGACATGCTAGTTGTAGATTTTCTGTGTAGGTAGCTGATTTAATACAAAGAAACAAACAAAATTTAAAATCTAGTTTGTGAAAACTTGTTGCTTGTATAGTAATGCTATGAAGGTTTGATGACATTCTCTGTCGGTCGGGTCACAAGGAAGGTCGTGTTCTCCTAACCCTTCCTAACTAGACCCATCCAAATCGATCACTACGTATCATTTTACCTAATTGACAGGTAGCACTTTGCAGTGTTCTAATTTTGTTTTTCATTCTGTATCGCATTTTATTGGAACAATTAAGCCCTGGGGTTGCCGCGGTGAAATCCGTGGGGTTTTGATGGATTCGGCACCCTGGCATTTCTTGGGTGGACTGAGGATAATTTCTGATCTGAAAATAAAAAAATACCTCAGGTTTTAATGTAGGCTTTGAATTCTGTTGAGAAAAGTATTGAAAGTGACAGTCTTCCCAGTTCAGGGCCTTTTCATGCTGTAAACTTCCAAAAACTTTTTGCCAAACTGTTTTCAAATTTCTAGATACCACATTGGCCAAGATTGGCCAAGATTGGCCAAGATTTCAATTCTGAAATCCAATTAAAATATTAAGATTGAATATGACCCCTCTCTGACAAACAGACAGACACAAACAAATTTTATTTTCAAGCTTTTATAAGCTTTCTGTATATTTAATTTTGTATGTATGGATATCGCATAATTTACTTTGGCAATATTTTTTGTCAAGTATTATTCATTGACCAATGTTGGGCCAATTTTATAATGCTCTCAGTACTCAAAATGTGTGAATAGACCTTTTTCCGAGGTACTAGCGGCCCAAACCAGACTATTTTGTCGGGATTGCTGTCTAGTTCCCAGAGTCCTGCACATGCAAAAGATGTGTGTTATAACCATCCTTCAAGGATCATGTAATATTAAAGACTTGGGGCCTTTACGAATGAGGCTTGAGGCTAGGCTTTGGATTAATTTACTACCGCCATTTTGTGTCCTTAAAAAAGAAATAAAGGATACATGGCGAAACGGGAGCCTTTCATTGGCTTTGTCATTTGGTTCAATCCCTTCATCTCATTGTGTGGGCCTCAAATGGCAGTAGCGAAATAAGTCCCAAACCTAGCCTCAACCCTGGTTTTGTTAAGGCCCATACACTTAATATCAAACCCCATTCAGTCAAAGTAGAGAAATTGACCATACTCATTTTGTACATTAGTACTCGCACTATAATTTTGCAATAAATAGCATCAATGCAATATTTAATTTGATTTCATTTTTTTCTTCTCACATGGGCAATAACACAACAGGAAATACGTACTAATGCCAAAAAATTGGGGATTAATTATGCTGAATGTGAAATTATTTCTTCCATTTAAGTAGTTATCTTGGAAGTTATCTTTTTCTGCAGCAAATAACCCTCTAGTTATTCTGAGAGAATACTGATACATCTTATTTTTGCCAATTATTTGTTTGTAACTTTATAGTAAGTACATGTACTTTTCTTTTCTAATCATACACAGATGCGAGTAATTTCAAAATTGCAGCAGTTTATTACTTGTAATTTCAAAAAAGGTATAATATTCTGATGACGTCCAACCCGAGCTACTAGATCAATGTGGGTGCTTTTGATTCCAAATTTGTGGAAGCATTTCAAACTCTGTCCGCATGGAAAATACTGTTGACGGATTAAAGTGAGGCTTCATGTCACTCTTGGCTGGGTCTCACATCTGAGTTTTGCTTAGAATGACTATTTTTGTTTTGGTCTCTTTTTTTTCAAGCAACATTTTCGTCTAACCAACTTGATGATGTCTTTGATTGATGAACAATTTTGTTGCCATAGGTGTAATAGAAATGGGCATGCATATGCCCGATCAGACATTAATGGAGGCAGCCATGACTGGGGGCCGTCACATCAGATCAGATGCATATACCATGTGCATTGATTCTATAAAGAAATGCTGAGAATTTTTCATGTGCACAAAACGTGGCATGTTGCTTTGTTTGATCATGGGTTTGATCAAATCGAAAGCACCCATACAACAAGCCCCTCAACGAATGTTTGCTTTGCCATGTGGCCCCCATCAATGGCCGCCCCCATGAGATTCAAAGCCTCGTGAGATTCACCCATTATATGCAAGCTAGTTGCCTAGTTTTTATATTGAGTGTAACATTAACCCATGACTGTATTCAGTAGATAAGTTTGTGAGTTCATTTAGCATAGGTATTTAAAGCCAACATTTCTGGTTTGATGTGTTGTTTTTTTAGCAATTTATCACTGCAATGCTCACACCCAGTAGTTGTATCGACTGTTTACTGATTAATAAAACAGTCTAAAACTTAAAGTAATACCATCAAACTTGCAGTTGACTGTTTTGTTCATTGTTTGTTCGTGTTTTTTTTATATTCTTGTTTATTGGGGTCGCTATTCATACCAAACTCAAATATTTTTTTCAACAATTTTGGAGTCGAAATTTTGACTTAAAGGTATTATCATACTTTGGTTTTTATCAAAGAAATACAGATTCATGGGCAAAAATATCAAGACATATACAGTAAAAGTCATCTGTGAAAATTTCAGTTCCATCCGGTGAAAAACAGTCTTTTCTCTTTTATTTTTGATCCTTTAAAATATCAAAAAGATTTCCGGTCGTTGTTTCATTAATTTCTGTATAAATACACCATTTCAGGCGAAATAATTTTAACGGTATGTTCCTACCATAGAGCTATATTAAAATTACTATAATATAGCTCTATGGTTCCTACCACCACCATCTTCATACCCTGTAAGTTATACGTAAATCTATGAACATTTCTCTTTTGGTTTCTTACTAAAGTATGATACTACCTTTAAAGGTACCTTTAAAGGTACAGTACAGGACTGGTAAGACATCCGAACAGAAAAGTTCACAGATTTACATATAACTTTCAGAAAAATGAAGATAGTGTTGGTAGAAACATACTGTTAAAATATTTTCTCCTGAAATGGTGTATTTATCTAGAAATTAGTAAAACAAAGACCGAAAAAGAGTTTTCAGTGATCTTGGGGTATGATCAAAACCATTCTTTATGTTTTATAAAAAAAAATTAGTTTGGGGTTTTCGCTATTTTCTTGTGACTCAGATGTCCGATGGAGCTCAAATTTTCATAGGTTTATTAATTCATGTACATGTTTGATCAGACGTGAGCGCTGTTCTGTGACCTTTGCCAATCATGTATTATACTTAAAAAATTAATTCTTTTATTAAAAGTCAAATAATTATGGAAATTTTGATACTGGTCTCAATATTACACACACAAAATCATCCACCAAATTTGTAAGAACTGCACATAAACGGAGCCATAGGGTACAGGTTTATAAAATATATCTCTGCATATCACCCTAATCATTTGGCAAAAGTAGTGGTAAATGTAGAATGTTGGATAGAATCACACGCTATGGTTTATAATCTACACCCCCTTAACCACTGCCCCGCCCACGTAAACTGGCTTATCGTTGTCATTTGATTCACGAAACAGCCGTATACATTCTATGCATTAATTAAGAAATGACCTGACCTGACCTGATGAAAGCATGTGACGTATTGCTTGAACTTTCAGTCAACAACATCACAAGAAGAGGACTTCACTGACTGTGGTTTTCCGGATTGATATGATGCGTTTTGTTTCTGATTTTCGGCAGAAGTTTTATACAAAAGTGTAGGTATTGTCACAGTGATGTGGTTTTATTTGTGAAGCAATGTGTGCATCTGTACAACCTGGTCAACTTTAAGGACTCCGAACCAAAGTCCCAAGCCAAGGTGAGTAAAAGTAAGTTAGACTTCATTCACTATTATTCAGTAAACAGTACTTCATCATATTACTAGCTTCTAATTCAGCACAGTGCATGTCGGATTGGAAATTCAATTGACTTAAAATAGGCTGCGCCTATATAGGCCTAGGCCCTTATTGTTTATTTTTTCAATACAATCATCGTGTAGATCTAGGCCTATGTGAACTTAGACCCTGTTAAGGTGCTTGATATCAGCTGCCTAATGGCAGGGTTTGGAGTTTTTATTAGCAAAATAAGTACTGTTCAAGGGCAAGTCTACTCAGTTGGCCCTACTCACGTCCATTGAACAACTGAGGGCACACATTATTACATAAATACACTTCCAATGATCCCCATAACCCACCCAAGAAAATCACTTATCCACAAATTTGGTACGTCTGCAGCGGAGTGCAGCCCTTAATTTTTGAGAAATTTATGCTTCTTTTTCTTGCAGCATTCGTCCACGCACAGGCGGAGAAATTTATGCTTCTTTTTCTTGCAGCATTCGTCCACGCACAGGCGCACTTCTATGTTTACCCGGCGGCTGTTTGCGGATAATTACAAAAAGGTTAACCCTCGTCCGGCTGCCTTCAGTCTGGTGCAGTAATGATGCGCTTTAATCTGTTAACAGCCAAAGTTCGCCTGTGCGTGGACTTTAACGTTCAGAGTTGTGCATCGCTGCAGTAATGAATGCCGCAAGAAAAAAGAGGCAAAATGTCTTGAAACAGAAGGGCTGCAAGATGCCCCGAATTTGTGGATTTACGATTTTATTTTGGCAATGCATGTAATTATAAAATGTTCTTTTATTTGGGCAATCATGATTTCATTGATCCAGTACAACGCAACATTTTCTCTAGTTGCGATGATCGTAACCCTAGGTCTGACATGGGGACAGGGACCTTAGGGTTACGAAGAAGTTCATTCAAACATTGGAGAAAAACTTTTTGGCCAACTCCTGAAGTACGTTTCCACTTAGTTTTCCACTTTCCAAAATCCAAACACAAAATCTGACTACATGGATCTGATCGGTACTTATCAATGAGTCATATAAAACCACTTAGAATATCGAAAGATTATTTTATGCAGAAAAAATGACCCAAAACTTACCGAAGGTGTCGAGATTCCCTCCGTTTGCCCTCAGTCGGCCATTTTGAATAGTGCGCAGTGTGCCATCTCGACCAAATACGTCACGTGAAATGCCGTTTTGGCTGTTCCACCTTTCAAACTCAACCTCGCAGCCCTATGGAGGGTGTTCCCAGAATAACACGTGCGCTGTGCATTGTGATGTGATGTACCGTGTACGTGTACATGTACACGCATATCGCATACAGTATGGAGCAGGTTTTTTTTTAGTTCGCATTGTTTGTCCATGTCAAGCTGCTGCTGATACCTGAAGGAAATTGCTAAGATTTTCAAATGATTTCCTTCATGAATTGTCCCACAAACAGACAAAAATAATGTTAGCAAGTCACAAACTCGGCGCCAACCAAATCGATCCATGATAAAACAGAAATAAAAAGGTCATCCACCTCATCACAGATCGCGCATAGTGGTCGGAATTAACAGTGGACTGAAAAATATATCCGGTCATCAATTACACCAAAAATGCTCTACCCGGTAGGACAGTGAGGATATATTCCTAAAAAATATCACCGGAATATTCCATCGGAAAACCACCATTTCTTACTACAAATCTGTACCGAGCCGGCCGGCTGTGGGCCACCGTCCGTATACGGTAATGAACCCGGCCGCGTTCCAAAAAGGTACCGACCGAGCGCAACATACATTTCAAGCCCACGGCGAAACTCTGTACCGAGCCGGCCGGCCGTGAGCCGCCGTCCGTAACGGTGGAACGAACCCGGCCGCGATCCAAAAACTGAGGTAGGCCTTCCGACCGCGCGCAAGCCCACGGCACGTGTATGTAATGTACTGATTGAGACTTTCGCTGGTGCACGTACACAATGTACGTTAACTACGTTTGCTTTGAAACTGTGGCTATTACGCACGCGGATACCAGGCTGTATTTCTCTGCGGTGTGATGTGGGCAATGTTTTTACGTCTTTGATTTTATAATGCGATCGTCGGTCGGTTTCGGAAGGATTTCAAGATATTTTTTTTTAGATTAAGTAATTATGAAAAGAGTGTTTCTACTTGGCCAATAATTGAACAAAATAACTGAGTGAAATTTAAGTTAGATTTATAAGCTGATCAGCCTGCGATTTACGGTACTTTGGAAGGACGTTCGATCAGAATATTTTTATTTAGATGTCGGAAAACAAATCACGCCATATACATTTTTCTTCACCTGTCATATCAGAAGAGCGGCGGAAAATAAACTTAATTCGTCAGTTTCGGCACACGTATTGGGTGTTTTGACAAGGGTCTGGTCAATTCAATAACCTGTGATTTATTTAACCCAATACACCGAAGCATGTGCGGCGCCCGGCGGCCGTTGGACACGCTCACACCATGGAGCTAGCTCCATGCTCACACACAGTATGCGATATGCCGTGTATAGCACTGTACAGCGCACGTGAAACGAGCCCTCCATAGGGCTGCGAGTTTGAGTTTGAAAGGTGGAACAGCCAAAACGGCATTTCGCACGACGTGATTTGGTCGAGATGGCACACTGCGCACTATTCAAAATGGCCGATTGACGGCGAACGGAGGGAATCTCGACACCTTCGGTAAGTTTTGGGTCATTTTTTCTAAAAAAAATGATCTTTCGATATTCAAAGTGGTTTTATATGACTCATTGATAAGTACCGATCAGATCCATGTAGTCAGATTTTGTGTTTGGATTTTGGAAAGTGGAAAACTAAGTGGAAACGTACTTCAGGAGTTGGCCAAAAAGTTTTTCTCCAATGTTTGAATGAACTTCTTCGTAACCCTAAGGTCCCTGTCCCCATGTCAGACCTAGGGTTACGATCATCGCAACTACATTTTCTCCTACATGTAACTGTGTAAAACTTTAATATTTCATACCGATTGCAAAGCGAAGCAACTGCATGGCATCATAAAATGTGCAGCTCAAACAATTGGCACAAGTTGAAATATGCTAGACTGAACAGAAGTTTACAAACATTTGTTGTGAATATCAATTGGCGAGTTGGTGACATCGCTTTTGTTTCAAACTAAGCATTCTCATGGAGTATGAAGCAATGTCCATTGTCCAACTTAATATGGGTATGCCTAGCTGTGCCCGACATTGTTGAGCCAGAACCGATCACAGCTGGGCTTTGGAAGAACAATTATAAAATAAAGCTAGACAGTGGCACAGTGCAGTTTGGATGTTATAGGCCTACATGTATACATATAATTCAATGAATCCACAGTCACAAAGCACAGGGATGTGAGTGGCCACACACACAATAATATGAAAACATTACGGAAAGGCTGAAATTCAAAAGTTCCAAATTTTGAACAGAGCATGTGTACAATAAAAGCTGAAATTTTGAGTTAAAATCTGATAAAACAAATATCGGAATTCAGATTTAAATCTGAAGTCTCACATCCCTGAAATCATTCAAACAGAAAGCGCAGGTACTCACATTATTCCCATGTGAACGATAACAAATTAAATTATACTCTAGATATTGATAAACCGAAAGAGGAATTTTAAGTTTGGATTTAGCTTAAATAGTGAACATGGGAAAACCCCTAGTAAAATCATTCAGAAAAATCTATGAAAAATGTTAGTGCATAAATCATGTTTGATGGTACTAAGTACTGTTAGTGTTAATTTTGATGCAGCTCCAAATCTTGTGAATGTTACACATAATGTTAACAGCCGTAGAAGTGACTACGGTAACTCTATTTTAAAGAAAATTTTGGAATGCTTTGTAAGTATGTAGTTTCATTCTTAAATTGTAAAACACAGTTCTTAAAATGGTATATATTTATGATTCGCATTAATTTCCAGAGGAAATTAACTAGTTTCAGTATTGGAGGTTCAATTACCCACAAAGTTTACTCAAGTTAACCCACACTTCAAAACCACTCACATGTACTTTGGGACTACAAAATCCACTTATCGGCAATAAGTGTGAATGCCTAGAGCCCTGATTTAATATGCATCGTTTGTACTGTTTGTAGGCCTACTTATGTACGTATAAAACCAAGGTGAGGCTTGAGACTGAAAGCACAAAGGTATAGGCTCTACCATCAGCACACTTTATGATTACCAGTACCCCCAGTACGTAAAATAAACCCAAGTTGTCAGACTAAATTCCAACACTCATCCCATGTCATTAATGCGATTTACCACATCGCTAAAACCCAGGTAGGGACCAGAGCTGCTAACTTCTTAGCACGTATGCAGCTAACAGTAGAACTAGTACATGAACAGTATTTGGGTATTAAACTCAATGTACTTTCATAATTGTTACCACATGTTGTGCATGTTATGCTTCCATCCCAAAAATGTAAAAAACATTAGCCATGTTTGTCAGCAAATGGATAAAATGACTTTTAATTTTATTGGGGTTTTTATTGTTATTTTATTGGGGTTTTTATTATTTTCGAAACATAGCACGACAGAGAATAGCTTTGGGCAGTAATTGCCAACGTTCATGTATGATATGTCAAATTTGACCCATGTCGTGATGTGAGATCCAGATTCTTACAAATGTGACATCACCATTTTGTGGTTCTATTTTTAAGCTGCCATTGTTCTTCGAGTAAATTACGGAATATGACCCTCCAACAGAAACTGTCCTCATTTGTCACAACTGACAAGAGACAATTGGAGGTCATAATTTGCCTGGTGAATCATACAGAAATCAACCAAATTAGCTCATATCCAAAACTGGCCTAGTCTTTGAAGGTTATGCAATGTGAGAGACATGTACCAGCACAGTGTAGTGTATTTAAACAGGAACTAGTAACAGCACTGAGACAGACCACTACACATGTTCTGTAGTTATTTCCTGTTTCACTTTGATTTTTAAACCCACATGTTTGTCGTGGCATACTTCCATGGCTATGCTTATCGTAAGTTTAGAATCAGTGCTTACAGAGGCAGAAACAGAACTGTGGTCACGTGATCCTATTTCATGGATTATGGAGGAATGTTCAGTTGAAAAGTGCATACGTAGACTGTACATGATGTAGTTCAGGTAGTTAACGAAGGATTTCTTTCTTACTTGGCTAGCATGTACTGTACATACATGTAGATCTAGAAATGTTGATGCTATAACTCTGTAGCTGAAGTACAGTATGAGGATCATTTGAGCGCAGCATCCTGTGGTAGCTAGGCAGAGCCATGAAATTAGGCCCTCATTTCTTTTTCCAATTCTTTAATCAAAGCACAAGTTGTTTTATACACTTTGTCCAGTTTGTCGTGTGCAGTGCACATTTGTAATTGTGATGAAATTAGGAGAGTTACATTGTATGTAAGGGTGTCAATTCAAATGGTCTTTGTCAGTGGCTTTGCTGTACACGTATGACATGTATGATGTTAATAATGTATGTACTTGGAAACCTGCTTGATTTATTATGCCCATTAGGCCTATAATGCACTCACATTAATGTTATGCTGTTGTGCATAAATTTTATTCATGTCAATTATAAGCCTAGCACATGTGCATGTACATTATTGTATGTGGTAAACACATCATGTACAGCGTACATGTACTTGCACTGGTACACTGTACCAGCGTAATATTCAAGGTGCCCTTATTGTGTGAAAATATTTGTTCACAAAAAGTCTACCCGGTATTAAAATTGATTGTATGCTCAGTTGCAAATAACAAACTTGGGATTGCACAATATGAGTTCAGTTAGTTATCATTGTGATATTGATACCTAACAGTAACAACAATGGCAACTTAATGGCAGTGTACTCTACAGTATATTATTTGCATCCATGATCTATTTATAAAACATGGGTTAACTTCCTTGTATTAACTAGTGTATGGTATCAACAACGTGTGTGCACATTATTTATGCTTACAATGTACATGTACATAGATGTGTAATTTTGTTAGTAGTCACAAATGTGCCTGCATAACATACATGAGTACATGTACATGTACACTGTAACGTACATAGTACATGTATGTCTGGAGTATGCAGCATGTAAACCAAATCCATAATTACCACAGAGTGAAAGTTACTTCACACGATACAGATTTAATGTCCTTTTGTCTAAATTCTGTCTTTATTTGTTTGAATTTAGGTGTTAAATCCATCACAAGGGCAATGTTATATGATGCAATTTATAGACTACATGTACATGTATTATGTCCATAATCAGTCCTAGGCAATCTCCGAAAAGAACAGTCAACAGTCGTCTTTTAAACTTTCACCTTATTTTCTTGGGTCCGGGATACATGTATATCATTTATCCATCATGGGGTCGATTTCACAAAGCCCTACGATCAATCGTAACTCGAGCTACGAAGGATAACCCATTGTATCCTACATAGGGCTGCAATGCATCTCGGGTCCTAGAGTAAGTTACGATGAGTTTGGTGAAATGGACCCCTGGTCATCTTTTTCCCCTTGAAGGTTGTGCTCACATTGTGTAGACTGCTTTTGGTATCATGCAATAAAATCTGAGGAAGTAATAGTCACTTCTCTCCAGGAACAACTCATCGACGAATGGTCGAGATGATTGCCTCGCAAATTGAAGCAATTTTCTGATGTGATTATTGATGGATAGAGTTGCTGATAGTTCTGTTTAATAGATGGTATACAGTTTGTATTTTGGTTTGACAGTTTATGTAATAAGCATATCAGTGAATTGCTCTATGATCCCACTGATCATTATTATACCAGTGGAAAATCTCTAATTAACTCTACGATCATTGTGTGTATTTTGACGTCTATGATGCAGATACAGTTGATGTTGAAACTCCTACGTCTCAAACCAGCATGAGTGATGAGGAGTCAGGGACCGCCACCTCGGCTGAAGCTCACTGCGAGGAAACAATGCAAGATGGCCCTGCCACTTCTGAGGAAGTACCGCCGCCTGAAGACGCGGACACTCACCAGGATGACCGACCAACGTGCACCGCCAAAGATGATGACACCGCCCCACCTTCCCCTTCCCCGCATCGTCCCCTTCCGACTGGTGCCGATTCTCCCAACGTCGTCCTCAACGTGCTCCCGGAGCTCTGCGAGTTTGCCCCCTTGGACTTCCTGCTGCAGCAGCTGCCCCGCAAGGCCCAGCGGGCCCAGCGTGCCCTGACTGCCATCACTGTGGAGTTCACTTGCCTGGATGTCAACAAGGACTTCATCGTGCTGGGAGCCAACTTCTCCATGGTGTTTGTGTATGACCGATGGGAGAATACTATCATCAAGCTTCGATGCGAGGTAAAGGTGTTCCCAACTCGTTATTATTATGGTTGAATGGTTTTTGACACATAATACATGTAAGCTTTCAGTTAGGTGGGCCTGATGTTTCGATCCTAGCGAGATCATTCTCCAAGGTACCCTTTGAGAAAGATCCTGCCAGGATGGAAACATCAGGCCCTCCTAATATAAGCATACATCAAGTTATTGTTTTGGTTGATGAGCAGTTTGCAGCTGTCTAATACTTGTACTGAAATGAGCTTTCAGATAGAGGTCCGAAGTTACGCAGTCACAGATTCAAATTCAGAGATTCGTGGGCCAGTTGAATTGACCTAGATACAATGCCTTCAATTACAGGACAGAGGTTGCCGCATAACTTGTGTGAAGCTCCTTACAAGCATTGACCACCAAATAGCTGTGGGTACCTCCGGTGGACAAGTCGAGGTCTACTTGCTTCCGGCTAATAGACCAGGTCAGGCCATCAAAGAGGTAACTAGTTCCGTTTGACTTCTCAGTGATCTCTGACCCTAGCACCACCCCTTCTAGCGGTCAAGCATCTCTCTAAGGTGCTGGCTCTACTCTAAGGTCTAAGCTTCAGTTCGGTTCTTAGGCTCTCTGTGGAACCACACTGCTCTGGATATGCTCTTCACCTTTAGTGACTTCTCAAACCCTTCTCAGGCCATGTCACTCGGATAATTTACAAAGAATCAGATACAAGCAATCTTTGAGGAGAAAAAGTTGGGTTTTTTTTACCTGTCTACCAATTTTCTTTGAAGCAACACTATCTGCAAAAAAAAAATGAGTTATGATTTACCAAAGTTTTTCTTTTGCATGCAGTTGATTGCTTCCGAGCTGGTCTTAGAATTGCCTTTTCCTTATGATGCATTGCAACCCTATGTAGGATGCGATGGGTTATCCTTCGTAACTACGATCGATTGTAAAACTCCTTGAAATCGGCCCCATGCCCTTGGATTTGTATTTCCCACCCATATGAAGTCTTAGAGTTTTAAAGCTTCTCTCTTCATGTTGTTTACTCTTAAATGATAAGCTGAAGAAGTTCCTCATTGATGGAGGCCATCGCAGCAACGTGACCTGTGCAGAGTGGAGCACCAATGGCATGAAGCTCTTCACAGGAGACACTGCGGGGAACGTGGTCTACAGTGATGTCGATTTTTACGAGGTGAGCTGGTAGAGGTGTTTCAACTCTCTCTCTTTCTCTCTGCGATGCTTGAGGCCTGAGAGTCCATCACTTCTCAGTCACTCAGTGAAACAGCTTCTTTGAAAACATGGCTTGGTTACCGAACAGACTGATTTATGAAGCTTAGATCCTAATTGTGTAGAGTAGTGCCTTCGTGTCACTCTCAGGATTAAGTGTGAAAGTATATTGTGGGGTCCAGCCCAGCCAGTTGGTAGCCAGTGGTTCTTGTGTTCTCAATCAAGGTACTCTGTCACAAGGTGTGTCTTCTCACCCAGACGTACATCGAGGTGAAAAAAATAATAAATCAGTGACACAGAGCCTTGTTTGAGGGCACAGGCTCCACTTTCCCCATGTCAGGCTTTGAAAGATCCTTCATCTGTGAAATATTCATGGAATTTATTTTGCTCAACCACCAATGGACCCTTCTGGCCTGTCAAACCTACGCTAAGCAAGGACTTTCTGCAGAATGCATATGGCTGTGCGTTAGCAGAAAAAATCAAGGTTAGCCTATTATCTATAAATTCTTCGCGAACCGAAAGTCTTGCTTCCATGAAATAGATTTCATGCGTAGCAGTGCCTGTAAGCATAAAAATAGGCCGTAATGGTTTCCATTAAATTGGGCCCTGATGGATAGAAAATGATTGGAGGTTAAGATATGTTAAGAGTGATACGGTAAATTGTCCACTTTGGCCGTTTTCAGAACAAGTGCCAGTCGGAGCTGATCTGCAAAGAGGAGATGCCCATCGTACAGCTGAACTACGCCCACAAGATCTTAATCATCTCCACCTACAGCAGGACGGTGCTCTGTTACACTGACGATAACAACAGGCTGCAGCAAGTCGGTCAGCAACCAAGGAAAGCGTTAGTCGATTCAGAATTTGTTCTTCAATCATTAAACTGACAATGATTAATTGTGATACCTGCTACGATATTGGAATCAAATTTTAAATTAACCCGTTGCCCTCAACTAGCTTGGTGGTCTAGTGGAATGACATCTGCACTAGTAAGCAGGAGGTCGTGGGTTTGAATCCCACCTGAGCCAGTACATGATTTTTTTCATGTGCACTCAACAAGCACTGAGTATACAGTGCTGATGAAGGGCAAGCCCAATTTGAATATCCCAATAACAGTGATTTTTTATTCATTTGTTTATTTCTTCATTTAAATTTGTTTGGCCCTTTCAAAGCTTGAACATCATATTTGAATGGACAACTTCCTCATAAGGCAAATGTTCTTTCTGGCTCAATATTAAAGAGCACCATTTTCTTTCAGAAATAGTTCATGTCCGTGAGAGCTTTTGAACAGAGTACCAAGACAGTTGCAGTTACGTGAAAATTCCATCCCTGGTATACATCTGTACTGTGAGATCTTTGTGTCCATTATTTGGCTCTAACTTGGAGAGATTCATGGAGTATAACTAACATCTTCTTTTTTGTCGGATTTTAACAGCAAAGGTTCCTTTGGCGGCCACTTTGTCCCAGCCCTGTGCAAGGCCAGCGACGCGACTCTCTGCGCAACCCGTCCGGGGCTCCGCGTATGGCACGCCACCATCGACGGCACCGTCCAGGAGACGGTCAAATTCAAGCACCTCTTATCGGCCCAGCACCAGACCATCATGCTTCTGCCCTCCACCCGGCCCCAGGCCCGCAACACCACAGACCTCCAGTTTGGACCCGTTCTGTTCTACAACGGGACCTATCTGCTGACCTGGTCACAGAACCTCCTGGCCGTGCTGGCCATGGACAGGCCCAGCGGGGCCCGGGTGGTGGCCAGCAGTCTGGGCGACCTGGGCAGCATCATCTCAGTAGCAACCTGCGGGGAGGAGATCTACGTCCTGAGGAGGTGGCAGGAGAGGCCGCTGGTGCGGATAGCGATGTCACCAGAGGTGTTCCAGGAGAAAGGTAAAATTGATGCTGTCGTCCATACTAAAAAAGCTCACCTTATTGCTTGTTCATCTTTTTCAACTGCTTAACAAGATTGATGAAGTTGCCTTAAAAACAGAAAATCGACTCTTTGCAATGTGAAGATAACTGAGAAAACTATGATTAGATGATGAATAAAAGCCTATACCAAATGTGCCTTAAGCCTTTGGGATAATTCAATGACCAGGGCCCAATTTCATAGAGTAGCTTAAGCACCAAAACCTTGGCAAATAAGATCAGTATGCTAGCCAATTCTCCTTGTGAATGTTATGCTCAGCAAACAATGGCCAAATACAAGTCAAAAGCAGTAAACATCACATGAATATTTGGTTGGTAATCCTGTTTGATCAAGGAAGCCTTTTCATGCTTAAGCAAATCTTGTGCTTAAACAGCTCTGTGAAATTGGCCCCTGGAATGATATTGTGAAGTGCATGGGGATTTTCTTTTGTTGTGAAATATGCTAAATGAGGAAGTAACAAGAGTGTTTCTGTTTATAAGTGAGTGTTCTAGTAATGTTATTTATTTGTTTGATTTTATTATAATTTTCTGTAGAGAACTTTACTTTGTCAGAAGCGGAGCGTTTGTTGATGGTACCGGGGCCGGCTGATCTAACAGGCGGCAGTGACAGCAATACCAGCAGCCCCACCTCCCAGAGGAAGAAGAGCTTCAAGCAGGGTCTGTCTGTCATGAAAACACTCTTCAGCAAAGCGAAGGAGGAGATCGTCGACACAACCTCCAAGCTCAAAGTGCCCATGTTTGCCAGGCAGGAAGTGGAGGAGGTTCTAAGCGCTGGGTCCTCACTGAGGGGCAGCCAGGACAACATTGCCGCCATCTCGGTGGGAGAGACACCCGACGCGACCCTCTCCCCGGAGGTCCTGGCTGCTCGCTTTGCGGCAAAAGCGGACTCCGACAGGGAGCATGTCACTCAAGAAATCACAGCAAGGGATGCCAAGCCTGTATCCCTGCCTGACGTCCAAGTCAAGGCAACAATTGATGAAACCACCGAGACAACTCCAGAGAAGGCCTCCGAACAATCGGCAGAAAGGACAGCACCCGTACCTACGGATGACATCAAGGCAGACGATCAAGCAGCAACCACAGCAGCCCTCAGTGAAGCAAAGCTCATGAAGATCGGCCAGGAGAGCTTTGATGACGTCCTCTTCCAACCTGTCAGGCCGTCCAAGAAAAAGAAGAAAAAGGCTCGCAAAGGTATCACTTTTTTTCCTTTTCTCAAAGGTTTGCCTGAATATGTTTAGCAGTATTTTATTTTTTTTATTTTTTTTTTCGTTGATTAATTTTCTACGTAGATGTCCTCTTTGACCGAAGAAAGATTGTGAATTTTAGTACTTTTTCAGCCTATTATTTAATTAACTCTGTGATTTATCCTGTGTAATTATGTTTTGCTTGTTAAGTATTCAAGAAAGAAGCGGCAGATCGATCACTCACTCCATCCCCAACCCCAGACGGTGCAGACAGCCCACGGGCAAGGTCCGTTTCGGACACCCTCACCAGCCCCAGATCTGGAAGTGACCACGGCGAGAAACTTACCAACAAGGAGATGAGATCAGAGAGTGCCGGCAGTGCAGGATCGCAGGAACCACGGAGTGGCAGGAGTGAGAGCAGGAGTAGTCCAGGATCGGACAAGGCAGAAAGCGATAATGGCTCGCTGCATCCCAAGAACAGATCAGCGAGCTTGAATGGCGAGAGTTCCAGAGACAGGGCAGAGTTGGTGAACAGTAAAGGAGGGTCAGATCATGCAGACGTGGTGCCCGGATACTCGGGAGTGACCAGGCAGACAGATTTTGACCAGATCTCCCGAGGAGAGGTGCTGCTTGGGGGTGTGATCTCCAGCAGCATTGACAATGTGGAGACGTGCGTCGGCACGCCAGCTGTCAACACCATCAGGACTCCAAGCCCGATTAATTTACCAGGGACACTCAGATCGTGGGAGGGTGCTGGTAGTGAGGTAGTATACCCTCGGAAGGGAGGTACAATACTGGACGAGAGCAGAGACAGTATTCACACGTTACGGTCAGATGCGGAAAGCCTTGGCACGGACCTTGGGTTAACGCTGCCGCCATCGGAGCCATCGCTGCAGTTCCAGAACCACGGAGAAGACAACGATGCTGAAGAAGAAGGAGGAGAGTTGTCACCAGTGAGAAACTATTCTCCTAGAAGGGCAGATGAGGTGTCACTGAGTCTTGAATTTCGAAGGTCTGATTCCACCGATGAGGAGATCTATGGCAAGTACCTCGCGGCAACTCCAGGCAGCGAAGCCAGCAGCCCTCCAGGAGTGTTTGCAGCAGCGGAGAGCCCAAGAGTGGCTCCACAGCATCCCCTGAACAACCAAGAAGACATCGAGGAGGTGACGGCAGAGGAGACGCCCATACCGGAGAACATCCAGCAGCGCTTTGCCGGCAGCTGGATGCAGTGCAATACGCCGGGCTACATCATGCAACTGGTGGTGTCCGACAAGCACGCCTGGTGCGTGGACAACCGGGACAAGGTCTACCACTCCCTGGTCTCCAATGTCACCATCAGCTGGAGCAAGCTAAAGGACTCAGCCATGCAGATCGCCACCTCCCCCAATGGTAACATCGTCTGGCGTCTGCACCGGAAGTCCGGCACGGCCTTCGCCTGCGCTCCCATCAGTCCCCACTCACCCATTGGCACCAAGTGGTACAAGACTTCCAAGGGGGCCTCCCACATCTGCATAGATGAGAGCACAGCCTGGATCATCAAGCAGAATGGTGACATCTACATCCACAAGAGCATCAGCCGGGATCGGCCGCTGACCAGAGAGGAGAAGGTGGACAGCAATGCCTACGTCGTGCAGATAGCTGCCAACCGGGGAGTGGTGTGGGCCATCGGATCAAACAAGAAGGTCATGTACAGGAGTGACGTATCTCGGACCAGGAGCGAAGGCAGAAGTTGGATGGATCTGGATGATGACAGGTAGGTACCTGAAAGCCCACAGGCTAATTCTGCCTCAAGCCTTTCGAAGTCCATCAAAATTCATCAAAATCAATCAAAATCAATCTTATATCACTTTCAGACTGTCCCATCAGTCCACGAGGACCTCATAGAGGATCTAGTTTTTAATATATCAAGAATGAATCTTGCAAGGTGGTTCTGAAAGAACCAGGTTCTCAAGTCGAAAGTTCTTTTTTTTTCATTTCTGTGTTCTTTCTATACTTGAATTATTAAGTATATTGGTTTTTGATTTGTTAAAAAGTCATGTTTGTTTGTTTTTGGACATCCCCAGCATCAAGCTACAGTTTGTGAGCATAGCTCTGGACAGTCGCAATGTGGGCTGGGCTATTGACGACGACGGACTAGTCTGGTTCCGGACCGGAGTGACACCCAGCACCCCGAGGGGCGACGACAAGAAGTGGTGGCAGGTACCTAGATGCCCATTCATGTATATTCATAATTTGACTGTTGACGATTAATTGGCCATGGTTGATGGATTGAAATGCTGAGCATTTGTGAGTTACTGTAAATCTGAATAGTATCCGGTGCTAAAGACTGAAGACTCTGTTGCTATATCACATGATTTGGGGCAAGCTTTTGCTTAGTTACATAACAGACGTCTTGCACCAATGCACTGTTCATAATGGATAAGAATGACACTAAGGAACCAGTCCATTCCAGAGATGGGTATCACTATGCAAAAGCTTGCCTTAGAATCATGTGATATAGCAAGTCTTTAGTCTGGGAAATTCAAATCAGGGTGTGTATATGCAATGAAAGAAGTCCGTGTACCAGATGCTATTCAGATTTAACTCACAAATGGCTTAATGGTCTCTGCATTTAAATGGGTATAATAGTTATTTGAACAAATTGACATTGCTGCAGGCTTGGTGCTACAAGCTACATGCTACATGCATGTTACCAAAGCAGACTTATACCGTCGATTTGTCACGATATTAAAATGACTACCTGTAGACTTGACTTGAGTCACAAAATTCAGTGACTTGTCACAACTCTACTTGACTGCCATTTTCGTCCCTGACAAGGTGCCGATGGGCGAGTATCTTATGCAGGACCCCAACGCTCTGAAGATGTTGTTGAACATTGCCGGCACCAATGCCACCGTCGACCGGATGACCACCTGGCTGAAGAGGCAGTACTACCGGGCCACGCACATCGCCGCCAACGCGTCCAGCGTCTGGGTCTGTGGCTCCTACCACTACAAGAGCTCCCTGCATTTCTCCAAGGGCAACCTGCTCGGTAAGAGCCAGGAAGGCTTTAGGGTTTGTTAGTTTATCACCAATCCCGGTCAATTTCTTTTTGACTCACCCTGTACATACCGGTACATTGTTTCCTTGTTATGTAATCTGTGAAGTTGGCGATGATGGCACCTTTGAATTATTGTTTGTTTTTCAAGGTTCTCGTTGGGAGAGTGGATGTCCCCTTGGTCTCCCCTTGTCAGCTTTCTGGGTCAGCGTGAGCGCTACTGGGGTGTTTGGTCCGAGCGGTGAGTATCAAGAAATCCCCCCCGGCCCAGATCATTAAATAGGAAATATAGGTTTACAATGGGAGGAACCTTCAAGGATATGAAACGGTACTCACCTGGAACCAATGGTTGCCTCGGACTGGTGTACAGTGGAACTCCACTATAATGAATACCGCTATACCAAACATTTGGCTTTACCGAACATTTGGCTATACAGAACATCATCCTTGGCTCACCATTTTTGTGGTACAATACATAGCCAATATGGTTATGAAAGACCACTATAACAGACAATATCTGTGCATCCCACCATGTTTGTTATAGCAGCGTTTCTCTGAACTGCATTTCAACTCAGGTTGCTGTGACAATCACAGGTCCAATTACAAACCCTGCTTTCCGCAGAATTCTGTATTTAAAACTGTCTCATCTTCTTAATACCGTGCCGAGTACCATAATCGAGAAATCTTTTTCATTTTTCTTCTTCAATCATATTTTCAGTGAAGGTGAAAATAAAAACAAGAACAACATATCATTATCTTTCTTGTTTTGTCACCAGGAATGATCTGGGCGGCCCTCAAGTCGGGCGAGGTCTTCTGCTTCCCGCCTGACACCCGCAAGCCCTTGCAGGTGGATCCCCCCAGGGCCGGCGTGATCTTCAAGCACCTGAGCGCCACACCAGACACCATGTGGGCCCTGCAGGAGGACGGAGACATCTACATCCGCAAGCAGCTGTCCGAAAGATGCCCTCAGGGCCTGAGCTGGAAGAAGCTCAGCCTGGACCAGCTGGGTAAGCGGGTGGCCATAGTTGGGTAGAGGAGAGCTTATCAAAACCAATGGGAGACTTTGGAGAACCGGTCATCAAGTCAACATTGCACGTGCACACAATTGTGAGCATGTGCGTATTGTTTTGGGCGTGCGTTCGCGTGCGTGCGTGCGTGCACGTGCGCTGTTGACTAGAAGACAGGTTCTCCAAAGTCTCCCATTGACACTCTGAGCCTGAAATTAGCAGGTTCTGGTGGTGAAAGGATAAAAGTAGACTGGATTTTGTGGTCGTGATGGGTTTTTTATTTTAGGAAAAGCGGGTTGTGGATCCGTTTGCGGAAACCTACGATGACTAGAGCAGGCTAGTCGAAACGTTGAGACCAAGTGCCAATGAAACAAGATTCTTACATGGTTTTTCAGCAAACCGATCCACATACCAATTGTCACCATGCAAAGCCTCAAATCTTTCTTAGTTCTGAAATCATTAATTGTTTCACCTGGAGGATGTGAAGGTTGGTTTGGCTATAAAGTAACTTGTCTGGTGGAGGCACATTATCAAGAGGTTATTTTCTGAGGTTTTGTCGGTTTCATGGCACAGAATTTGTAGATGTCCAAAATGGAAGAATTGAAAGTAGTCCGGATTAGCTCTTTGGGAAAAGGCGGGCTTTTGATTGTCCTGAAGTTGGTGATTATTTCTGCTCCAAGATGCCTGGCTTGGTCCATATGAGACAGAGGCATGGATGGAGCCGAGAGATCAAGAGAGTTATAATCTGAGACAAGTACCGGTAGTCAGTTTTAGGATCTGCAGATCAGGGACTTAGTCAAAAGATGTAATGCAGTGCCTGGTCCAGCTTTTTACTGTTCCCATGACCTTTACGTTTTTCAGGTCTCGCCAAGGTCGTGCACTTCTCGTGTGGAACCGACGTCGTCTGGGCTTGTGACAACGAGGGCACAATCTATCTTCGCATCGGCGTTGACATCCCCCACGACGAGTCCCTTCCGCCAGCCTGGGTTCCTGTGGATGGGAAAACGATTGGGTTCAATACCTACTTCGTGGAGGTCTTCTGCAGCGTGGACAACCGGCTGGTCTGGGCTTTGGACAACAAGCGGACAGTGTACGTCCGGAGGGGCATCTGTGAGGGTCTGCCAGTAGGCCTGGAGTGGGAGGTCGTGGAAGGTAAAAGGGTTTTATCCATCTTAGGGTGGTCCCTATTCAGACTTCTTTTCTCACATTTCATGGACATTCCTTGAAAGGGATTACATATTACTGGCAGCAGTACACCCTTTGCATAATTTTGCCTGATCCATCACTTAAAGGGCATGTACAACATTGGTAACAAACCAAAACAGAAATGTTCACAGATTTTCGTATAATTTTCAGGGTATGAAGATGGTGCTGGTAGAAACATATCATTAAAATATTTCTGCCTGAAATGGTGTATTTGTCCAGAAAGAGTAAAACAAAACACTAAAAACATTTTTGATCTTGGCAAGATAAAACATTCTTCTTTATGTTTTTTAAGAACAATTTATCAGACAAAGTATGAGTGCTGTTCTGTGACCTTTACCAACGTTGTACACGACCTTTAAAGTTTAAAGTCGCAAATAATATTTTGTCCTGATCCTGATGTGTATCTTCAATTGCATGTTTTTATCCTCTTCTCACTTAGCCTTAGATAAAGTTCCTGCTAGGATTGAAATGGTCAGGCCCTTCTAACTCCAAACATTTTAGAAATTTCAGGTCATTATTTTGGCTGATGAGCAGCGTGCAGCAGTTTATTACTTGTATTGACAAATAAAATGAAAAACCTACACACAAAAAATGAATAAATAAATGAATAAAAATGAATAAATAAATGCTTGCCTGATGTTCCAAATCTAGCAGGATCTTTCTCAGAGGCTGAAAGAAAGACTAACATGACTAAGGAAAGACTCTGCAAGAATCGAAACATTAGGTCCTCCTAACTCCAAACATTATATATATATATATGTATATATGTATTATATATAATATAAGAAATGAATACATGTAACTACAAATTCTGCCATACTCTCAAATTGATCGCGGCTATTTCACAGCATGTCCCAAATACCCACTCGCTTTACAACTTCCCTTCCCTGTGAATTCCTTCTTCCACTTTCTCAGAAGTCATGTTTTCAGGACCTTTCGTCTCTCTTCTTTATCACTTTGTCAATGGGCTACTCAAATTTAAGATTAGAAATTAAATAACTACAAATTTTGCCATAGTCTCAATTTGCTGTGGCCATACATGTATACCTACTCTCTTTACAACTTCCTTGCCTATTTCTCGACCGAGGTCTGTCATCAAGACGTTACCTTCATCTCTCTTCTGTCTCATCCTGCCACAGGTACCCAGGCCATCCACCTGTGCATCAGCTCCAGCACAGTCTGGGCACTGTGCCCCAACGGGGACGTGGCCTGCCGCTTTGGCATCACAGAGAAGAACACCATGGGAGACTACTGGAAGAAGGTGCCTGGCTGCTACACTTACCTCTCTGGTAGGTTTGCATCTGCTTCTTGTATCTGGGAAACTAGCTTGCCTTGCATCAATTGGAGCCAGCTCTAAGATCCTTCCTAACATTTTACAGTGGATCACATTATAACTTACAATGGCCTGTATCCAGTGTTGTAGTCGAGTACCAAAATTCAAGTACCAAGTTTTCCGAGTACACACAGTACCGAGTACGGGCCGAGTCCGAGTACTTTTTAATCGAGTCCTGGGCAAAAAAAAACGAGTTTGAGTTTTTCAGAGTCCGAGTACGGGCCAAGTTCGAGGACAAAGACATTGAGTACATCCCGAGTGCAGTTTTAAACTAGATCATTGCACCATGCGCCCATTAGAGAATGTGACGCATTTGTGTACATGTGCACAACCTCTCCCCCACATACGATCAATTACCTTGTTAAATAGTTAGAAAATGCCGCATGTGATGAACGCAGTCCATAAAAAGAAGGTTGCAATATATTGGAGTTAGGAAGGCCTGACTCATTTTGAATCTTAATCGTAAGATCCTGCTAGGATCGAAACACGTCAGGCCCTCCTAACTCCAAGTATTTTATACATTTCAGGTCTTTGTTTTGGCTGATGAGCAGTTTGCAGCAGTTTATTACTTAGGCCATAAAAAAAACATTTGTTGTGTTGGAGTAACGGAGGGTTGGGAAATAGGGTAGGGCGGGCGGATTATTATTTTTTTTTATTAATTAAATTTTTCCTGTATTAAATGCTTTTTTTCCTGTATATCACAGTATTTGACGAGTCAAATAAAGACAAGAAATGACATAACAACTTTAACCAGTCTGGTTTCCATCTTTTGCTCCTTTTAAGCTGCATACAAATTTGCGATTTATTTTTTTATTATTTTGTTCCCCGATTTTCTTTTTTAATTGAAAAAAAAACCCTTTTTTTGGTTTAAAATGTTTAAAGTTGGGGCATATTTTTGGGTCGGGCGGGTAACGCCAATACAACAATTTTTTTTTTATGGCCTTATAGTGATTTATTTCTTAGAAAATGGGAAATCTTTGGCATAAGGTTCCTGGCCCAAATTGAATTGACCTGATGGGACCCAATAACTAAAGAGATAACCTTATCTTTCTCTTCTTGTTATTAACCTATGACCCTCTCAGTGACCCAGAGCGATGACCTGTGGGCCATCAACAATGAAGGCAAACTGTTCCAGCGTTTCACCAAGATGTTCCAGCGTCGAGGCATTCCCCAGCTCGAGCAGCTGAGTACGCCATCTACGGACGATGACTGGGAATTGCTGTGATGGCGTCACGGCATCCGACGAAAAAAAGAGAAATAACCTGAAATAATCACCACGTCAGTTGACGCCAGTTGTAAAAAGTTCATTTCGCTCCATACTGATGATGAAATTTGTCTTTGTTTGGTTGTGTTTTGTGTGGTGTTTTTTTTACCTTGTTATGTTTTTTTGTACATGCAAATCTTTTTTCTTTCTTTTTTTGCAGAAGTTTGAATTATTTATTATTATCGTGAGAATGTTGCTTTCCAGACCAGAATAAAATATAATTGCATCGCACAAAAAGTTAACCTCTAAAACATATGGTGTGCTGGTGAAGTTTCCTATAGATGTGTATTGCTTGTACACAGAACCAGTTTGTACTTTTTATTTCTTGCATACAATAGCATGAAACCTGTCTAAAGCCTGGTTATTACTTCATCCGAAGCAAAGTAAATTTTCGCAAAAATAGAAAAGTGGAAGATAAGTGTTTGTTGATTGTTGGCTTTGGCTTCGGCTTTGGCCCCATTTTGTGCATCAATTCTAAAGTAATAACAATCAAAATAGTGGCTTTTGGCTACGGCTTGGAAGTAGTTGCTCAGATCTTCATCTTTAACGGAAAGCCAGAACCTACATTTTTCAGATTTTAAAGGTGCAGTTTAAGCTTATTGGTCAGCAGTTGACCAAAATGCTGTGTGTATACTCTATTTGCTCGCGGCCGAATCTTGACCAATTTACGCTTAGCATAAAAATTTGTTGAGCAACTTTCCCTGCTAAACAGTTCTATGAAAATGGGCTCGATAGATGTTGTGTATAAAAAGAATATAAATATATGATTATAATTTTCTTATAATTTTGATATTTATTATTGATAATTTCTTTTTTATTTGATTTTGAGATATATGGCATGGTAAACAAATAATTGATAAGCATGTCACGTACTTGCATAAGATAATTATATAACTCGAACAGTACTTCATTCTATAGTTTGGCAAGGTCTTAACAGTTGTGGATGTCCAAACACTAAATGCTGATAAAAAATATAAAGTGATCAAATGCACTGTAGCCGTCATTTGTTAAGATATTTAACAACTTGAGCACTGCACATTATTGCTGTGACAGAGGATGTGAAATATATAAATTTGGTATTTCAAAAATTACTGGTAATGGGTCATTAGGGAGACTTTCTCATTGGGTCGTGCACAAACTTTACTTACCTATTTCTAAACATCCTCCAAACCAATGAACTTGAAATTATATGTTCATATTGAGCGCATTCTCTGTCTTCTATGGACAGTAAAAATTTGTCTTTAAAAGGTAGCTGGCATAATTGGGAGACACCGAAAAGTTTCCCTATTTGCAAATATCTCCCAAATGTTAACACTTAGACGCTAAAGTGTCTCCCTAATTATGCAATTTAGATTTTCTTTTTAAGATAATTATGTTGCACAAAGGCAATTGCTTAGTGTTTTTTTTTTCTGGAAAGATTGTATCACTAGGCAATAACTGCAATTGTCAGATGGGTTCAAGATAGCCAACTTAGTCTAATCTTAGCTCATTCAACCATCATCAGCTAAGGGCCTTTCCCAAACCTTGGCTCCGGCTCAGACTCGGGCTCTGGCTCAGGCTCAAGCTCCATTTCGTGAATCCATTTTGAAATAATTGGCTCTTGGCTGCGGTTTTGAAGTAGATTCTCTGGATTGAAAAGGAAAAAAAAAAGTTTCAGCTTGAATGAAAAACCACAACCTATATTTTCAGCATATGGATGTCATAGCCTGACCCTGATCCTCCATTTCGTAGACGCCCCTAGTTCCCATACAGACTACTCATTAGAGTCATTACTACTAGTAATCAGTAGGGGGTAAAGTAAAGCTCAAAACAAAAATGAATTATGTCCATGTATTTCAAAAGTATTACATCAAATGAAATTCATCCATCTATGTTTGAGTAACCATTTGTCTTCCTAATTTTGAAAACGCAGATAATTTAAAGTGCAATCCATTACGTTACTTTTTTTTTTTCAATATTTAAAATTTATGTCACTAAAAACTGTGATGTAAATTTGATAATTTGATAATTGTCAGAAGTTTAGATGGTTACATTGCATTGTCCCTGAAATTGATGTTAACCTTCCTGGAATATATTCGAATGTCGATTTAATTATTTTATGGGCTTTTTTTTTTACTTTATCTACTGTGTGAAATTCATCAGTAGTACTTTGTATTGTTTGTTTTCATACAGTCCGTTTTTGTATATTGGAATATTAAGTTTTTGTAACATTATTTTGTTAAATACAATTAATAACCAAAGAACTTGTAGGCCTATTGAGCTATTCCACCATTAAGTTGATTATTGTATTATGTTTGATTATTTTTGCTTACTTGCAGAAGGATTTATTCTGCATAAAACTAACCACTTTCCCATCATCATTATATACCCCACCTCAAACCTTGATTATCAGTTTGAAATATGATAACCACGGATGATAATAAATCGAAAATATTGTGTACATCTCACTGATTAAATGTATTGCCATGCAGAAATTGTGTAATAGTGTGCGTGCTTTGATTGAGTCAAATAGCAGCCATGTTGTTCGGTTCATTTTATTTCCACTTATACAAGTCAAAACAGTGCATTAAATAATTAAGACTTTTAAAGGTAATATCATGATTTGAATGTTGTCGAAATACATGTAAGCCCTACAGTAACAGTCATCTGTGCAATTTTCAGTCCCATATATACATGCCCACTTTTTGAGAAAAGAGTGAAAAACGCCGACAGTACTTTTTAAATCTTTTCTCCTTTATTGTTGATCTTTAAAATATTGAAATTGTTTTTGGTCATTAGTTTTACTCTTTTCTGGATAAATACAGCATTCATGCAGAAATAGTATAACGGTATGTTCATTGTTTCTACCATCACCATATTTATACCCTGTATATGTTATAGGTAAATCTGTGAATATTTCTGTTTCGGTATGCTTATACCAAAGTATGATACTGCCTTTAATAGTACACGTTGTATTTGACAAATTAGTCACAGGTTTATATAGACGGCTTTTGGGCGGGGCAGCTTAGGGAGCAAAATGATAATTACCTAAGACTCGATCGCATGTGAAGTGTCATTCATTATTTTAATGTCGAGTGATTCTTGTCTCTGGGGCAGGCGCGGTTGTACGGGGGGCTAGGGGGGGCTGTAGCCCCCCCCAAAAAAGTTTGTCTAGCCCCCAAAAAAAATGCAAGTGAAAAAAAAAAGTCTTGAAAATACTGCATTTTTTCAGTTATTAAGCGCCAATTACATAAAAAACGCGTTGTGTGGCCTATAATGTGCATGTTTTTCGACCCCTAATAAGACATAGCAGAAGCGAGTGTTAGAAGAACTCAAAATATTGGGTCTTCTAGCCCCCCAAAAAAATAATGGCTCTTCTAGCCCCCCCAAAATGTTGGCTCTAGAACCGCGCCTGCTCTGGGGGAATGAACTTATAGTTCTCCGAAGAGATCATAATATTAATAATGTACACTGAGGATGTTGATCATGTTATACTGCCCCAACCCAAACCAAGGGCTTCTGCAAGTGCGTAAACTATCATAAAAACAAAATGTCCTTTCGGTCGATGTTTAGACTTGACTATGTAGCCAATTACTGTGACTAAAATCGATGATGCTGTATGTCTAGACGGAATATCAGTCGAGAATAACACAGACTATATATAGGCCTAGACAGATCCTAGATTCGTCCTTCAGCAACAAAACAAAAACTACCAGGGTATCTATACCAAACAAAAGGTCAGATATGTATAGTATTGAAATGATAGGTCATGGTAAACGTGATATACCGTAGGTATTGGCCTATGGCCTACTGGTGACTTCCATAGGCTACGTACATTGGGCTTATATCGCGGTTGGCCAGTGGATAACTTTCATCCCATCACTATAGCACTGATAGGCTCGATTTTAATAAGAGCAGTCTGTAGCTGCACACGTCAGAATTTCCATCACAAAAGACCAGGAAGGTTACCCCAACAAAGCCTCCAGTTTGGGGTTATTGGTGAACGCCCAAATACCTTCAGAAAACATCTTTTGTGCTCTTTCTGGTTGAATGAGCAGGCAAACACGGGCAAATACCGCATTGGGGCACTGCGCGGGTTTAGTTTAGAGGTTCTACGTGTGCGCTGTGTGTACCATTTAAATTGGGATTATTATTTTGTTCTCGGTTGAGGAAAGTGCTGGTGACATGGACTAGAATCCTTTCTTGACATTCGGGACAGATTTCACATATAATGTGTTCGATTCAACAACTTGGGATACATTATTACACCAATTTCTACTTGTCTCTTGGTTAAAGGTGAGGATTTTTATCTGTATGTTTTTCTTACTATATTTTGTGAAACCAATACTTACCCATTTGGGTTACATAATTGCAGACTGGTACAGGTGGGGTTGATGCCAGGTTAAAAAGTACTCGACCTCTTGAATAGACCTTGCTGTGTTGTAAATGGATTACTAAAGCAAAGTATGATTCAGTTGCGTCTGCGTTGCCTTTTTCCTCAAACTTAGGAAAGAATGTGTCTAAGTGGAATCACTCATTAAAAGTAGATGTGTTCTCTGTAACAAAATGTCTAATCAGGCGATTATGTTCAATTTGTTTTTTGCTTAAAGTTATAGGAGGGCCTGACGTGTTTCGATCCTAACAGTAACATGATCTTTCTCAAAGGCAAACTGTTTGTTTTTTGCATTGTTATGACCATGCATTCTGTGGTGCCAGGCTAAAGATGATACTGGGTGTTTGTATTGTTTTGAACTGTGATTATAGAAAGGGTAATATACATGCACTTTTGTCTATCAGTGGCGCTCGCCGTACATGATTTTTTTCAAGAGTCTTCTTTTTGGTACATGTACAATTAAATGGGTGTTAGTGTAGTTTACGCCACCCATATTATTTTCAGTATTTATTTACCTTCTTCTGTTCCAAAATGAGATTCGTTACTAAAAGCAAATTTATTCATGGGTCCTGAAAACCCTAAAATGAACTTACTTCGGCAATATTTCAGTGAAAACAAAACAGTTTCTTACCCAAATAAATACTGAAAATAATATGGGTGGCGTAAACTACACTAATGCCATTAAATGGGCCCTCTCTGTCATTCAGGCTGATGTTATCTTGAAAAAAAACCTTAAATAGTGGAATTAGGGGTATATGTCGCTTTTCGATTGATTTTACACGTAAAAACTACAGTTAAATATCGTCCATTGGACCATTACTGGAGTGGACATATCACCTTTAACCATTACCAATAGTCCAATACAGTGTACCAAGAAAACACCAGTGGATTACCAACATTACAAACTTTGTTGTTTACATTTTATACATGTCATGTATGTAGCCTACCAAAATTAACACTAGGCCTACATTGAGTGACATGACCGCAATATAACTGTTTCCTGTTGTTATGTATAATACTACATTAGTATACACCTTTGTGTCTTCTCTTCGTCAACATGATTCAACTTGATCATTTAAACACGTCCAGCGCGAGCGGTCAATCATAAAAATTGCAAATAGCAATTAATCAAGAATGGGATGTTTTAGGAATCTGACGCTAATTTACTGTCCACATGAGAAAGAATTCCACCGTGACAATATTGCTCTGCCTGAAATGCTGTATTTATCAAAAAAGAGTAAACAAAAAAACAATGGCTAAAAACAATTTTGAACTTTTTAAAGATAAACAATAATGGTGAAAATGTTTTTTAATGCTCTCTGCGGGCCTTTTCACCGTTTTCTCAACACGTGGGTGACCATAATGTGACTGAAAATTTCACAGATGACTGTTACTGTATCTTCATTGATATTTTTGCCCATGAAATCTGCATTTCATTGACAAAACCAAAGTATGATATTACCTGCCTCTAAAGACCTGCACTGTGTGTTGCGGAGGCTTGTACATTAATATTAGTTATGAGTTGTTGGGTGAGTTTTTCTTTTTTGTGAAGTTACGCACGGACGCATAAGAATCGACTTGCAGACAATTCATATGCAAAGCTGCCGACACTAACGGGTGCGATCATCCATCTGAAACCGCCTGAAACAAACTACGTAATCCGTTCCTGTGACAACGAAGTCAATGTAAATGCTGCATGTTCATTTTCCGTTCTTGTTATAACAGTAAACGCCTACATTATTTTAGCCGACAAAAACTTACCCAAAACATCCGGAACGCTGACAGAGAAGCTAACCCTTTGGGCGTTACTATGGCAAACCTCTGCCCTGAATGCACCATAATCCGACACTTTGCAGCTATGGCACATTCTCATTAAAGGTAGTATCATACTTTGGTAAGAGACCAAAACAGAAATGTTCACAGATTTACGTATAACTTACAGGGTATGAAGTTGGTGCTGGTAGAAACCTACCGTTAAAATTGTTCCGCCTGAAATGGTGTATTTATCCAGAAATTTGCAAAATAACGACCGAAAATCTTATTGATCTTTTAAAAGATCAAAAATTTAAGAGAAAAGACTTAAGAAATACTATGGCTGTTTTTCACTGTTTTTTTTTTTTTTCAAAAAGTGGGCACCGTATGGGACTGAAATTTTCACAGATGACTGTTGCTGTATCGTCTTGATATTTTTGTCTGCCATAATCCAGCAAATAAACAATATCAGATTTGGACCGATTCAGACGTAAATATTTTGATTGAAACCGGATTTGCATGTCTGTTTTTTGTGTTTCTTGATTCTGTGCCAAATTGTCAAAATAATTGTCAACCAGTTATTGGCCTATGCTTCAAAGCTACTAAACAAGTACAGGGCGCGGCACAATGGATCGCAAATTTGGTCTCAGCAATGCCTGTGTCACCAAACGCTAGATAGATTCTCATAATCGTCTCCGGCCATATACAATATTTAAGATTTTTTTCCATACTTTATTTCCCCCAGGTTTTAGAGTGCCCCTGGTTACAAGGAAAATATACAGCACTATGAGTACAGGATCAACAGAAGCAGGACAGGTAGTTACCCAAGGAGGTATGATACCCATAACTTAATAATCAGGATACACTTAGGAAGACATTATCAGAGGCCTGTGCACTAAAATAAAACCTTCTTTTTTTGTAAGAAAACCCAGCCCAGGGCGGATCTGGAGTAGGTTTGGGGTTCGCAACCCCCGTTCAGCCTCAGAACAATGTTTGACATCAGTAAAATGGAGAAAAGAAAAGAAAGAAAATTGAACCCTTTTAAAGGTAGTATCATACTTTGGTAAGAGACCAAAACAGAAATGTTCACAAATTTACGTATAATTTACAGGGTATGAAGATGGTGCTGGTAGAAACATACTGTTGAAATCTTTTTGATCTTTTAAAAGATCAAAAATAAAAGAGAAAACACCTAAGAAATACTGTGGCCGTTTTTCGATTTTTTCTCAAAAAGTGGGCAACGTATGGGACTGAATTTTCACAGATTACTTTTACTGTATCTTCCTTGATTCTTTGCCCACGAATCTGTATTTCTTTGACAAAAACCATGATACTCCATTTAACGGAATAATTAATTCCGGTGAATTTTATCAAACCATTTTTCACACCTGTGATTTGCTTGTTTGCCATATTTTGTGGCCTTTATAATTTGAGAAAAATCTCGACAAAAAGATTACCTGTTTTGTAAACGAACATTGGAGGCAGTGCCCAAATTCACTATAGTACTAGCTAGTACATGTCACTCGATAAGTATTTCATTCCCAACTTCTTCAAGACTGCGACTCAGTTTATAGGAATTGATTTCGTCAAAATTGCACTTATTGATTTTCACCCCCTCCCCACCTGTTTTTTGAGGGTAGATCCCCCTTGCAGATGAACCAAACTTGATACACAAAGGGTTTAGACAACGATGATTAAAAAAAAAAACATTTTAAATTCTTTCTAGTTTGCAAAAACAAAAATTAATGTAGGGAGACATTTTATTGACCGATATCTCGAATGTTCATTTAAAGGTATAATACAGGATAATACCCAAGCAGAAATATTCACAGATTTACGTATTACTTTCAGAGCATAAAGATGGTTCTGGTAGAAACATACTGTTAACATATGTTTCGCCTGAAATGCTGTATTAATCCAGAAATTAGTCAAACAAAGATAAGAAACAGTTTTGATCTCGGGGTAAGATCAAAACCATTCTTTATGTTTTATAAGAAAAATTGACTCAAGTTTTCACAATTTTGGCTTGTGACCGCCGGTGTGTCAGATTGAGCACAAATTTTCACAGGTTTATCATTTTAAGTTCATATTGGATCTGAAGTGGGAGTGTTGTTCTGTGACCTTTACCAATCATGTATTATACATTTAAAGAAAGTAAAGTCCCCCGTGCATTATGTGGCACGCATGCAAGAGAAATCAGGGAAAACAAACCCTGGGAGGTGTCAACGATCGAGGGGCATATCAATGCTAACGGTGCGGGAAAATAAAACTTTTGACATCATTTGAATCAGAAAGACCTCACAAGTAGACTGCATGTTATTTTACTGTGTGACTGCACTGATATCCACGAATTAGTGTGTGTTTGTTTAATACTTGTGTTGCTGTTTAGAAAAAAAAGCAGCAGAAGTCGGCATTGAAGTTTAATAACAATTTCTGCACAGTTATTTGCATCATTATCTCGTAAAGATGTAAGTTTAAGATTGAAATTTGAGCGGGAAAAGGCATCAGATAAACTCATTAGATTTGGGCGGGAAAAGGCATCAGAGAAACTCATTAGATAATCGGTAATACATTGCTATTTTGTTTCTTGGGTTTGGGGTTTGGTAAGTTGCGTTGGGTCGGTCTGCTTTACTTTGATTTGCATTGCCATTTGCTAGTTCTCTATCGCCTCAAATTTTAATTACTCTACCAATACTATGAAATCCAATTTAGGTAAAAACCCATTAAAACATGACCAAAACAGACATTTCATATTGTGTGCTCTGCTTCTTCAGTCAAAAGTCAAAACTCCGAAAACAATCAATTTTACCGGTATCACCTTGATATTTTCTCCCCCAGTTCGGACGACGGTAGCTACCGGTGGTAATCCATCCGATGTCTCCGTCATCATCACAGTAGCAGCCTGTATAGGAGGACTGTTCCTTGTCGTACTCATCGTATTCATCATATTCGTCATATACTTCTACCGGAAAGAGTGAGTATGAAAAAAGTTTTAGTCGTGAGCAGCTACAGATGAGTATTGGCTTTTTGCATGCGACGAAAGGGACATGGAAATTGTAACGAGAGCGCGAAATGAGTGGGGCCGGTTTGGGCTGGATTAGAAAAGCAGATTCATCCACGGGTTTCATTTCCCCAACTGGCATTTCAATTATTTCAACTGATTTATACTTACGGAAAGGTTACATAGAAAATTCAATTCTTTACAAAGACAATTAATATGCAACCTTGGATTAATACATGATTGACAGAACCATGTACTGCAGGTTATATCAATGGTTGGCACTAGATTGGTGGCGCTGTTGTCAACATCTTGTACATAGTCCATGACCATGTTTCAAAAAAGCATTGATTTACTTAGAATTAAAACAACTCCGGAAGTAACTGCATGTACATGTATACCTATTTTTTCTACTAATTCTGTGTGAACAATTTATTTTTACAAGTCATTACCGGTACCTTTTTCTACTCTTTTCAGGCCCAAGGAAGATGAATTTACTAAAAAGCGACCCTCAATTCGAGCAGATAGACTTGACTGGTGAGTTATTTTCGTCTAAAAGGAAAATGTCACTAAGTTCAATTGATGTATCATTAAATGGCTCGTTAATATACCCTCTATATAATTTTGTATAAATTGCTTGCTCGGTTTAACAATGTCGTACTATGAGGCCAGTATTTCTGTAAACCTCTCCCAAAAAGCTAAGTTATTCGAGGAAACTATTTGAACACAATTATGAAGAAAAATGTCGCAAAAGTTGTTACATAACATGTACATGTTCAAAACTACGAACCGGTTTTCTTCGTTTGTCTCTTAAATGTGAACACTAACAAACCATTTTTACTACCGGTACCTTTTCTTCAAAATTTTGCAATTTCTTAAATTTGAGTACTTTTTATAACAATGCGGCTGGTAACAATACACGTTACTACGACGAGAAGTGTTTTAGATGCACATTAAAACGAAGACACACATACAATTGGCGGACTATAACATGCAGTAAGGATGATATTGTATATAAGATATGTATATTTTCAATAAAATAACGGTCGTAGATTCCTCCCGAATTCACCCTGTTAAAATTTTCTCAGTTACCAGCGAAAATGCTATGATTTGGTACCCTAAAAATGTATACTTTTCCAAATTTGATTTTTGCCAACTATAGGAAAAGTCATTCTTTAGCTCATCAGTTTGGCGACATCAACGACGTGGACGAAGTGCTGTGGGCAGGCAGAGGAAGGACGGCCGATCAGAACACAGATAACCCGGCCTTTGGCAAAGACTTTGAACCGCTCGATGTGGTAAGCAAATCACACAATCGGAGTTCGAAGGGATATATACCGATTTTGACTTTCCAACATTTTGGCAAAAAGTAATCTGCCAACATGACAGATTATAATTATCATGTGTTTATTGCCAAACGATGGTCCCCGGAATCGGATGGTTAACTGGAATATTGATTTTATGTTTTCTTGATGTATAAAACGCGATCGACAAGCAGACTTGTTTGTTTAGTGCACGGGATCACAGATCCGCGGATCCACGTCCAATGCAGGATTCGCTAAAACTTAAAAGGGATCCGTATCAGCAAGATCCGTGATCTTGTGCGTTAAACAAACAAGCCCATCATAGTAGGGCGCCTTATATAAAAAGTTTCAGTAAACATTCCATGATAGTAAAATTGTTTTTGATGGTTTTGTGTTTTGGCGGGAAAATTATTAACTTTTTTTTGGTTTACTTTGTAATTTTTTTCAGAATAAACTGCAAGCTCAGTTTGACAGTGCTGACGACGACGCAATGTCTACACAGGAGACCGAGAGCTCCAATGATCTTATGGTCGAAATCAAAATGGACGACGAGGACAACGGAGCAGACTCCGCCGCCGAAGCTGAGAACGAAGCGAAGAAGCAGATATCCATCCTGGATATGAAAACCTGGGGCCAACCGGGCACGTCCCGTCACAACTCCATGCGGGCTCCATACGGGTTCGACCCACCCCCGGAGTTTGCCCCGCGGTCCCCCGACGCGATCTCCAACGGACGCCATTCCCTGCGCTCGCAGAACGGCAATCCGTTCCCCTACGCCGGCTACGGCCGACGCGATTCCCAAGGGGTACCGCCCGGCGGCGGCGACTTCCCCTTCACCGTGTCCCAACCGTCCAACGATCCCCGTTTCCAGTACACCCGCACCAACCCCTTGGTGGCCGACGTCAACCCGAGCAACATCGACCGCTACGGCCCGTCCGAGCGCCGGAATGGCAGGTACACCGCTCACGACCAGCGGGATTTCGGCGGCATGGACGACATCGAGTTCGACCGGTCCAGCACCCTGAGGAATTCGCGCCGAAACCAGTCTATCGTCGATTTCTACGAGAGCGGGTCTCGAAATACTGGTTCCTCTTTCAACCTGGCATTGGAAGGTAGTGGTTCGGTGGGGAAGAACTTGCTGTGGCAGAACAAAAGTTTCCAAGGAATTGGCTTCGCGAACACGAAATAAAGAACCGGGCCCCTATAAACACCATTGACCTAAACCTGCAATGTAAAATGAACATAAAATAATGCATTCTGACTCCCGGCCCTCTTTCTCTTTTTTAAGAGAGAGGGAACTAAAGAATTACCTTGCATGGTATAAAAATCCATGTTTTGGTAATGAGCAAGCAAAATTTGACTGAGCCTGTTGACAGTTCTTTATATCGGCACCACGATGTACGATATTTGGCAAGCACGACGTGTACCGGTGACATTACTGTTACTGCTTATTAAAAGAGTATACATGTAGTCATCGGTTTTTTTCTATTTTACCCAAAGATGGCGTTCAACGCCCTCACGTGGTCAGTGATAATGTCTATAAGTACACTAATTACATCTTGCAAATGTAATGCTAAGATGCCATAGAGTTTCCTGACTTGTGCTCGAAGACAGTTAGCCGTATGCATAAAAAGTAGATTGTGCTAGCTTTTTACTTGAATCAGTATATATAATGCATACAAAATAAGCCATTATAGTGAGTAAAATCTATACATTCATTACTTTGTATCTCGGAAACATTGAAAACCCTCCAAGAAACACAGAATTCAAAAGGTTATGTTTGAGCTTTATCTCGTGCCTGACAAGCAATTTTATTGCTTGCAATCACTTGCTACTATGTAGCATACAGCCATACATGTCTCTGGTCGATGTAAAAGAAATGAAATTGCTCGTGTCCGACAGATTATTGTATCCAAATTCACAGGTATATAGGTTATTAGAAAATATTTTAATGGAAAGGCCGATTATAGTCGCATTAATTTTGTAATTATAATTTGTAAATTCACCTTATAAGTCTACGGCTTACCTGCTAATTTCATATAGCCTAGGCCTAGCCAGATATAGCCTTTTGAAAAAAACTGAACACACATTATATGCATGGAAGCTTCAGTTAAGAAAAACCAGCTTTGTGTCAAAAACATCCTAAAATGTTCGATGGTATATAGGAATGTGCGTGACGTTTTTATTATTTGTTATCTCGCGAACATGAAATTATAATAATCCAAAATCAAATTTTATGTGATGACCTTTTTTTATCATTTTTTTATTTGTTTTAAAAAATGTGGGTTGTTGATAAAGTAATCTCTGAATGTGTACATTAATTATTTGCGAACTGTAATTATATACAGTACATGAGATAAACCTCATGCACTATATGCATAATGGATTGTAAACTTTTAAACACTCCTTTCTGGTTTTATAGTATCATTTATCTTGAAAATTTACTTAGATCCATTTTTATTATTTTTTTTTTTTAAATAATCATTACATTTAATCGTGCTTATCCTTCAAGTTAAGTGATTAAATCTCGTCAAGTGGATGTGCCAAAACTTATAAAGGTAGTATCATACTTTGGTAGCATACCGAAACAGAAATCTTCTCAGATTTACCTATAACTTACATGGTATGAAGATTGTGATGGTAGAAACAAACCGTTAGAATTTGTCAGTCTGAAATGCCGTATTTCTCCAGAAAAGAGAGTAAAACCAATTAACAATCCTAGATCAAAAATAACGGTGAAAAGATTGAAGAAATACCTGGGTGTTTTCACTGTTTTCACAAAAAGGGGCATCGCATGGGACTATAGAAATTTCACAATGACTGTAATTTCCTTGATAGTTTTGTCCATGAATCTGCATTTCTTTGACAAAAACCAAAATATGATATTGCCTTTAAGCCGATGAGAATTTCGTGAGACGAGTTTATATAAATTCTTTTAAATGTGTATATGATTTCAGCATTAGCTGCAGTGTATCGAATACCGCGGCGCGCCATTAAAAGGTAGCGGCTACATGTATAATGGCTGTACGTCACATTAATAAGTCGACCCATCATAGAGTAAAGCCCAATCAACGTTTAGGATGAAGGCCATACCAACCTAGTGTCGACCAATGGCGTTACGAAACGGAGACTCGGGCTCCGTCTCGAGCTCCGGCTCCATTTCGTGAATCCATTCTGAAATAACTGGTATCAGAAAAAGGCTTTTGGCTGCGGTTCTGAAGTAGACTTGTCTCTACTTTGAAAAGGAAAACAGTTTCAGCTTCAAAACCACAACCTAAAAATTATTTTCAGCATAATGGATGTCAGAGCTGGAGCCTCCGTTTTATTTCGTAAACGCCCATAATTATTCTCTGTACATCGGTTCATTGGATGACACCAAGTTAATACCAAATCGTGGCCTCTTGGATTCCAATTAACTCTGTACACAGTATGAATTGCAATAAGTGGATTTATGTGGAATTGATTTAAACTAGTATTATGTCTATAGGGTAGCTGTGATTCCTATCTTGTAAACTATTTTTGTAATTATTGTAAATAAAATGACAGTATCGGTAATTTATATCTAAAATTCAGAATGCCTCGATGATTACGAATGCTAATTAATTAAAGTATGTACGATTCAGTAACTAATTGTGTAAATTGCTGTGGTCAATTTGGTTCCTTTTCTTTCGGTGTATCGGCTGTTTGGTGTCAAGTGGCGTCTTTGTTTTTATGTTTGTCTGTCTGTTGGTTGCTTCAGGATTTGCATAAAGTGTGATGTGTAGTGCAGCCGAGGTTCACCTGCTAAACTTTGAACGCGGCATGTGACGTCATCCTTGCCAGTTTGGGTTTTTTATGAGGCATTATCGGCCGCACGACTCAGCTCCGCCATAGTGCCTTTATTTTTTGACTTAATGAACCTATATTCCTGTATTAATGTCTCACAATGGTAGAAAAATAACCTGCGAGAAATTTGTGCGGAGTTTAGTCCTATAGCTCACTTCTGGAAGATGATACAAGGCACAGACGATATACATGTGAACAAAAGTTGTGTTTTCATGTTCGTCAATTTGAAGGGCCTTACTGGCGTTTGTTTTGTTTTGATTGCGGGGGCAGACAGTGACGCCAGAAAACCAGAAAACACTATACACGAGTCACTGTGTCGAAAAATCACAATTAAAGGCATACCTAAAATTGTCCCGCTAAATTGTACTGAATTGTACCGTTTTTGTTGATATTATGTCGGTTAAGTTCGATGGGCCTCTAACAGATTAATTCTCTTCGCCCGTTCAAGCAAACTACTAAACGTCTATATGAGGCCTATAGCTAGTGCCGTTGAGTTGGCCATAGTCTGGGTAACATATCCGTACTCGAAAGTTTTGTGTTGCTTGTTACTTTGCCGTGTTTTGGGGTTTCAAGTGTTTTGTTTGTTTGTTGGGGGTATTTGTTTGTTTGCTTTTGTTGTTGTTGTTTTTGTTTTTTTACTTTTTTGCGGGGAGGGGTACGACGCTTAACAGTCATCAGGCCTACTTGTTTTTGTTGTGCGGTATATCTGGGAGCCGAGGCAAACTGATGTCCTTCGATCAAACTGGGTTCATTGAGTTAAAATAACTTCTCTGTCTGAACCACCTCCTTTTCTCCAAAAAGAATATCCATATATTGCACCGTAAGGCATTTTAATAACGATTACAATAGGCCTCTTTTCTTTTGTGACAAGCCCATCGGACACACTACAGGCCTACTGGGCGCGTACATAGCACGTGCCACTTGCTATCCCATTCATTATTTTGTCTCTAATGAAACGGCCGTCGGGAACATGTGTCCAACAATAATTGACCTGTGTCTGGTACCCTACTCGCACATGAGTCAGATTTGACGCTTTGGAATACGGGTCCATGCGCTTACCGCTCAAATTCAAGAAACCGTTGTACGGCAGGTTGCCCGACTACAAGCGTTATACCTCGCTTCGCCATATTTTTTTGTATGTAATGTGTAGCATCAGCTGTAAACATTGCGCGGGACAGACATCAAGTTTCTGTTTTTTTCTCCCGGGTTTCCCCTTGAAAATCTGTCAGGATTCCTCGACGAAAGATGCCAGTTGCGGAGGATACGGCAGAGAGTGAACCGGAGGACATGGAGGAAGATCGGAGCACGCCCGATAGTGAAAATGACGAGGAGGAATCGGACATGGACACGTCTGGTTCCGAGGAAAGCTCGGGTAAACAACTGCTATCAATCCATAACGTTTCCGTTTTGTCTTGTAGCTTTTTCGGTACTATTTTCTTCTTCACAAAACATGATCATTGCTGATATTCTATATGTATTCTATATTTCTTTCGTAGAAATAATTGAAATAATAAAGTGAGTAGACCCACCTACACTATCCTTGCGTGGGCTGCCAGTGCATTGCAATGCACAACAAAGTCTGAAAGTGCACTCACTCACTGTGGTAGATAATAATTCAAGTTGATCGCACGATCGCAAGGAGCTACGGATCCCATTTTTTTTTTCACAGGAATTAAGAATGAGTCTCCAACTACACGATATCGATGATGTAGGAAAAAATTACCCCCCGGCAACCAATCAAAATGCCACATTTTGTAGGGCAATGCCCCAGTAGGGCTACAAGCCCGCGCAAGCAGAGTGGACATTTCTGGCCTACTCACAGTGCATGGATTGTAACGTACCTACAAAGTGCACTCACTCACTGTGGTATAATACTGTGTCTATGGAAATACCTTTTTTTTTAAATAGAATATTGAAAAAAGCTGAATCCTACACTACCATTTGCTAACATGTCCTCAAATTATTTGTGTAGTCAAATGAATTTAAGAAAAAATCACATAGACCCTATTGTCGATCGGAAATTCAACAGGGGGCGACCTTTAAAAGGGCGCATCCACTATTCTTGATGTGCATGCGATGTGCCCTTTACCACCCCATGATTTATTGTGAGATATTGCAATCAGCAATAGACCCTATATCTGATGAAAATTTGTAATGTTATTCAATTCAAGAATTATTGCTTTTGGAATATTATGGAAAGAGTTCCGCTGATGGACGTCACTTTGACACCCCCGTGCACAAACCCTATGGGATTGAACTGGTGCCTGACAGAGGGCATTTTTAGATCCAACAGAAAATTGCTGCTGCTGCATTCGATGTGTGTCAACATATAATGCCAAAAGACACCCCGTAAAACTCTTTTTTTTTCAGACACGCTAGTAACTCTAGTACTCTACCACAGTTTTACACAGAGCTGATATTGAAGACCATCATAAATTGCATTCAGTTTAGTTACTCTTAAAGGATGTTAAATGCTTTTTGCATAATGGCCGTCAGTGGAATTCTTCCCAAAGGTTAAAACTCAAACCCAGGATTGAAACATTTTTTATGGTGTATTTTGCTTGACAATTGTTTGCATGAATCTAAGTAGTGTTTGTTCATGACCAGCAAAATAAATTTACTGAAATATGTTTAAAAGATACAACCAGTATGATTGAAGTTGTCGAATTGTTACAGAATTTCTTCCAGCAAAATATATTAAAAAACATTTTTTTCTTCAGATTTTGATGAGGAGGATTGTGAACGTCGACGGATAGAATGTGTAAACCACATGAATGACCTAGAACGACAGTTTACTGACTTGAAAGAACAGTAAGTCTGTAATTTGTCATCATACATCATGATATGCCGATAGTTTGATGTCATGTGAACACAATACAGTGGAACGCCGCTTTAACAAACATTTGGTTATACCGAACATCATCCTTGACTCCAAATTTTTGTGCACAATGTATAGGCATACTGAACATTGTTCACTATAACGAATTACCACTATAACAAACAATCTCTGTGCATCCCAGCGTGTTCGTTATAGCGGCGTTCAACTGTAATCGTTGCTTAAATCATGCCCTAAAAGTAAAACATAGGGACCTGTCATGGAAATTTAAGCACCTGTTCAAATGTGTCCCATTGATATGTAATAATACAGAATGATCTGTGAACAAAAGCACCACATGGCTTCGGAGAAAGATCCTGTTTGAACAAAACATCATGCCCTCCTAACTCTACGCAAAATAACCACTAGTTGAGAATTTATTCCAATCAATTTAATTTTTGAGTTCCTTTTGTTAAAAGGAACTTAAGACATTTTGTGGATTTTAAGAAGCAAAATATTCAGCAGACCAAACAAATTTTGCGCTCTGTCGCTCTCTGAAGTGTGGCATTATTTTGGTTGAAGCAGCTTCAGTTACAGTGGAAACCATTGCAGTTTGGAAATAACGCTGGACAGGTTCTATCAATGAAGAAAAACACCAATACATAGTCTATGCTTTCAGAAATGCTCCTTATATTGAAGGCCATTCAAAAGTTCAAAACCAATTCAATTATAAGCTACCTAAATCTAAATAGATTTCTTATACATATTTGATGAGATATGGATTTAAGATGATTAAATCATTTGTCAGTAAAACATTTCAAATGAGACAATTGTTTATGATTGCACATTGGCAGTTATGCTTTAAATAAGAAAAAAATCAATCCCTTCGTCTTCAAAAGAAAATCACAACAACATTTCATAATTTGGAGTTACAAAAATAATCGAAAGGACTATGGACCAGTACATAGGAAAGGCAATGGATATTGACCCAAATCATGCCTCATTTTGTTGGAATGGCCCAGGATATTTACTAGCTGTTGCTTTTTTTGCGTCAGGTTGTATGTGGAGAGGGTGGACCATTTGGACTCCAAGCTGGGCCAGGTGCAGAAGGGTGACACCATCGACTACCACAAATTGTCCGAGCTGGAGCAAACCATGACCATGCGCACCCACATTGCCGGCGTTCTGCGAGAACTCCGCCTTAACAACATCAAGAACAAGTACGAGAGCGAAGGGAAGGCATCGCACGAGAACCACGAGGTCTGTAGTGTTTTTCCTGATATTTCTGGGATTTCTTACCTTTAAATTTTAATGATAATTATGACTGGCTCTAGGAAAATGAGCCATAAGTCACACATTTGAAAACTGAATCCTCTACAATCCTCCAATGGTCAACTGCGTTCATCCTGAATCCTCCACAGTCCTCCAATGATTTCACTTATACTCAAAATGAGAGGTACCTGAATCCTGAATCCTTCACAATCCTTCAGTGGCCCTACCTTAAAAATTGTGTTTATCCTGAATCCTTCCCACTCCTCCAGTGGCCTTACTTGGAAAATGACATTATATCCTGAGTCCTCCAAAATCCTCCAATACTACCAGGAGGATTTTGGAGGATTCAGGTGGGTTAGGGTTCCCCATTTATGTTTCAAGTCTGAAAGTTTTGGTTGATTGATTGATTTTTTATTAATTTATTTTTTGTTTGGCTCCCCAGAGTGAAAAGATGCTCTTGAGGGACATGCTGAAGGCCGAACTGGAGGAGAAAATCCGGAGACTTGAAGAAGACCGACACAACATCGACTTCACAACAGGTAACTTGAATCAATAATGATAGCAACAAATAATCAATTTTTCTGTTGCCTGTTGTTTACAAATAAACTGATAGTGTAGAGCACCATGAGTTTAGTACTTAGGTCAAGATAACTGATGGAACCCGTAAATCTTTAACCCTTAATAGTGAATTGACATCTTTCTGTATTTGAAGTATACAGGGGTCCATATTTTTTAGAGAGAGGAACTTAAATGCCTGTTGGGGCCATCCACTTAAAGCCAGGCCTGGACGTCTATAATGTGTAGCCATTGATTATCAATTTCAATCCCCTGCTTTGCCACTCCTGGACCAGATTGAGTGTATATTGATCATGAACAGTATCAGAACCCAAGAATAATTTTAGGGCTGAAAAGGGACGATTAAAGGCCTGAAGGCCAGAACAAATTTATTATGTTGAGCCCAACGTTATGCTGAGAACCAGCTGCAAGCAGCATGTATTGCATTGAAAATTTGGCTGGTAACCTGTTATTGCCAAGCAAAACTTTCCCATGTTAGCATACAGTGTGTTTGTGTGCTTTAAATGGCCCTTGAGTTTTAATTGGCTCTGTGACATTGGCCCTGAATTTATTGATTTATTGTTATTTAAATATTTATTTATTTGTATATATTTATTTATTTTTATTATCATTTATATTACTGTTTATTTTATTTAATTTTTGTGTATACATAACTGTTTATTGATTTTGTATGATTTATTATCGTTTAAATTATTGTTTATTTATGTTTGTTATTATTTATATTATTGTTTATTTATCTATTTTACAGAGCTTTGGAATGAGACACAGGCGTTGAAGAGCAAAGGCAAGAAGTTTGATCTGACCATAGACCGCAAGAAGAAACCAGTCACTGTGGCTGATATCCTTGATCAAATGTTTGCCAAATATTCATATTTTTAGGGGTCATTTCTAGGGTTTTTTTCATGAAGGCTAGTCCAAATATACTGTTTCTTGCTCTTGGCTGATATGATATTATCTGTCACACCAGTGGAAGATCTTCCATTGGGTTTTGTGCACACGATGCTTCACTTTGAAGTGCTACAACTATTCACAATGTCTTTTTCTTGGTGTGGCTGACAATTTATTGAAAAGTGTTTGAGATTGATCCGAAATCTGAATCAATCCTGATTGTTTATCAAAGTGTGATGTCACAATACAAATCACTGTGGTGATGTTGAGAAATCTCACCTTTTAATATCTATCTAAGTGGGTTTTTTTTTTGCGAAATCCGTCCCCAGTTTCTGAAAATCAGAAGTGTTGCAATGACATTCCACACAAATTATGTATTAAATCTAGCCCAGTCTGAAATTAATGATTTAGAATATAAATGGAAACAAAAATTTCTTCCTTAACCGTAAATCCACGACCTTATATTGTTTACAAACTCCGAGATCAAGAAATCCTGGAAGATTGGACGGCTATAATGAAGGTAATGTCCAAATGTGTTCAAACATGTTGATGTTTTTTTTTGTGTGATAAAGGTTTGTCCTTTTGTGACTGTGTTATTGACTTTTCTTTCAACAAAGGAAAATGGCAGGATCAGGGGGTATTACTTTAAAGTGGACTTCTGACTTGTGGGCTCTGCTGGAGTTTGCAACTGCTTCAATGAACTTCTCAGGGTACACTAGTCATAACTTTGATTGAATTCTTCAGCATCTCTTAAAAAGATTCACATTATACATTTTAAATCTGTGTACTGTTTCTTCACCGATCAAAACCAGAGTTTTTCATCAAGGATTTGAGTTCAGGATTTTATTTGAGTCAAAACTTATCTGTATTCTGTAAAAAAATGTTTGATTCTTTTTTTTTCAGGCAAGGGGTATTAGTGCCAGAAGGAAAGAAGAAGAACGTGAGTTTTTAAGAAATTTTGTAGAAAATTAAATGAACTTTCGAAAATGTTTATATGTGTAAATAAGAGTGTTTAGTATCTGCTTCTTCAAGCTTTTACATTGGCTTAGTGTTTGACATAGAGTTTGACTATTCTACTTACTTCTACTACTACTACTAATGTCAAGAATACATTTGTACATTATTTTTTGGGAGGCTGTTAACAATGTCATTTTTTTTCTTCTTCTGTCGTGCTCAGAAGGATTGAAGGCCGAGAAGAACCCGTTCAGCGCTAGGTTCGATGATGGCAAGCTCTTCTACGAAGGCAGCTTGTTCAACCGCCGAGACCGGATCATCATTGAAAACAGGGACGACACCCCTGTGCTGTGAGTAGGCCAATAGACTGTTCAAATTATTAGACCATGGTCATCTGTAGGGCTGTGCATTCACAGGTAATTTTGGAACTGAGTGCCCTTTGCCCAAACGGGCGGGTACCCGCTATATAATATAAAACATTTCATTAATTCAACATTTAATTTATGCATTTTCTGTTTGAAACCCAGTTCTTCTTTTATTCTGTATTTTTTTTTTTCTCTTTTCTCTACTCTGCATAGGGACATGTTTACCACTATGTGTTATGCGCTATATAAAAACTGCTAATTATTATTATTATTATTAAAACATAAGATATTAAGAACCCGGAAGGCGTGCTAAAAAATTACCAGACCCTCCTAAAAACACCCGACCTAGTGGATTTCGGCTATTTTTAGGGGTGCCGAATTTTAGTTTACGCTTTTTCTACCGACATGACAGGCCAAGCAAAACTTGGCGATCTTTTTTCCAACAGCGAACACTGACATCAAACACGATGTATGCATTGTCAGGGTTGTTATTTCGTTGCGAGATCCCCGTGCAATTAGAAATATTCTGACCGAACCGAAGATTGCATTTTCCTGATCAGCTAAATCTTTTAAAAATCAAAAATAAAAGAGAAAAGACTTAAGGAATACTGTGGCTGTTTTTCACTGTTTTCTCAAAAAGTGGGCAACGTATGGGACTGAAATTTTCACATATGACTGCTACTGTATCTGTCTTGGTATTTTTGCCCGTGAATCTGTATTTCTTTGATAAAAACCAAAGTATGATACTACCTTTAAACAAAACAGAATTTGGAAGATTCTTGAATGTTTCCACTCAAGCATCCTCTCAATAATCTCTGGTTGTTTCCCTCTTTCTCGATTTAGCGCCACCATCACGGCCGTCAACACCGGAGAAGTCTGGGTTCGGCGGATGGACGGCACCAAATCCAAACTCTACATCGCCAACCTGCAAAAAGGGAAGTACACCATTCGACACACGTGATGAGCTGCCACAGGAAGACTTTTCTACAATTGGGCATTTGTTTTTGTTGTTGTTTTTTAAATTCGGGTATTTATTGACTATAAAACCTTTTTTTTAAAACAAGTTAAGGATAGATAATAGAGCTTTGTATATATAAATATAGTCACATATTAGTATCAGTATTGGGTGCCTGAAGTCTTCATTTTGTGGTCTTCTTTAGGAGCTTTCACGCCTCGGAAGAATTTTCATAAATCGTTTTTTTTTTTTTGTCATCGGTTCCTTATGATTTGAAAACGATATTATTCTTCCTGTGAAAGCTTGATGTATCAGCTGAGAATACATCCGCATTATATCTGAGTGACTTGATATACAGTAATCCGAGCACACGGTTTTGAATGGCGCCCTCTTTTGATTAAAACAAGAAACTGCGGTGGTGTTTATCGTTCTAAATGTACTAAAACTCTGGCTTGGTACGTTGTGCGCAATTTATTCCTGAAAGGAACACGGAGTTAGAAGAATATTCGGCATGGACAACATGTCCCGGATTTCCCCACCGGTCGTATGCTCATGATTAGCTTTCCAGCTTCCCAGATTTCTATAAAAGATGATTGGCGGTGTACAAAACATGGGCGTAGATCCCGGGGGGGGGGGGGGGGGGCTAGGAGGGTTGCAACCCCCCCAGGTTTTCACTTTTTATATATATAAAAAATGATTTTGTGCACAAACGTATATGGAAGTATGACCCATCTACACGATCAACCCCCCCAGGTCTGAGGACGTGTCTACACTACTGGTACAAAATAATATACTGACACCACTGCAGTTTCTTGTATTAATCAAAAGAGGGCGCCATTCAAAACTGTGTGCTCGAATTACTGTATAAGTCCCAAAATGTGAAATTATTGGGCTTTCCTTACTGGATATTATTATTATCACTCAAGGGAAATTCTGTCAGGTGTGACAAGTGTGCGTCAACACTCATTCTGAAATTGTATTACTATTACCACATGGAGCCTCAACTGTACCATTGCAGACATGTTAATACGGGCAAACTTGCTGTGCTGTATAGTATTGGCAGATTATTGCCTCAGAGGGTTGAATAATTGGATAATTGGGCAGAGAACTGCAAGTATAAACACACCCAGGACTGGTCTTTCAATCTCATGACAACTCTCACAATGGAATTTGCCCACAGAGATTACAGAGCCGTTTGTACATTGGAAAGTAGCACCACCTGGGTTGATGTGAAAAGTCATATTTTCATCTTTGTCCTATTGACATCTCTTTTAAATCGTATAATTGTTGTCCCAACGAGACTGTCTAAATTATCGGCATGAGAAGATGTGTTATCGTCACCCTTGGAATGAGCACAAGTGCTCATAATAAGTAGCTAGTCTTCAATATGTGAACAGACCATAGAAATTATTAGAATTTCTAGAGCGCTGACTCATGTACAGAGAGATGCCTGCTGGCCGCATCCATGTTTGTGCACAAACCTATGGAAAATACAAAATTGTGTACGTCTTTTGAATGTCTATTTGCATATTTGCATTTGTGTTCTATATAGGTGTGTTATCGAAGCCCAATATGCCCAAAGTCTGACGCATCACTCTCTACACGAGTCAATGCTTTAGACATTTTTATAAGGCTCTATGGAGCAGACACAACAATTTAAGCCAGAGCAATTTAAGTTAACCAGTGCTATGATATGAAGTTAAAAACATCATGCTAGTAATGGTACTGTTAAATTTCTTGCTTCACTAACATTTCACAACTGCAGTGAATTTGTTGAAATTGTTGCGATCCGTGAAATGATAGAATGTAGCTGCGGTGCCCATCACTATATACAGTATTTAAATTCACCGGTAACCCATAAGGACGCTTGTTTATTAACTTACTTAGCAAGGCGTTTGGACTGAACAATTTTGAGGCCACTAACAGTTTTTGCATTCCTGGTTCTTTTTTAGTAATAATGTTGCTGCCTCAAAGGTGTTTTAATGGTTGGGTTTTGCAGTAGAGGTTTTCCATTATCACTATCTTGTATTCATTTATTGCAAACCAAAGTTCAACAATTGAAATAAATTGTTCTGGAAACATTTGACACTGCATATATGACACATATTTCTTCAACTACAACAAATCGTGGTCAGAGTTGTAAAACTTCATTCGGGTCAATTTAGATGTACAAAAATAAGATATAGAAGTCTTTTTACCAGAATTAACAACTTTGTAAATATGTATATTTTCCTTTTCTTATTTGTAACTTTGTTATGGAAAAAAATTAATAATTTTGCCAAGTTTGTATTAAACGGATGCACGAACTTCCGTAACTATTACAAGTTCAATTCAGCTGTAATAGTTGAGGTGCATTATTTCAAAGGGGCGTGGGGGGGGGGGGGGGCAGCCCAATAACTTGAAAGTGAAATACTTTCACATGTAAATATCTAAAAAGAAAATTTAAAAAAAAAATTTGGGGGGGGGGGGGGGGGTTACAGGCAGCTTTATAAAAGCTGTTATTGGTTTTGTATAGGTATTAATATTGTGATATAAATAATATAGAGCTTTTCTTTTAAGAAGCTCACATTTTGCCTGTCAAGAAAAACATTTTCAATCTAAAGAGTCCCTAGGTGTATTTTTAATCCAACACTGGTTTGGACCCAAACACCATTTGTTAATTTACTTCGTCTTTTTATTTACATCTACTTTATGATAGTCATGTCATGAGACATGATTGTTAATTATGCCTGTCCTCATCGAGTTTAGTTCTCCAATTAAAAGAATATTGGCATCAAAAATATTTAATTGAGTCTTATGTTTTCTTTGTTTTGTATGCGTATATAATTATTTGTTCCAGTTTCATTTTATAGACTGTTTCTGCACGAGTACGAGCACTTATCTTTATAAAAAGGAAAGAAAGATTCAAGATAACAAAATTCGTTTATTAAAAGAAAAGAAGAAAGGTTCAAGAAACAGAATTAGTGTCAACTGTCAATGTGATTTGTGTCTGCATTAGGTTGAAAATAACAAAGCCCGTTTGGTGCTTATAACAACAAGATAAATTTTTTTTTTTTTAAATTTTTCAAAAAACACGAGCAACCCGCCACATGCAGGGCTCTGTAATGGTCGTGCCAGAACTTGTATGAAAGAACTTCCCCACCCGGATGGAGCCGATGCCTAGCCGTTATAAACGCACTGCATACTAGCCGCAATCTTCAAAGGAAGCCTACATTACACCCAATGCACCAATCAATCAGGGGACGGTACGGGAACGGTAGCGATGACTCTTCGACCGAGCGCTGGGCGTCGGGAGAGACGGAGCTGCGGTACGGGGTTGATTCACTACAGGGCCACTCTTCACGGGACCACGAGTTAAGCGATGCTAACACTCTAGCGGTCAATCACTGGTTTGGTGGCGATGATACACCCACACGACCGATTTTACTATCAGGCGAGTCTGCTTTATGTATGCACTCGATTAGGTGGCATTCTTTCCCACGGTGATCATATTCTCTCAAATTCGAATATGGCACTTTGAAGAGGGGTAACCCACTTTTCCGACCGGCAGATGTGTTCGCGGTTGAAAAACGTACGTCAAATTATTTTTGTAATGCAGAATTTACGTATATTTAGAGCTATTCTGGACGTTTTGGGCCTAACTTTTTGCAAAATCCTGTTTCGTTTCAGGAATATGACAGCGGCACCTAAAACATGAAACAAAAAATTGATTGACCGTAGAAGATTCGTTCATTTTTAAAGAGGGTGGGGAATATATTCTTTTTATCTATGAGTGTTGTAACTTAGAGACACGCACTGAAAATTAAACTCAGTTTATTTCGAAAATTAAATTAATGAGCGATTTTGCAGATTGGAGTGGGTTCCTTGTTCTTTCCTTCGAAACAGTACAGAGAAAGTACGAACGAGTAACCGATATAAAATAAATCTCCCCTCAATATAAAATGGTACCTCTATGGGAAGTATCGGGTCAAAGGTTAGCTCGGGTTGTATGCCGATCAATGCTGATTGTGTTATTGCTGTTCTTTCACAGTTTCTGCTAGACGAGATCCAGGTTTTCTGAAACCCATATGAACCCGTACGTCAATTTAGTTCGTGTGACATGTACAAAATCAACAAACCATGTTGTGGTACGTAAGTTTATGGGCGTGTACTGGTATTTATGAACATAGGCCTAGCATTTTTTTTTCAGGCTTACGCCACGGAAAAATTAGTCATTAGTATTTAGTGTCCATGGACGGTGCGGTGGCATGGATGTGCATGGCCATGGGTGGGCTTACAAAAGTTAGGGGTGGGTGTGTTGCAAATAAATGTATTTCAGCAGCATACAGCACTAGGCCTATACAGTTGTAGACTGTAGTGTAGTGCACTAGCCACTACTGCACTAGGTCTAGGTAATTGTGTATTGTGATGTTTTTGTTATGGCATGAATGAATGATAAAGATGTAAAATTGTTTCTTACCTTACCTTTAGTTTAAGGCAGTGTATATTTTGCCGGCAGCGGCAATCTGACTACGAAGTACAAACGCTATTTTGCCGTTCCCATTGGCTAAAACACGTTTCAGTTGTAAATAAATTTTTTCCCTGCCTCGGACCGAGTCATCATTCAAAATTCTTCGAGGCCGAGGCCAAGGCCGAGTCATGGACCCACGGTCCGAGTCCGAGGCCGAGGCAGCAAATTTCCGGCCTTGAGGCCTAGGCCGGCCTCGAGTCATACAACACTGGTTGCGTGATGTTAGCTAATGCATGTGAATTTGTCACAGAAGTGAGGGTTTTCTGTAAACTTCAGACACGACAACCACCAGATCCTGCGAAGTTGAGATCCAGTAAACAAATTGCCATGTGATGACATCTTATTCTTTGTGTCAGCAAATTGCAAGTTTATCTACAATTCCAAATAAACATTTCAAATTTCACTATTCTGTTTTATAGTAAGACCTGGTACTTGGTAGGGAACAGCTAAAGTGTTTGGGCAACCTCGGAAATACCTCTGTCCAGTCAAACACGTCCTGTGAGGGCCAGAATGGCCCGCAGTGCTGCCTCGGATATTCCGGCCATTCTGGAGGTGCTGAGGTTGGAGCCAGCTCAAGTGCAGGAAGACTCGGGGACTATCGTGGCAGTGGTTCGTATTCAATCAATCGAATATCAATTACTTGCCAACTAGCTGTGACCGGTTAAAACAATTCATATGATGTGTCCAATGCACACATACCAGTTCATTATTAAATACTTTATATGTTGCTAGTGAAGACTTACGCATCATTCCATGTCTAATCAAACAATTTTCTGAAAAGTTCACAGGTGACCTGGCCTCAGATTTTGATGAAATTTCATCAGAATGATGGATTGTGTCCGGAATGAACAAATATGCCAAAAAGTAACATCATACTCTGAGTCGTTTTCGAGATATGGTACATCAAAACCTGGTCAAGATATCCATTTTGGGCATGCTAGAGTCGCAAAAAGTGGTTTTTGTGGTGATATTTTGGATATTTTTGTGACTTTGGAAGCCCATAAGTCACTCTTTGTACTAGGTAGAGATCTCAGATTTATGCTGGCATAAACGATTCTGGACTGAATTCCTCCAATGCAGATCCACAATGACTGGCTACCTTACCTCTCCAAATATGGTATAGTCCCGTCTGCAAAAGAACTCAATGTGCCACAGTCCAGCTGGGAGAGTCTACCTCCAAGACCTGCCCATGAGAGGGTGGACAGTCCGTGGAGGAGGGTGCAAATTGATGTCGTACCCAAACCGAAAACAGGAAAAATTTTGTAAGTCCTCGATCTTTTAAGAGAAATTCTTGAAATCTTTAATTTGATAGAATTACCCTTCTGATAATTACTTCATTGTTTTTAGTGCCGCCCCCTCCCCTGCCCCTCCCTGGAAAAATCAGTGCACCCTTGATATGCCCAGCACGTCACTGCGTAGATGTGTGGGTTTTTTAAATATAAATTAAGGGCTTCGGCAAATATGAACAAGGAGTTAGTATCTCAACGTAGAGAAAGACTGAAAATTCAGGTATTCACTGATTGTTCTTATGAATCTCTGTTAGGTATCGACATAGAGACCTTAGTTGTTGTACACAGAAGGAATTTCATTTTTTCTGCATCCGAGTGCAACATGCATCTCTTTTCTATTCTGTTTCCGGTCATTGGATTGCTTCCTTGTATGTACAGAGTGCCTCGGATACATACCAAGTGGTTGATGAAAGGAGACCTCGGATATGTCGAATTCATGCAGTGCCTGGCCAAGCAGAACTACCTCAGCCAATGGGAGCAGGCGTACCAAACGCATGCGGCTCTTTTGATGGCCAACAAGAATGCTGGAAGTGACAAACAGGTGAGATGGAGATTGTGAATACCAGGCTGTTGTTGGTTCACAGAAACTTGAATTCAAACCAACTTCATTCTAGAATGTTGCCAAATGCCCAATATCCACAAAATTTGTTACAGGCAGTTTTGGTGAACAGCATGCCCTACCCACTAAAAAAAATGTTCCTTTGAGTATCAAGGGACCACTTTTTTGTTCGCACCTTGCACCCCACTTGATTTGTTTATGCGCTGATTTCTGGAATGAGTTATCCCACTTCTGACACCACTTGAACAATAGTTTTATATAGGTTTATTGGGTAAATGCAGTTGGATTAGCATCAATTTGGAAAATTGAAAAGACAAATGTGTTTTAATATAGGCTTCTTCTTTTTTTCAAAATTTGTGCAGGAATCATGCGTAGAACTTTTGGAAATCTTAAGGACACTCTTCCATTGTCCAGTCTTCAAAATTGACCTAACTGACCAACCTCGAGAACAAGAACAGTTGATGTCTACCCGAAACCATCCATTCCATACTCCTCAGCAGCAGCAACAGCAGCATCCCAACATGCTGTCCATTCTCTGCATCTTGGAGACACCTCAGGCGCTCTACATGGTACGGCCCCGTGTCAGGCACACTCTCCACGACTGCGTCACCTTCAGTCCCGCCATGCTCGGCAATTCCAACGCAAAGCCCCTGTTTGTCATCTACCAGATCCTGAAAGTGTTCGACCATTGCCACCAGCAGGGCATCCCTTGTGGGGACGTCACCCTGCGTGACTTTGCAATGGACAAAAACCTCTGGGTGACGTTTCGTGGCCCGAAATGGAAGGATGTCATGATGGAGTCTTGGGAGACTCGTCATCCTGAAATGGCTCTCGAAAGGCCAAATGAAAACACTGTCGCTTCAGCTAAAACAGACCCTCTGCCAAGTCTGTCACCACCTCAACCACCAACCTTGAATCAGTACACTTTAGAAGCCCTACCAGAGCTGGTACTCCGTTGGGTCAAGGGTGAACTCACCAACTTTGACTACCTCATGATTCTGAACACCCTTGCCGGCCGTCACATGTGCAACCCCAACCATCACCCAGTCCTGCCTTGGGTCATGGATTTCACCCGGCCTGACGCCGGCTTCCGCGACCTGTCCAGGTCCAAATATCGGCTGACCAAAGGCGATCATCAGCTGGACTTCATGTACGAGTCCTCCATGAATCTCTCAACGTCCCCAACAGACACTGCTCTTCAGATTCCCCACCACATCACTGACGTCCTGTCGGAGATCACCTACTACGTCTATACAGCTCGCCGCACTCCTAAATCAGTACTCTGTGCCCATGTGCGGTCCACGTGGGTCCCCAACGAGTATCCGTCCAGCCTCCAGCGACTGCAGGAGTGGTCGCCTGACGAGTGTATCCCAGAGTTCTTCACCGACCCTGGTATCTTCAAGTCGATCCACGATGACCTGCCTGACCTAGAAATTCCCTCTTGGTGTTCGGGGCCTGACGATTTCATCACCAAACACAGGGCTGTTTTAGAGAGTGATTATGTATCTGAGCGGCTCCATCGGTGGATCGATCTAACGTTTGGGTACAAGGTGAGGGACTTTCAAATAGATGTAGTTGTCTGCTATGTAGCAAAAGCAACTACTTGTGTAACTGACTCTGTTTGATGTTTTGTTCTTTGTCCAGCTGTCAGGTGGAGCTGCCATCCGAGCCAAAAACGTCTGCCTCCATTTGGTGGATCAGCACACCCATCCGACCAATCACGGCGCTGTGCAACTCTTCAACTTCCCCCATCCCCGCCGGCTCACGTCCTCGCCCTATCTGTCTCCCACCCCACCGTCCATTGTACGTAGGCAGCCCAGAGTAGAAAAGATGGAGGTACGTAGTGACCGACTATCTCATGTTGTTTCAAGTTTTTTTATGATGGTGAAGGGTCGTCCTTGTATGTGTTTAAAGAGTTCAAATTCACGGCCCTGCTTAGCACAAAACTTTGCTAACCATGAAATGTATGTCTTAATGAAAACAGGATTTACAACCAAATGTTCATGTGTTGTGTATCACTTGTGATTGTTCTTTGGCTGTTGTTTGCTAACTATGAATATCAAATGGATTTTTTAATGGTGGTTTGTTTGATTGAGAAAGACACTTTGTGCTAAACAATTTTGTTTGTGTTGCTTGAAATTGGCCCTTGAAGACAAGAAATAGCAAGTGTATTTTCCCCTTTCAAGTTTGTTTTCTTATAAAGTTCAAAATTTAAGTTGTTGACATAACAGCATTTTCCTTAATTTGGAGACAGAACAGTCGTGAATACCACACTGATGGGACCCCAGTTGGATATTATGTACACTAATAATAGAGGATAAAGTGGCACATTTCACTAATTAAGGTATCCAGGGTACCCCGTAACCAATCTTGGCCCCCAGCTGGTAGAATGAGCAATGTAGTCCATTTTCTAGTGAGGGGTTGAAGTTCGTTCAAATAAAACCTTCCATTTTTCATCTGTAGCTTGCACAAGCGGACGGTGCTGTCTTCACTGCCAGTCAACTCAGGAGAATGTCTGATGTCAGTGTGGCAGTGAGCGCCACTGAAGGCGTCCCAGAAACTGGTTCAGTCACCGGCCAGGCTGATACGTTGGGATTGGGGACTGTGACGGATGGTGCCAGCATCAGTTCAGCCATGGAGGTATGCTTCAGAGGATTTCATAAGGTTTTCTACCCTTCTTGTGTTGAAGCATAATGCTTTTCATTATAGGAGATGACATGATTCCACTAAAATTTGTTTTAATACCGATGTTTAAAAAATTAAAGGATTCTTTTTTTATAAATTTGTCTTGTTTGGGGGTAACAGGTGTCCACTGATGTCAACTTAGAAGTATCCTTATCCACGATGGAGACGATCAACTTAATAAGTGGTACAGTTGCCAGTGGTGGTAATGGTGGCATGGCCAACAAGCCTCCGCCCCCTGAAGTCCTACCCCAGGCACAGGTGGTACAGGCCTCCGTGGCACAGACAGGAGACGAGACGTCCCTCTTGAAGAACCCCATCAAGAAGCTGCCATTCTTCAGGTTGGTTCATCATTGTCCACTCAACATTGTAGGAAAGCACAACACATAAACAGTTTTAAAGGGAGCATATAGGATTTGCAAAGATGTGCGTTTTGGCTGAATTTGGTACGAAATAATCTTGCCCCCCTCCGAATCCTTCACGGTTACACCTCGCTTTAAAAATGCTACTAAATCGTTTGGACGAACAATCTTATTAAAAGACATTATCCAGAGAAGAGTAAAACCAATTGACCGAGAACAATTTTGATCTTCAAAAGATAAAAAAATCCTGTGAAAAGATGTTAATACCGTGGGCGTTTTTCACTATTTTCTCAATCATTTGGCACCCTATGGGACTGGGAATTTCACAGATTACTGAACATCACTATATCTTTCTTGACGTTTGAATGAATCATGAATCTGCATTTCTCTGACAAAAACGTATGGAATTACCTTTTAGAGCAATGCTCAGTTTTGGGGGTTTTTTTAGAACAAAAATTTCAAAAAGTCAAATTTTGTTTTCTGTTTTCAATATAAATCTTTTTTTAATCAGGTCCAAGGCCGATGCATTGATGGAAGCCAAGCCATCCATCCAAAGGCCAGAGCAGATGACCATTGGTTTGCCGGAGGATTACGACCCCCTGGCCGCTCTCACCCAACTGGAATCACTCTACTCCTTCTCGTCCAGGGCCCTGCAGGGTCTACCCGCTGACAGGAGCGAGGTGAGCTCTGTCTTCTGTTGTTGTTTTTTGGACGCAAAGTGAAAGTAAACAGGAATTAACCATTCTAGCAAAAATAGCAAGGGTAGTTGCATAGATTCCATACTTTGTTGGACTCCTCTTCAGCAAAATAACTCAATCTGCCTCACAAGTCCATATTAAATGTTTTCTTTGATGACTGGTAATCTTGACCACAAGGCCCTTCAGTCAACAGTATCCTGTATTTGGTATTAACTGTAAATGTTTTACATGAAAGTTTCACGTATCTGGTCAAGAATCCAGATATTTGCAAGAAATGTCACCTTTTGCAGTCCAGACGTCAAATATGCTGTTAGGTAATTTGTGAAATCAAGTCCAGGGATAATAGCTGAGATTTTCTTCCTCCATGTTCCCGCATGGCTGTGTCTTCTCTTCGTCTGCTGCAGCGTTTCCCGGCCAACCAGTCTATCCGTCTCCTGGGCCACGACATGCACGTGATGGGCTGCCTCATCGTGGAGCTCTTCCTGGCCCCCAAGCTCAGGATGCAGCAACCTCACACCTCCCTCCTGGAGAGGTGCCAGGTACTTCGAAGGTTGCTGAGCACGGAATGGCTGGATCTTCCCAGGTACGGTAGAAATGCAAGTCTGTGCAAACCATTTAAAAATCAATACAAATAATAAATTGCTTCAGACTTCTCATCAACCAAAGTAGCTGCCTGAAATGTATGAAATGCTCAGAGTTAGGAGGACCTAATGTTTTGATACTATCAAGTTCTCTTTGAAAGGCTAAATGACATGAGGACAAGAACATGCAAGTAAACCATAAAATCAACTGAAGATCTGGAGAAATGTTACTCTTTGTTTTAAGTCATTTTAAACTGAACAAAGAAAAGATGACAAAAGTGTGCTATCTGGATTACCACAAAGGCGCTCCATCGACAGAGCTATTCAACCCTGTGTCTGAAGTTGCCGACATGATAAATGTAAATAAGTGTTTATCATGCTGTTGCTTTCATTCTTTCTTGAAACACTTTCAGGGCAGTCAGACAGCTTACACGGTTGCTCCTGGAGATGGACACTAAGCCAAACCCAGAAGACCTTGTGGATTGCCTCTACAAACGTCCGGCCATGGGCTATCCTTTCCCGACAGCTAGCGTGCTTCTCCAGCCTATTGGAGAGGTCATTTCTTTTCCCGGGTACATGTCGCACCTCTACGAGATGTTGAGCGAGTTCCCCGTAGGAGCAGTCGGGCCCAGTGGCAGCAGCAGCACCAAGGTTGACCAGAGGAAGCAGAGCATTGCCAAAATCCAGCATTTCTCCCGGCACCTGCCAAAGATCATGCACCACTTGACCGCCGAAGGACGGGACCTGCTGTTCCCCTACCTCCTGGAGCTCTTTGCCTCCCCAAACACAGCCCTTTATGGGTGTCTTCTGCTGCTGTCAAAAGTGGCACAGTTCATTGGGTCCAAGCAGGCTTTGCGCAAGCTCCTATTGTGCCTGACGCAGTTGTACGATGCCGAGTTCACCTCCCCCAACTTCATGCTACTCTTCCACAAGTCCTTCCTGGCGCAGCTCATGGTGTGGCTTGGGCTCAGCCAGTTTCTCGACCACGTCATCGCCTACTTGGTGGATGCCGTGACTGGCCTGAAAGAGTGTCCTGAATTTGGGACGACGGTGGATGACCCAATCTCAATGATCGCCGAGGACAAGAAAATCAGACCGGTGTCCATGAACGAAGATGGCCTGGACTTGATCAGCCTGGGAGACGAGGTGGACCTTCCTAGGGGTGATAGCGTCGATCTGCCCATGGGTCAACCAGAAGGGGAAGTCTCTGAAAATTCGTCAAGCGAGGAAGAAGTTCCGGATGTATACCAATCAAGTAGGAAGAACTCTGAAAGCACTGACACGAGCAGCTTGGAACAGACAGCACAGGCAGAAGATGCCCAAGATGAAAACATGGACGGGGAGATCAAAACAGCAAAACTGCCAAAGGATGAAAACCGGTCCAGCCCTGTCAAAGTCAGCCAGGAAACTTCAGAAGGGGAAGCTGTAGGGAGAGAACAAGCACAGCCCTCCGGGGATTCCAACCGGGATCTGGATGCCAAGCTGGACTCGCCTTCACCAAGGCTTGTCACGGACGAGCCAGCAAGCAGAGACCCTGCAGAGGCAGATCCCAAGGTAGGGACGGACACAGACCCCCCGCTGGAGGCAGAGGAAGACCCCATGCATGAATACCTGATGGCCAGTCTCACCAAAGGGCGGATGACCTCTCTAGGCAGTCTCGCTCCCGGATCCCGGCTGGTGGACGTTGCCTCCGAGAGCATCACCTGGCTGGCCCGTCGCCTGGGTCCTTCTCTGACGGCTACCTACCTCACTAAGAGACTATTGAAGGCCCTCAAGACCTGCTACATGGGAGCACAACTTCTATCATACTATGAAGTTGATAGTGACAGTGACAGTAGTGATGGTAAGAACTTCTACTTTCAATGATTATTTGTGTCTTTATTCAGCAACAAGTACGAGGGGGCATTATTATCTTGATCTTACTATTCAGGAAGACAAAGTAGGCTTTTACGACTTTGCTTTGCCCTGATCAGATTTTGACAAGAAAGACATCCTTGTTACGCTGATGTGAGGGAGTGGTGTCTCCACTTTGTTCTCAATATACATTGCGGCATTTATATAGCTGAGCAGAGTGGCCTTGTTGTCTTTGAATTGCACAGTACATCCCCCAAAAATAAAGAAAAAAGCATCAAATTACCACAAGGTAACTGACTCGAATAATTGAAAGGTGAACAAAGAAGAATTGACTGCAAACCCCTGGAATGGACCGTTCCGTCTTTGCTCTTAAGCTCCACTCACGTGTGTGTTTTACATACCGCATGTATTACCGAGTTTGACCTAGGCTTTCGTGGTCACTTGATTAAAAGGCATTCTCCAATTGGTTAATGCGCACAGTTTAATTGACAGGCCAGGAGGGTCCATACCTTACAGGTGCTCTACCAACTGAGCTATCCAGCCCTATATTAGCGCTGTCCCAAATAGTAAATTTTCTTTGCTCGTTTTGCCAGACCAGGAGCCATGAAACCACTCACATATCCCAAGGACCAAAAGGATTTTTAAAAAGATTGTTCTTGGTTTGTCACATTCCACAGACGAGTACGGCGTCTACATTGAGCAGAGGAGTGTCATGGGAGACAGCAATGCAAAGTCAGTACTGGGATGCCTCACCGATGTGGCCTTGCTCTATGGCGATCAGTTCATCCTCAAACAGTACTTCACATACATCAAGGAAATGGTCAGTAGTTCATTAAGTAATGACCTTTACATTGACATTTTTACATTTACATTTATTTTAGAATGAGTAAGACTTGCGGTGACACCATGTATAACACTCTTTTAGAAAGATGTGTGGTCCTGAAAAGGACCGATGAGAGTGTGTTCTCAACGTTTCGACTAGTGTGCTCTAGTCGTCCTCAGGAGAGAGATCAGTTTAAGATTGGTTTTTAGCTTTTTGAAAAATCAAAGACTCTCTGTTTAATATGAATTTGGAGGTCCTGATTTTTGTTTGTCTCCTCACGTCTTCAGGTTTGTTCAGTCAGACACAAAGTTAATCTGAAGGCAGAGGCTGGGCTGGTGGCTAGCATGGCTCTACTGAGGAATCTCCTGGCCTTCCTGACAGACACACAACTCATGGACCACCTGACGGTGAGTACATATTCTGTTATCTCATAGCAAGCAGCAGCACAGTAGCAGCAGCAGCAGCAGCAGCAGCACAGTAGCAGCAGCACAGTAGCAGCAGCACAGTAGCAGCAGAAGCAGCAGCAGTTACAGCAGTAGTGACAGCAGCAGTAGCAGCAGCAGTAGCAGCAGCATAGTAGCAGCAGCAGTAGCAGTAGTAGCAACAGCAGCAGTAGCAGCAGCAGTAGTAGCAGCAGCAGCAGTTCTCTGTGAGATAGAACTTTCAATTTCAAATTTGAGATCTGCTGCCATTGAAAAAGAACAAGGATATGAAAAAATTGCAAAATGTACCATACATTTTGAAATCTCAACATATTCTTCCTAATGCATCTTTCTTCAGTTGCCATATTAAAGCGTTTCTGTTACTCGTATCAATTATGGCCATTTCTTTTGATCTTGTGTACTTGTGTAAAAGACAGGCCAGGGGTCGATTTCAATAAAAAATTACGACGCGTCGCAGAGTTAAGATGCATCCTTTCTCTATGGACTCACCGCATAGGTGCAACGCGTCGCAGATCGAGTTGCGACGCGTCGCAGAGCTTTGTGAAAGCGGCCTCCGGCCTAGGCTTTGCCTGGGCTCTTGGACTTCTATAGTCCCCAGCATTAAAGAGTGTTTTAACCCCTTGCTTTTTTCCTAATCATTGTTGGTAATGATCATGGCCTGGGTCTGGGCCTCGCCCTTGCCTATTTAAAGTTTAAAATATAAAGATTGTTGTTTTTTTTAATCACAGTTTATCTTCAGGAACATCATTCAGCCTCTGGTCAACGTGGTCCAGTCCTGTCAGCTCGGCTTCCCCAGCGGCGGTCAAGCCAGGGCGGTCATCTGCTACAAGCTGGTGGACGTCATGACCAGCATCGGCCTGCGCATCGGCCGTGAGATGGCCCGGGAGCACATGACGGGAACGCTGCAGCACTTCTTTGTCTGCTTCGAGCTGGTCCACGGCGACGGCTGGCGGGGTACCAAGTTTACTCCCGGTAAAGATCCAAATGAATCTGAAGAATCCACTACAAGTTTGTTTATTTTCACGCTCAGTTCAAATCCTTGACTCAAGTTCCACTATCCTCCCTTCCTATCTCCCCTCCATCCTGATCCTAGACATAGAACGGCAGCAGAGCCATCCCTTTTCCCGCAGCTCCGACAGCGAGGACATGTACTGCGAGATCAAAGTGGACTCCCAGACCAACCAGTACAAGATCGGTACGCCCACCAAACTGGAAAACCTCCGGGGAGAGATGACTCGATCCCCGCTCACCATCGGCGCTCAATTATCAGGTAGGGGCAATTTCACTTGTTGGTTAAACCCCCCAAATCTACCAGAAGTATTGCCCCCGGTTAGCTGGGTGGTCTAGTCATCTGTAAAATTCCCAGTCCCACACGGTGTCTACTTTTTGAGGAAACAGTGAAAATGCTATTTTTAAAATCTTGTCACCGTTACTTGTTTTTGGTAATTGGTTTTACTCTTTTCTGGATAGATACAGCATTTGAGGCAGAAATATTTTAACGGTATGTTTCTACCATCACCATCTTTATACCCTGAGAGATAAGGCCTTTTATCCACCCCGGTTCAGCCCGGCAAGTTTTTGAACCGGATCGAAGAGACGCAACATTCACACTACGTTTATGGTGAACCATAAAACAACACAGATCACGCGTCACACGGTTCAAAATGCAGTTTGGAACCGGGTTGAGATTTTCAACCCTGCTCTCTACCAGGGTTGATTTCGATCCGGCTAGGCCGTCCTACCCGGGTTGGCTCGGGGTTGAAAATGTTCAAGTATGAAAAGGGTTGGAAAAAATCTGGGGGTTCAATCCGGTTCCAACCCCAAGATTTTGGATAGATTTCCGGCATGCTACCAAAGTATAGTACCTTTCGCTTACACTGACATGTAAAAAAAAACCTTGTTTATAAAATAAGACGTTTTCTTTTTCAACTGTCTTAGATAATCTGGACACCTTGGAGGACCGTCACAGTGTGGATCCTGAGATTATGAAGGAGTTGAAGGAAACCTTTAGTGCTGAGATGGCCAACACTGCATACGTCCCTCTATGCAGGCTCATCGGAAGGTCTGTCTCCAATAACAACAAATTAAAGATTTAATTAATACAGGATTGGTAAACATACATATACCTTAATAGAAATGTCCACAGATTTACGTATAACTTTCAGGGTATGTAGATGGTGCTGGTAGAAACATACCTTTGAAATATTTCTGCCTGAAATGGTGTATTTATCCAGAAATTAGTAAAACAAAGACCAAAAACAGTTTTGATCTCTGGGTAAGATCAAAACCATTCTTGAAAAACCGAATTGAGTCGGTATTTCACTATTTTCTCATGAGTCAGATGTCCGACCACTAGACCAACAAGCTATATAGCTTGGGTCAGCGGGGTGAATTGAATCCAATATCGCAATATCATTATCTTCATAACAATAAGTCATCTTTGTTTTGTTTTTGGTTTCTGTTTGAATCTTGCCTGTTTGTGTCCATCAGCATCCACATGGAACGCATCCTGTATAACCACGACCTTATATGGAAGCTGTCCAGCCAGCACGAGAGGGCGCTGTCCAAACAGAGGGCGGCATTCTGTGCCTCGGTGGGAGACGACCTGACAGGTCAGTGACCTGAAGTGACCTAGTGACCTCACATCATGCCCCCCAGAAAAAAAATTATTATTTAGCAGTAATGAGAGGATTCCTAAATGTCAAAATGGAATTGGTGGAATTTCCCATAAAAGCAACAACAACAAAAACCAACATCTTTTTTACATCTGAACTAAAAAAAAACCAGGGTGGGTTTCACAAAACAGTACGATTTATCTCAACAATGAGTCGTCAATATCGCCTTAGTGATTTGTATTGTGACATCACACTTTGCGTAGGAATTAGGTTAGACTTGCATTTTAAGATCAGTCTTGGTTGCGTCATGAATTTGACTCCTGGCATGTTAACTATTTTCTTTCTTTTTTTGTTTGCCCGTCAGGAGAAGCTGAACAGAGGCAGACATCTTGGTTTGTGGACATCGGTGCCCTAGGTAGGATGTTGCACTGACCATCATAATTCACATCAGTCAGTTTCCATTCCATATTCAGAGTTGTTTAGTGGCATTGTTCAGTACATGCCGGTGCTTGAGGACTCAAGTCGTGATTTTTTTCAGACTCAGACTCAGAGAACAAGAACTCGGAATCAGAGGCCTAGACTTGGACTCAGACTCGGACAGCAAGGACTCAGACTCGGACTCAGAGAGCGAGGACTTGGACTCAGACTCAATATTTATATACACCACATATAGTAGAGTGTGAAGTGATGATGATTATACCTTTCTGAAGGGCAAACCAAATTTTCTAGGATGTGTCTGAGCTTTCATGTTAAAAATTGAACTTTTGAAAAAAGTTGACAACTCTGGTGTTGCTGGAGGTGACCTCTTACCTTGACTGTGGTTGTTTCTTTTGATGGTGCAGATAATAAGGATGATCCCCTGCATGTTCTCAGCACCAAGAACGCTCACGTGGTCGGCAATCGTATCGACATTGCCCAGTACAGCAGCGATTCAGACAGTGGGCCAGAAGAGGAGAAAGCCGCCAGCAACAATCCTGTCCGGTCAGCTAGCTTCCGACCAAAGAGCAAACGTCAGAATCCCAGGTAGGCAAAAACATGTTCACAAGAGGGATTTCAGGTCCTCAGCTAAGCAAACATCAGTTATGAAATATGAAATTTTGTTTGTTTGTTGAGAGAATACTGGAAACTTAATAATGCATTATTCCTATTATGATGACCACTTTAAAACTTTGGGATCCTGGATTTGCTTTCTGTTGACGGACCAAATGATTTGGTTTTTTTTTTTTTTTATTGTTTTGGGGTTTTTTTTAGGGGGAAGGGGGACTTTGACTTTGGCTGCAGCTATGGCTTGATTTATACTCCTTCATTTTGAAGTAACATATGTCAAACTTGAAGCATATTGTTTTGATTTCCAAGCTGGTATTCTTGTTTTATTGAGCAAGACAATTTGTGCTAAGCAATTTTATGTATGCTTACCAGCTCCATGAAATTGGCCCCTGTGCAGCAGCAGTGCATTGCGTGTCAAGCTTGAAGTGTTCCATGATATCCCATAGCCGAGCTATCGACAGATGGTCTGTACAAACATTTTTTGCAACCATGTAATCTCGTACTCGTCTGTCTTTCCTTGTCTGATAGTTTGAAGATGGGCAAAAGCAAACGACAGCTCAAGGGAGGATGGCTGTCCTACTGGGAAAGCTACTGTGGTGAGAACTTTCATCTCTGCTTGGCTTTTTTTTTTGCTACAGGGTCTGCAAACTGCAAGCCTGTAGACTGTAAAACCCTTACTGTTTCTAAAACAATGGAAGCAGGTACATGTACTGGGTTTAAGCATGGAGGAAGGAATTGAAGGAGTTTGAACGAACCAGAGATCAAACGACCCCCTCGCCAAAGCATTGTCTTTTCAATTCTTCCTCCACACTCCAATTTTTTGATGACGTACGGCACCTCACTCTCGATCCTTGTATTTTGTGAGAAAATGATTTCATATTGACCAATATATTTTGATTTAGATATTTATAAATTTGAGTGGTTTTGGATTGCCAACAGGTTTCTTTAGTTTATTCGGGTGTGTTGTTAGAAGGTCCGAATTGTTTTTAATTCGCCCAAAAAGAAGAAGATGTTTTGTACATTGTAAAAATTTTCAGCTAATTTTATTCTCGTATGCACCACTCACTGCTATTGTTACGTTTGTGTGGGGACAGGAGATCACATCTGGGTCATTACATTCCGACGGTTGATTTGGCCTGATTTGAAGGATTAAGGTAATGCTTCGGCAAGGGGGTCTTATTGTTTGATTTCTGGTTTGTTCACACTCCTTCTATTCCTTCCGCCATAGTTTGAGATTCTAAAAGGAGAAATCATTGATAGTTTCAGGGAGAATTCAATCACGTAAAATCAAAACTTTTTCCATACTCGGCAAATCAGCATGTTGAGCAAGTCTTTAAAATGTTAAATGTATGGAATTGTCGAATTGACCCTCGGTCATGTGACCATGCGCATCTTTCCAACAGAAAACTCACCCGATGCTTTGCTGGCCTTCAACCAGATTAAGTTGCAGACGTTTGTTGGTGAGTCGATCATTTGCATATAAGTCATGAATATTCAAATGGAAGGGTGGTAATCATTGTTTGATTGGTCAGGGCATGGTGATGCCCACACTGCTGGTGGACTGGTGTGTGGTTGCAAAATAGTGTCAGCTTGCATCATTGGAATGAATTAACTCATGACTGCTTCAAGCCATTTACAGCATTTTCAGAGAACTCTTAGCCAGATCATGAATTCTAGGAATTAATTTACTCTCTCGTTTGAATTTTGTTGGTTTTTTTTTTTCGTTCTAAAATTTTACTAAACTCCACGGAACTTGATTCTTAAGCAAACTTCCTGTCTTGCACTCTTAATTTCCCTAAACAACATCGCCTATAAATATTGTATCTCTAAGACTCTTACTCATGTGCACGTAATTCAGTTCTCACCATTTAACAAGTACAAAAGCATCCCTGCTTCACTACATTTCCCGCATGCTAGCATTGTTTAAAAATTATAATTAAAAATTAAAATAATTAAACAAACAGTAATATGTAGCATCACAAATTCTTTATTTTGTCAAAAAAAGAAGTTTGGTAATTGAGAACAAGAAATAAGAGAAGGGAGTCTGTAAAGAAAAAGTCTGTAAGAAAAAAGCAAAATAAGTTGGGTCACTGTGAATTGGGTTGATTTTGGTCAAATGACCGACCGCATATTCTCTGCAGGTCACTCTGGGGGAATCAAGGCCCTGTACGCCATGGACAACGAGAACTCCTTCATGAGCGCCAGCAAGGACAAGACGGTCAAGCTGTGGTCACTACGCAACCAGGGCGACGGCTCAGGCCAGTCCTCCTGCCGGTTCACCTACCGGCATCATCGCAAGACCGTCTTTGCCGTGACCTTCTTGCAGGCCCAGAGGCTGGTGGCATCTTGCGACGGAAGCGTGCATGTAAGTTTTGTAATCGGCCTTGCACTTTGGGCTCATTTAATATTTGAGAGTGGGGCACAAAATTACAGGCATTTCAAACAACACATGATCAAGATTATTCATTTAAATATTGTCACAGAAAATGTCAAACTCGTGTTGAATTTTAGAACTGAATGGTGGAAAAGAACAATGCCTGTCTTTTTGTATTCTCATGGAAAATTGGTCATCTATAATAGCAAAGTGCATTATGAACCAAACGTTATCCTAACACCTTCTGACGAATGTGACGTGATATTTATTCCTAATTAAGCTCTGGGACCCCTTCACTGGCGCCCTCGTTCACCGCTACGACCTGAGCAAGTTTGTACCTAACGTCCTTGTGCGCATGCCGTCTCCAAGCCCCATGCTGGTGGTAGCCACGGCCGAGTCCAATGTGAAGCTCATTGACACACGGACCAGCATCGTGCAGCAAGAACTCAAAGTAGCATCTGGGGCCCTAGGTATGCATTGCATGTATTGCATTGAAATTATTGTATTAAACAGGATTGGGCTGGGCTGGGCTGGGCTATGGCAAGATCTGACCTGTCCTGGCTTTATCAACTCCTTATCCACACCTGAGATGAACTCATCCACACCTGAGATGAACTCATCCACATCTGACATGAACCTATCCACACCTGACATGAACTGATCCACACCTAGCTGATATGAACTGATCCACACCTGACATGAACTGACATGAACTGATCCACACCTGACATGAACTGATTCACACCTTACATGAACTGATCCACACCTGACATGAACTGATCCACACCTGACATGAACTGATCCACACCTGACATGAACTTATCCACACTTATCATGAACTGATCCACACCTGACATGAACTGATCCATACCTGACATGAACTTATCCACACGTAACCTAACCTTATCCACACCCTGACATGAAGTTGTTCACATCTGACCATTAAGACTTTGTGCTTGCCTTCCAGGTCTGATCCGTTGTCTGGCCATCAGTCCTGACAGCAGCACCCTGGGGGTCGGCCTGTCCTCAGGTGTAATGTCCATGGTAGACCTGAGCTCGGGATTGTTGCTGGGTGGATGGCGTGCTCACGATGGAGAGGTCTTGCAGGTAAATTGTAGAAATATTACCAACAAAAGGAGAAACTTTAGCACTGGTCGGGCTCAGCCACAGAAAAACCTGAGCAGGAGCCCAGGATTTCAGGCCTGAAATCCTCCTTTTTGTCAGCCCTGGGGTCGATTTCACCAAACTCTTCGTAACTTGCTATCAATCTTAGGGCTTATCGATGCATTGCACCCCTACGTGGGATAGGACTGCTACGATGGGTTATCTTTCGTAACTTGAGCTACGATCGATTGTTGGTCTTTGTGAAATCAACCACTGAACCTCAATACATTAGAGCTGCTTAAAATCGATAATGCCCAGTTTCTGGATACTGTCCAAAAAAAGTGACCACAACCAAATGTGAATCTCTCAATCAGGTTTATGCCAACTATATGATCCGGGACACAGCAGGGGCTTGAGGTTGACTGTTCAAGCCTAGGGATAATAGAAGCCGAAGGCCCAGGGCAAAGCCCGGGCCTGGCCTGGCATTTCTGGGGCTGGGATTTAAAAGTTTCTATCCCTTAGTTCCAGGCACTTGACTCTTACTAAATATGTGTCCTATGATCATGTTATGTACTGCAAATTCTAAAACATTCAGTGCATTGATTCCTTGATGTCACTATCATGAAAAGGATGACATTATCTGAGCTTACTATTACTATCTGCATTGTATCAAAAGGAGAAAAGAAAAATTGCATGAAGATGAAAATGGACAGTTTTGTCACTTGTTTTCCAGATCAAAGCTTGTAGCGGGAACCGGTTCCTTACCTCGTCTGTGGATCACACCATGGCTCTGTGGAGGGAGGACGGGACCAGGGTCTGCACTTTCAGAGGTGAGGCTCCAACCCGAGGACGAATGCAACTCCTAGGGGGACCTGACGTTTCGATCCTTAAGCAGGATCTGTCTCAAAGGCTAAAGTTCTAATTTCTCATGAAAAAAGTATTCGTTATTAAAAAAGAAATGGTATGTGAATGGTTTCATGGCTTCTGACTGCCATACAAACACAGATAATTGACTATGAGGGACACTGTCAACACAGAGACTGATGGCTCAGTTTTTAGAGCGCCAGTACAGTATTCCAGAGGTCGTTGGTTCAAATCCCGCTCCATTTGTTCACTTTTCAGTTTTCAATGACTTTAGAATGAATCTAGTCAGTTTGCCTTGTGTGTATTTGATGATCATAATTATTACCGGTATTTGCCCATAAATTAAGAACAAAAGCTGAATACAGTAAACTACAGGGATGCGTTCCACTTTACACTTAAATCTTGAAGCGAAACGCACATGCGACAAACGGCGAACATATGTTGCGTATTACATCCATCTTTTATTCAATGTAGATAGCCAACTAAGCGAACACCTCCTTTCATGAACTTTGCGTTTGTGTTTGGCGAACAGTGCATTCCGGTTTGATTACGGTGTTGCACATAGTGCGCGTAGTTTGTTGGAGTGGAACGTACCTCAGGTTGATCTTGCAGCAAGTTCACCCCACACTGGACAAAATCAATGATGCTTGGAATTCAGTGTGTTATCTTTCTTGATTTCTAGGAGCTTCAGAACCTGTGCACTGCATGTGCATCACTAAGGGTCAGATAGTATCGGCCACAACGTCCAACAAGATAGGGCTTCACACATCTCTGGATCCACAGGTATGCCATTGTTATACTTGTTCAGACTTTGGGGTAGGAATCTGGTTATCAGCCAAAGTGGCTCATACACTAACAAATGGCTCACATTACTATCAATTATTAATTTGTGTGGTGCCGTGGCCTAGAGGTCTGGTGTGTCGTACTCAAGATCTTGTGGTCAATCTACAGAGTTGGATCGAATCCAGCCATTGGTTAGTGGTGCTTGGTGCTTGCATCCTTGGGCAAGACGCTTTGTCACATATTGCTCCTCTCCACCCAGGTGTAAATGGCTACCTGTGAGTGTAGAGTTTGTGTGCTTCATTAGCCTTCGTGCACTTTATTAGCCTTCGTGCACTTTACAGTAGCCAGGGCTGTATACTCCCCAGGGAGTTGAGATGGTTTCAGGAATGTTTAATAATGTAGCCCAATGACCAGGGGATAATAATAATCTGAGCCTTTCAATGGAACTTTCCAGATAATATGCACATTATAAATGCTCTGATATTATTATATTATCATTATTAATTTTTTTTTTTTGGGGGGGACCTTTGACCAACAGGCATCTTATTCAAGTTGCCGAATCCGCTCGGACCTGGCCAAAGGAATGCTGACCACCATGGACGTCATGCCCCTCAACCGGCTTTTCCTTCTGGGCTCGGACAATGGCACGGTCTCCCTGTTGGCATAGCAACAGACTGCGGAAGGCTTCAATTGGTAAAAAAAAGAAGAAGACACAATTATTAAAGCATTAAGAAAATATTGTTGATATAAAGAAAAAAGAGCATATTTTTTCAGTTACCGTACTTTTTATAACTTTAATATTGATACAAAGATGATTGTAAGCCACATGGGAAACACAAAATTGTAAGCGCACAACTTGGCATTATCCATATATTATACTGTGTACAGCTGACACAAATTTTGTACGACTCAACGGTCTTGGTCAACCCTGATGGTAATTAGGGTGACCTGGCAGCAATGCATAACAAAAAATTCAAAAAAATTAAAATACACAAAAAGAGCAGGTATATTGTAAACCATCTGTTGTGGGAGTGCTCTTGGGATCAGTGATCAGCGGTCGATTTCACAAAGCACTAAGATTAAGAGCAAAGCGTGATGTCACAATACAAATCACTGTGGTGATATTGACAACTCATCTTAAGAATACCCTGAGTGTGTTCTAGAATCCAGCTCTGGTTTGGTTTGTATTTTCAGTCAAACAAACCTCACACAAATTCTTTTTTTTTTCTTCTTTGTTTTTTTTAAGGGAAGGCAAGGATACGCATTTAATTAGTGTTTTTGCTTTACACATATCTTAGAAGATGCACAATGGAACACCGTTATAATGGTCATTCAGCTAATCAGCTATACCGAACAATACATCATCCTTGGCTCCAGGTTTGTGTGTACAAATCATACTGAACATTGTTGTTTGAAATCGCTATAACGAACGACCGGCATAGCTGTCGACCGCTGTAATGGACATTGGACAATTTCTATGGATCCTACTACTTTTTTTTAATCACTGGCATTCCACTTTACATGACTGAGGATTAAGATATAAGGATAAAATCACCATCCTCTATCGAAGCTAGTTTGTTGAAATTACCTAAATTCGGAAAATAATTTGACAACATTATCTTCTATCTTCAAAGAATTGGAGTCCTCTGTCACCGATTGTCTCGTACATATTTCAAAACATGCTTATCATGAAGGTATTTTTACTTTTTAAGACATTGAAAAGTGAACAAAGAAAAATTGACAGGAGCGGGATTCGAACCAGCGACCGCCGGAACACTGTACCGGTACGATGTTCCAGAGGTTGCTGGTTCAAATCCCGCTCCAGTCAATTTTCTTTGTTCACTTTTTAATGACTTCAAAATTCAGTCAGTTTCCATTGTGGTTATTTGATGCTTTTTTTTCTTTTTATTAGAAATCCGTCCATTTTGTCGAAATCTCAGCTTTTGTGGCAGCGTTGGGCAATCAGCAGCTTTTGCATTTATAATAATTCTAATTTTTTTTTTTTATGGATTTTAACATTTGATAACATATTTTTGGAATGTACAAAGCAATTGTGTACAGTACCGGTATATAGTATGAGGCTGAAAGATTAAAAGGAATGGAAATTATATACAAAAAAATTCCCAGACAGACAGTAGTGGAAGAAAAGATCCTTAGTTCACTTTTAGCAGTGAGCATTATTTAAAATGATCCTTATCCTCACCTTCACGTTGCAAGCTAATTTTCCTTATGTCAGGTTGGCAGAGGTGTCGGTTCCTGGTGTCTCGCTCTGTCAGCCAAATTCCCAAATGTGTGAAAATGTCATTGGATTCATCTCCACAGTCACACCTATGAAAGGAGGAACTCACTTCTACCTAGTGCACTACAGTCACAGAGCCCATGTCTTTATTAGAAACCTCTTGTGTTTACTCCTGCATAGAGTATTAGGTTCATTAATTGCATGCAATCTGGCCTCAGACAGGGAATGGAAAGAAATATCTGTGCGCTAAGTTTCTTAGGGCAGTATTTTGCTGGCTTTGCTCCAATAGTTGGGTTAGATTGTTTGTTACTAACAAGCACCCAATCATTCCAGGTTACAGTGCATTAAGGCTTCAGGGGCCAATTGTTTGTTTAGCACAAAAAAAAATTGCTAAGCACAAAACTTTCTTGCTCAGTAAAACAAGCCGCCTTTCAGGGAAGAACAGCCAAAGAGCAATCACAAGCGATACACAACATATGGAAATTTGGTTGTTAATTCTGTTTTTATTAAGACAGAAATGTCATGGTTTGCAAATTTGTTGTGCTAAGCAGGGCCATGAAAATAACATTGGCCCCATGTGTTCAACATAATTATCCTTATAAAGTCAGGGAACTTGACATTTTAACAGTGCACATTATTATCAGGAAACGACAACACTCAAAAATTTGAATTCACAAAAGGCCTCAATTAGAAATCATAGAATAACAAGCACAACGATTTGATTTGGTGACTTTTGCCTATTAACCTATTGCAATCATGTTAAGTTAAGTAAAATGACCGACAATGATTTTTGTGTGTGGAAGGATAAACAATGAAGATTACCTTTTTTGCATATGTGTATGTATATTTTGAATAATAATGAGAATAATTTGTATATATAATATTATTTTTTTTCAAGCTTAATATTTCATGGATCAAGTTTATATCAAGTTCATGTAATATTCAAATTTATATCCATTCCACCTTTTTGTTTTGTTAGATATCATTTATGACTTCTGTTTTCCATTACTGCATCGTCCAAAAAGACATTAAAGGGATAACATGTAATTGCTTCAGCTCACAGAATAGCGAGTAAATTAATTACACATGTACCTATAAAATTATGAGTTTACTTTATCGGTCTTGGATCACCGCAAAACAGTGAAAAGGGGTCTCACGTTTTCCGACATAAAACATACTAGCTTTGGTCTCCATAACCGTGATCGATTTTGTTAACAGGCTTCATTAAAAAGAAACTCAGGCAAACGTAATTGGCAGGATCATTCTGTCTGTTAATACCATTTTAAGTCTCGTGATAATCTGTGCATTTGGGCCTTTTCCAACTCCTTGGCTCTGGCCCCAAGTTGAAGCACTCATCAGACTGTTTCTCGTTCCAAACAGACAAGAGATTATAGAGTAGGCCTATCTGCTTTGAAACCATTGCTTAAATGGCTTGCCAAGATCAAAAATATTTTAGTGTTTGGTTTAACTCTGTTCTGGATAAGCATTTCAGGCAGAAAACGTTATACAGTATATTTCTATCATTACCGTCTTTATAGCATGTAAGTTTAAATCTGTGAACATTTCTGTTTTGTGATTGTTACCAATGTTGTACATGTCATTTAAAGACTTAATTTTGTGACTATTGTCCAAATTGAAATGAATACTAATTTTATACGAAGTCAGTACAAAGCCATGATCAATGGTTTGGAATTGGACCTATTGATAATGTGTAGGCCTATTACTTTCGGATACGATAATATTATTTTGGTAACTGAAATATTCCGAAGAAGTTCCTTTACACTTTTAATGTGATAATTTGATTGATATACGAATTTCGAACAATTAGTTTTTGTATGCTGATTGCAAATCTTGCCATGTGTTGTTTTTTGTCTTGTATTATTAAAAGCTTTGCATAATGCTCGTCTTACATAATTATCATATTGGGCTCGATTAAATTACTTTGTTGTGTCAGTCCCTGGTCTTTATCGCACTTTATCTGACTACTGACGCCGGGCACAAATGAGAGAGGAATCCTTGATTTGTCAGACCCCGAGTCACAACTAATTAAAGAGTCGCTAGAGTCAAATATTGCTAAGCACATTTGCAAGCAAATAATTATTAAAGGTAGTATCATACTTTGTTTTTTTTTTGTCAAAGAAATTCATATTCATGGGCATCTTATCAAGACAGATACAGTGTAACAGTCGTCTGTAAAAATTTCAGTCCCATACGATGTCCACTTTTTGAGGAAACAGTGCAAAACAGCCACGGTATTTCTAAAGTCTTTTCTCTTTTATTTTTGATCTTTTAAAAGATCAAACAGATTTTTGGTAGTTGTTTTACCAATTTCTGGATAAATACACCATTTCAGGCGGAACAATTTTAACGGTATGTTTCTACCACCACCATCTTCATACCCTGTAAGTAATACGTAAATTAATCTGTGAACCGTTTCTGTTTTGGTTTCTTACCAAAGTATGATAAATGTAGGCCTACTAAGCAGAACTGGATAAGAATAAGGTACAACAACGTCCTTTCATCATAGTCAACAATAGATTAAGTCACCTGCCTGAGAGATTTTTGATAATAAACATTTGGCTTTCAAGTGTATTTCTTTTTATCTGACATCATTTCAGAGGCAAATCAAATACAGAGATCTCGGTTACAGAATGAAATTTAAAGATAATAAGGTTTAACAAATAACAATGTTACCTTATTTATTCCATTTTTAAAGTCTCAGTCAGTGCTCTACTCACCAATGTGCCTGCCGTTCATCTTAATTCCCACAAGGTATAAAATTGACATTATGCACATATTGTGGCAGTATCGCCAAATATTTTTCAGGCAGACGATTTTTTTTTGTGGACGGTCTAGCTGGTGTCACAACTTGACTTCACGCCTTTTCTGCCGAGCGCACGGTCGGTCCTCATACAGTTCTCACAAGTCGGTACTTTATAGCGAGTCTACCAATTACGCATTATCATTCACTCTGCCACTCAATTAAACATTTTATTTTGAACTCGTGTTGTAAAAATTACGATTTTTAAAGGTAATATCATAAGTTGGTAAAAGTTTGGTTTTTGTCAAAGAAATACAGATTCATGGGCAAAAATATCAAAGAATTAGATACAGCAACAGTCATCTGTGAAACTTATTTCAGTCCCATGCATAGTGCCTATACTGCCTACGTTTTGAGAAAACAAGTGAAAAACGGCCACAGTATTTTCTTTTATTTTTGATATTTAAAAGATCAAATATGATTTTGGTCACCATGGTTTCACTCTTTAAATTTTGGACAAAATACAGTTTTTCAGGCAGAAAAAAGTTTCTACCATCTGGGAAGATTTCTGAGTACCGCCCTCTTGCGATAGTAATCGACTGAACAAAATGCGTCGGTCACTTATCTCAAGTTCCAGCGCCTTTATTTCTTAGTTTGCTGAGAGAAGACTCATTCTAATATTTTTTTCATATTATGTCCCAAATCAGGCAAACATGAGTGGTCGAATATAGATCATGACATGCGAACAAAATCGAACGTCGTGCGATGAACGCCTGACCATGCGTAAGAATGTATGACTTATGAGTAATATGAATCAAAATGGGGTAGCCAAAAAAGGAAATATAAATCAGTCATAATTTCGCCCATGCACGTTTGAATTGATTATTTTACTATTATATACTTCGATTTGCGAAGTACTGAGAAAGTGATAACCGTGACCACGTAAGCGCCTACCGCGTATGCCGCCACGTACGGCTGACGACGGTCGCGGATACGGCCCGATGTTTTTCCTCAGGTTCATAATTATCATAATTTATATTCAGTTAAATTTAATAAATTAACATGTAATGATAAGTTTGGACACGGCCTTACTCAAATACTGTGGGTTAAAAATTAGTATCCCAGCTATCTTGCTCTTACAATCCCAGATTTTCTTTCTTTCTTTAATTTGTTGCAGTTCCGTTTTTTAGCAAATCGAATTTTCGAGAATGACCACGAGCGCAAAATGATTGATGTCATTATGAATAATGTCTCATGAATATTTAAAAATGAGTCAATGATTAACCAATCAAAATTACCCAGGCCTTATTTGGGGAAAACGTAGTTGTTGCCGCGCCCATGTAGTGACGTAATGCCTGCGATCAATTTATTTTGTAGTATGTTTGAATAAGAATGTATTCGGTTATATCATTTGAATACGTTGTTTCGGCAATAAATGTCGTCAAAATGATGTCATTCAGGTTTAAAAATTATGATGATGTCATTACATGTCAGACCTATTTTCAACTCCTGCAAATATTAACCGCACATCCAGCTTACGGCTTCAAAGAGAACTTACGATTGGTCCTTTTTGTGTGTGTTTAGCTTTTCGACGTCAGTTTATCCAATCACGCGAGTGTTTTCATCGCTGGGGGCTGATTCACACGTACTTATTTTTCAGGAAATATTCCTCCGCGGAGGGCAATGAGTTGATTCTTTATAAATCCGCCACGCCATGTTACACGTATAACGCAAAGGTACCACGTTGTGTAATACATACGTGAATTTGGTGAATTCGGCCCATGCCATTTTGTACGTTCTTTTTCTATCCCAGCAATCCGACGATCAGGAAGTAGATCGAACAGTCGATCATTTGGAATTTTTGTCAACTCTGAAGTGAAGTAAATCCAGCAAAATGGTGAGTGTCTCACATTAGTTCGACCATTATTGCGAAGGGAGATATTGTTTTGCTTTTTAATCTGTGATTTTTCTTTCTTTAATCGTAATTTTCGCTGCCATAACCTGCTCCAACTTAACCAAGGCTACAGCAGGAAGGCGTGCTATTTTGTAATTTGGGCCGTGCCGGTGTCCGACTCATGACCCCTTGTGTCAAGTGAAATGGAGGAAGAAATATTGAAAATTAGTTTATGAAACAAATCTGTACTAGTCCTGCCGGTAATACATTTTTGGTTTTCTGTATCTGTTGACCAGATAATTTTAAGCACTATTTTTCAAATCAAATGGAATGAATGAACTAACTTAGGCCTGTCGTGACTGTGTGGGTGACATTTTGTCATTGTGAATGAGTATGAAGGAATGTGCTGCATTGTGTCCTGCGGTTTGTTGTCTGGTGGAATGGTGAGTGGTGGTTTGAGTTAGAATTGGCCTAATGTTAAATGTAGGAAGCAAGTAGAACCAGTAACTGGGGCGCTGAACTCCCTTTTTTGACTTTTGGGGTTGACGGTTGGTCTAGCGCCCCAGTGATTTATATTGGTTGAGATGTGTCGTACACAGGAAAAATCGCGTAATGCGTGCTCCGTACGTGTCTGAAACGGCCCTGCGTGCGTGCGTCACGAGCACTGCCTTGCGCATTGACCAATCAGCGCGGCGCTTGTCACAAACGGCACTGTTGTTATGGGGCCGGGAATTTTGCCAAGGCAAAGTTATCTACGTATCGACACGTCCGCATAGTATGGAAATTACCAAAATGAATATTCATGCGATGACGTAGGACCGCCATTTTGTGTGGAGCAGAGCCACACAAATTAAATTCCGTTTTTTACGTTCTCGTCTGGACATTCGTCAGAAAAGGTCGATTTTCATCAAAAGGAATGATCGTGAGTACAAATTAATATGCTGTATTTCATCTTTGACTTTCGTAGAAGCAATGGAGCGAGTTTCAATTCTGTTTGTGATGTTTTTGGTGTAATTTGGGGACATTTTCGGTGCAAGTGCCGTGAAATTTTGTTTTTCCTGTGTACGACACATCTCAACCAATATAAATCACTGGGGCGCTAGACCGACCGTCAACCCCAAAAGTCAAAAAAGGGAGTTCAGCGCCCCAGTTACTGGGTCTAGGAAGCAAGTCAACTCGTACGCGACCAACTCTTACGCTGTTTGGTCAACTCGTATGCGCACTCCGCTTAATTCGTACATCTAGGCCTACCAACTCGTACACTGACCAACTCGAAGTCGAACGACACTCAACTTCTCAAGAGTAACGTTAAGGCTCATGAGTCATCACGAACGGAAGTTTTTTGTTCTGGATGGAACCAGACCAAGTTTTTCGGTCGGGATCTGGACCTGGCTGGTGGTTCGATAAATTAGGCCCTAATTCATGAACAATGAACTAGTAACGTTAGGGCTTAGGCTTACTTTGCGTTTGCTTTGGTGACCCAAAAAAATAAAGAAAAACAGAAAATTCCGACATCGAACACGTACAAAATTACGGCTGGAGTGTTGTCAAGTGTTCCATCGATGTATGCATTGTAATTTAGGCCATAAAAAAAAATTGTTGTATTGGCGTATCCCGCCCGACCCAAAAATATGCCCCGACCGTAAACATTTTAATCAAAAAAAAAAAAATAATAATAAATAAATAAATAAAAATCGGGGAAAAAAAAAAAAAAAAATCGCAAATTTGTATGCAGATTAAAAGCTTAAAAGGAGCAAAAGATGGAAACCAGACTGGATAAAGTTGTTATGTCATTTCTTGTCTTTATTTGACACGTCAAATACTGTGATATACAGGGGAAAAGCATTTAATACCCCAGGAAAAATGTAAAAAAAAAAAAAAAAAATCTGCCCGCCCTACCCTATCTTCCAAACCTCCGTTACGCCAATACAACAAATTTTTTGTATGGCCTTAGTTGCGAGATCCCTGTAACATATTCCTTCCGAAATACCATAAATCACATTTTGCTGATCAGCTAAATCTTACTTGAATTTCACTTAGTCATTTTGTCTAGGCTTAGGCTAAGTAGAAACATCGTGATATCCTTCCGAAAACAACCATCTCATTGTGAGTAAGACATAAACATGGGTCACGCCATTGAATTTTCCATGCCTGGTACTGGTACTCCGTGCAAAGTGCACCATCGAAAGTCTCTACCACGTTTGTTGGCAGGCAGCTTTCCATACATGTATGTAGGGCCTACTCATCATGTACATTACATCCAGATGTGTACAGTGCACAACTTGTGTACAATGTTTGTATGTGGCATGCACTGTATAAAGTAGCACTAGGATGGACCATGGATCGCGGCCGGGCTCGGTGCGTGGATGCATGGCAGTTATGTTAACTCGAACCTCTGGAACTGGACAACTTTCTGAGGTATCCGAATAACGGATTTTGCATACTTCGTACAGTAACGATGTTATTACACGAGGTATACACCTCTACATACACAAACTGAACAGTACACACACCGCGAATCTTTGTGGTAGTCATTTTAATAGGAGTAGCTTAAATCTTTTACAGGTGCATTTGTTGTCCCAAATAAAAATTAAACTAAGATTTTTTATAGTTATTCTTACTTAAAAGTTATATTTCAACTCATAAAAAAACTTGAATTTCTTTGGGCTGAATTTTTCATGTCACATACATTGTACGTACGTTGTACCTAGTACTGTACACATGATGTGTACATGTACAGAACACTTCCTGCTGACGCACATGGTTGAGACTTTCGCTGGTGCACCAGTACCAGTATGCGTGGTGATTGTTGGTGATCTTACTCACAGTGCGACCGTTGATTTTGGAAGGATTTCACAATGTTTCTACTTATACTTTATAGCTCAGTAGGACAAAATGGCTGCTTGAAATTCAAGTAAGATTTAGCTCATCAGGAAAAGGCGATTTTTTTGTACTTTTCGGAAGGAATATTTTATAGGGATCTCACAACTAAAATACAAGCCTACATCGGTGTAATGGTACTCCAACTGTGTTTCCGCACATGTTCGATGCCGGAATTTTTGGGGGTCACCAAAGTAGGTCATTGTTCTTGAATTAATTAATCACGAAATCTAACGATTTGTGTACAAGTCTAATACATCCAGAAAATTCCATGATTGGTATTCGTGCCGCACCATTCAAGGCTTACAAAAGTACACCAGCGTAGTACAGTCGCAAATTCGCAATTGGGTAGGAAGTGCAAGCCTACATGTTGTATGCTCAACGTTGCATTTGGTACCGTGGGTCGTGGCTGCCTTCAGCACGGATTCAGGTCTTGAATTTGGCTCTGAAAAGGGAAAGGCCACTTTTCCGTTGCAAGGTGCACTTCCATTGGAAAATCATAATGTCTATGGTAACATTAGAAGGAGGCACGAAGGCCAAGAACCAGGGCAACGAAGGCCATGGCCTCCGTGGCCTTTGTTAAATTCAAGGCTTGCGGATTTGGAGTAAGAAATCTGACATTTCATGCTCAGCGAGTCATGAGAGTCTCGGAATATATTCTATAAGGTTGCCGACAAGAAAATACTGCGAGATTCCTGAACACGCATGTAAAACCTAGACCAGAATCTCACTTACTATAATACATCACCGCAATGATTGTTTTAGGATATGTTACACATCGCTATATCCATCAATTTATTGTGCGCATTATTGGCATATGCGCTCACATTAATTTTTTTATCGGAGCTCAAGTGAACTGACTGTTTTTTCAAAGCGGTTTCCAGTTTTCAAATTCTCCAATAATGCACAACACTAGGGGCCTGTTTGTTTAATGCAAAGGATCCCAGATTTAGGGATCCACCGTACACGTCCTTTGCAGGGTTCGCTAAAATTGGATCCGGATCCGCAGAATCTGTGATCCTGTGCATTAAACAAACATGCCCTAGGATACAACATCCTTTTCATCCAGCTAAACAATTCAAAATCCCTCCTTCCACCTTGCTGGGCCTCCCACACTTGTTACACTTCTGCATGTTAATGTCATGCAGTGCAGTCAGCATTCCAGAGATGTCATGTAATATGTTAATAGATATCATTGAGGACATTTGGTTGTGCGTGCGGGGCTCAAAGAAGGCAAATAGGCAAATTGCTCTGGAAGCACACTGCTTTTCATCATGGGAATTTCCCCAGTCAGATGCACTGAAAACCAATGCACTTCAGTGGTCTAAACGAGGTTAACAAAACAACCTTAGATTTAATCAATGTATACAGAGGTTGTGCTTATAATGTTTATAGACCGATGATCAGATTGGACATCAGATTGGATTGGCTTTTGTGTTGTTGATCCGAACCAAACTAGTGGTGGGACTAAAAACAAGATATTGGTTAAAACACTCCCTCTGAACACCCCCCCCCCTTCCGAAAAAAAGAAAGAAGAGTGTCCTAACCTTTGCCTAATGCTTAACACACACACACACACAATATATTGATTCAACAAAAAAATTATGCTTCAATTTTGTATCGTAAAAAAAAGAAAAAGATTTTTAACGACTGGAGGTGAAACTTACACAATGATCATGCCTTCTTCTTTGTGCATGAACAATAGTCATTGCAATGTGTCAATCAAGATCTTCAATCAGTTATCTAACCGCTTTGCCTCCGCTTTCTCCGTTTCACAGTCTGCAGGTTCTGGAGTGTCCATGGAGGATGATGTGCAGCCGGCAATCCAGGCTTTTATACAGTCGGGCAGTAAAAAAGCCGGAGAGAAACCACCCTTTATCATATTTGAGATTGGATCCAAGAAAGTGGAAGGGAAGAAACCCAAAGAGATCATCAAAATTTTGAAGAGAGGGGAGTGCCACGAAACCTATGACGACCTTGTGCAGTTTCTTCTTCAAACAAAAGCTGCTTATGCCTTGTGTGATTATTGTCTCAATGATGACGAAAAGAAGCAGTGCACGTTAAAGGCAGACACTTTCCCTATTTTCATCAACTGGTTAGTATGCATGAGTTAGGTTTTGCGCCAATTACTGGTGTTGTTCATGTTGTCTTTATCATAGTGTTTACACGTGATAACCGCGAGGGCGATCAGATCTCATGAGGGCGATCAACGCGCGATCAACAATCAAGTGTAAACACTCGCGTGATCAGGATCCGATCCCGAGATCCGATCCACCTTTCAGAATTATCGGATTTGGTTCCAATGCGTGCTGGATCAACCAACATTTGAGTGTAAACACAATTCAGGATTGGATCCTGCAATTTACAGTGACGGCATCTGGTGCAAGCATGGTGAAGCGCGATCAGGATAAACGCGGCATGGATCAGATCCCTCTAGCTTGGGGCCTTTTTATATTGCCACGGCATCTTGCTCGCCATGTTTGATCTTGCAAATCCCCATCGCAGGCAGGATACGCTCAAATGCTATCTGGAGCAGGTTTTGTGAGCCAGATCGCATTGCATTCATGAAACAAACAGGCCCTCTATCGCGACCATTGCGTGGTCAAGTGTAAACACTCTGTATCTTGCAACTTGCAAGGCTGAGGGCCGTGGCCCGTGGGGTTTGAAAAATTGTTTGATTTGTTTTTTTGTTTTTTTTGGCAATAATCCTGTGCCATAGATAGGGTGCAATTTTGTAATTTCCATAAACTATCACTTGGTTTTGGTGTGTGTCGAAAATGACATGAGATATGCCTATGGAAAATCACATGCACAAGCTTTAAAATCATTCTTTAATTTGTTGTATTGATTATGATATATTGATTATGATATCAAAATCAGTCCAATGTTTTCATGGCTTTAAAGGGAGCATATAGGATTTGCAAGGCCTCCAAAAACATTATTGAGTTGGAGACAAAAAATGGACTCAACAGTTTGTAAACGGTGCAAACAGTCACCATGGGAAATCTTGGTTCATCAGATGTATTGTACCTTTAAGCCAACTATACAGTTATTTATTATTTTTTTTTACATCAAGTTGCAGTGAATGTGGCAATAACAGTCCACACCAAAACATGCTCTGTGCTTTTCAGAAATACTGCTTTTGAAAGCTTTAGATTGTGACCGAACAAGCTAAGTTCTATAAAACCTTAAAAGTCCCTGCACAATGAAATATATATGGGTCTCCACCACCGTAGGGCTGGATAGCTCAGTTGGTAGAGCGCCTGTACGGTGTTCAGGAGGTCGCCGGTTCGAATCCCGCTCCAGTCAATTTTTCTTTGTTCACTTTTCAATGACTTTAATTTCAGTCAGTTTCCCTTGTGGTTATTTGATGACAAGGTTATTCTAACAATGTTTTTTTTTTTTTCTCTCTCTCTCTCTCTCTCTTCCTTTCCCCATCTTTCCTGTTTCAGGACTTCAGAATCGGCCTCTATGAAGGACAAGATGATAGCCTCTTCTTCAGTGGCTGGAATAAGGCGACTCACCAGCACAGCTTGCAAGGTTTCGCTAGAATGCCATGATTTGGATGACATTTGTTGTGATACTATGTTCAAACACATTAAGAAAAGCTATAACCTTTAAGTTCTCACAATTTTCTCAACTTGTAATTTGTACGGAAAGGCAAAGAAACAAAAACAAAAACAATCATATTAACTGAAAGGTAGTCTGTTTTGCGGACTGGGGGAGGGGGGATGGAGTTGGGATGGGATGGGGTTCATTCTAGAAAAACAAAGGCACCCCCTTATTCACAGTGGTGATAAGTTAACAATTTCTTTTCCTTTTGATTTGTTTTGTTAAGTTCTCTCCCACCCCCACCCCCTCCCACACACCCATTTGGTTTCAGTGTGTCACACCCATGAGCAAAAAAAACTTGTCAAAATCAGTATTTTGCTGAGAGATGTTAATGTAACATTGCAACATCCTATTTTTTTTTCGGGGGGGGGGGGGCAACTGGCTCAACGCATATGGCATTTAACAAAATCCAAGAATAGAACCTATGAGTGTGTCAGTTTGCCAAACATTGTCCATCTCATTTGGAATGAACACCAGTTATTCTGGAGCCTTCCATGTGTCAAATTGTGGTGTTTTGGTTTTTTTTTTATTTGATGATAAACCAATGCTGTAGAATTTAACGAGAGAAAAAAAGTATGTTTGCATGTGGTCATCAGAACAGTATATTAGAATGAGAGTATTATTTTTATTTTTCTCTCTTGGTTTTGTATTATATGGGAGGTGTTAATTTACTACCGGTTTGAACTAACCTGCTCTTCCACAACAAATTTTTTAATGCCAAAAACAAAATAAGAAAAGCAAGAAAACAAAATGTTGATGTCGTTGACAGAATCTACATGTAGCGCTTGTGAGAAACAAACAAAAAAATCTTTATTAAATAACCGGTATCTGAAAATTTGTCTAAACCATTATCATAATGTTGCAAGTAAAGGTCTTAGCGGTTAGATGTTGAATGCAAGCAGTGGTCAGTTCAGTGCCTGTCGAAAATAAATGTTTTGCACTCATAAACCCAAAATGAAAAATGAGAACTTCAGTACATGTATAGAGGTTATTCACGTAACGTCATTGGCCGTCAAGCACAATGATTGCACATGCACTTCAGTGCACATGCAACGTACAGTGTCGTATGCGTAACCATGGACAACGTAGAAAAGCTTGGTGGCCAAACACTTGATTTTATGACACCGGCGAATAACCTCTACAGATAGGCCAATATGGAATTGAGGGAGGGAAGAGGGGGTGGGGTTTGGGAATGTTGGGTGGGGGGGAGTTACTGACTTGAAAAGGGACTCAATTTATTTCGTAGATTTCACCGGTTCAATGAGTTTTGTCCTGGGCAGTAATGAGCTTTGGCTACTTGCACTGAAAGACTTGACCAGTACTTGTGCATAATGTTAAGTTCACCAGAATCCAGATTGTCCAGTGAAAGAATCTGTACTTTAATTTGCTTGTGTTTTCTTTTTTTGGAGGGGGGGGGGGGTTGTCCCAAACACATTTTGTTATTTGGGTTTTTTTGTTTTTGTAATTTAGTGTGTGTTTTTGCAAGGCATGACAGTCATTCACACAGATGATAGAAACAAAAGGAATTTTCATTCTTTCATTTCCCCCCTGTATCATCTTGCATAAGTTCCATAATTTTTGACAAGACGAATAATGTATATAGAGTTAATTGAATCAATTAATTGATCATTATACCAAAATTATTGATATTTCGGACTAGTTTAGTTTTGTCAACAAAAATAAATTAAATCATTATAAATTTGTACTCATTTCACTAATTGGAAACTCATCTCTGACGTCATTCCACTCTGAACATGCTTATGTTAGTTACATCACCAGAGCTTTATTAATGTAAGATGGGACTAGCATTACCATGTATATCGTGAAATGACTCTTTAGTATGTGTATTATTTTTTTTCTAACCCAATGATTAGTAAAACCACTTAAGATATTTTGTCAGATTAAAGTATAAACGTTAGTCACAGTTTCCCCACCAAGTGAAGCCCTTCACTGGTTGACATGTACGTTGTTCAAGCTCTATTTCCAAGGGTAATTTGAAGTTACTATGGCTGTGTGTTACAAAGTTGTATTTTAATCAACTAGAATCAATGATGACATTCTTCGAGCACGACTTTCCTTGATCAGAACACAGGAACAGTTAACATTTGTGATGTTTGGCAAATCCATTGAGACCTATACTCTACCTGGCCGCCATTAGTTGTGGGCCACCGCAGGCCAACTCTCTACATGTGGGGATGAAATTCATGCAGTCAAAACAACACAGAATGTGATCTTTGTGAAAGCAAAAACACTTTGCCTATGTTGCACGGGCCATTCACGATGTTTGGCATGCATAGAACGCACCTGTTTACATCTGCCAATGCAGTGGCCACCAGCTTATGGCAGTCCCCCTATGAAATCTATTCAGCTTAGTCCTGATCCATAGCCCAGTGCGGTCTTATTCACTATGTACATGTATATTGCGTCCTTGTTATCAGAAACAAAAACCTTCCGTTTAATTTGAAGTTATTACTTAAATTTTGTTGTATCGAAATATATACAAAACAAACCGTCTGCTTAACTCGCACTGTGAAAATAAAAGTAAATATTGAATAGCTTATTTTGCTATGGGATAAATCATTGCTGATTCTGATACATTTTTTTGTGATGAAAAGAAATTGAGGTAATTTTTTTTTATCGCTATCTACGTGTATTTAATCAAACAGCTGTATCTGATGTCAATAATAATGCGCATTACTGTAAGTTCCTTTTATATACTTAGTTTATTAGTTTGTAATTGGCTTGAATTAAATGCATCTGCCTCAATCAAAAATCTCAATGGTAACCTCGTTTCATTGATTTATAAGTGAGGTATAATAATTATGTTAATAAAGACAAAAAGAACCGTTCAAAATGATATTTTTATGTTTTATGAGTTAGGACAACATTTGAGGGAGTTGTAAACTTGTCGTGTCTCGTGAACAGCTAATGTAGACTTCACTTTTCCCCTCACAAATTTGTTCCAGTATGAACAAAATTTGAATAGTTTTGAGGCTTTTCTAAAATTGGATGAATTATTTGACAAAAATCTCTGTGTGGAAATGTGTTGTACTTGTACTCAGTGTACATGTACATAGCAGATGCTGGTAAGGTAGAATTCCATAATATTCAAATAACATGTTTTGATACTATGCAAATTATATAAACCATTTAATATCAAGTCACACAGACTCCTCGTATAGACTTGTGTGTGTGAAACTTGCGCTTCATAGCAAACATGTACACATGTACATGTATTGTCAGTTCTATGAAATAGGCCGGGCCATTGTATTATCGGTATGTATCCAATCCAATAAAATGGAGCCATACATGCATCATTGCATTTTCACAGCAAACTGTTTTTATTCATACATAATGCATATTCATAGAGATACATCCCACGTCTTTACCACAAGGTCTACACTGAATGTGTGTCAACTTGAGTCCCCAATTACATTAAACAAATCAGTGGCCGCATTATTTTGCTCGACTGAAACATTAATTCCGGGTATGGGTAGATTGCCCTTGTGCAATGATAATAATTAAGCACTTGCAGTGTGTGAACTTTGAACGTTCGTGTACACATGTACTTCCCTAACCCTGCGGCGCTGGTTGCATGCAAACTAGACTAGACCGGAGCAGGTTGCCTCTCCTTATATGGTCATCCGTGCGGGTTGAGTAATTTATCGCGGCTCACGCCCACACGGCAATGAGGGAAGTTGTTATAAAGTGTAATAGCCGGCCCCAGCATTGGCATTGGTTTATAAGCATAGATGCTATGTTACATTAATGTGCGAGTTACTGTAATGATCGAGTTAGGATGGCCTGACGTCTCGATCCTAGCAGGATATTTCTCAAAGGTTGAAGATCCAGCTAGGATCGAAACATCAGGCCCTCCTATAAACTCCAAGCATTTTGTAAATTTCAGGTCATCATTTTGGATGATGAGCAGTTTGCAGCAGTTAATTACATTTACATGTACTTGTATTCATATGATTTTATTATCGTACGATTTATGCAAATTAGTTACAAAATTGTTTGCCCTTTTATGGTGTTGGGTTTACCATTAATGGATCATAACCTTGTTACATGAGGAGATGATATTATTCCTAGAAAGCTCACTGAACAAAATATTGTGTTATAGTGTGCGGAATGGATGACGAACCTGCTAGCTGCTGTTATGCAAATTAGTTGCAAACTTGATTGCCCTTATATAGTGTTTGGTTATACCGTTAATGGATATAACCTTGTTGTTACATGGGGAGTTGATATTCCTAGAAAGCTCACTGCACAAATATTGTGTTATAGTATGCGTGATGGATGATCATGACCAGTGGCGTCGCCAAGGGGGGGCCAGGGGGGGCACGTGCCCCCCCTGGAAAACCTCGTGCCCCCCCCCCCCCCCATTTGAAATTTGGGTTGGTGAAAAAAAAATATAGTATATAAAACGTTTGCCCCCCCCCCCCCCCCCCCCAACAATTGCTAGTGCCCCCCTTGTGCCCCCCAGACTCAAAAGTCTGGTGACGCCACTGATCATGACGAACCTGCTATAGCTGTTGTGATGATGTTATGCAAATTAGTTGCAAACTTGTTTGCCCTTATATGATGTTGCGTTATACCGTTAATGGATATAAACTTCTTGTTACACATAGCTATAGTTGATATTACGCTCACGTAATCACTGCACTGAATCATTATTTAGTTGGCATTGGTGGATGACGGCAGCGCGCGTCCTTCATATTTGTTTTGTGGATTTATCGAGCCATCCCTTTGATATTTAAATGACATGTGATGACATAGCGATAAGCGTCTCATGTAGTCACCTCATAAGTACTGTTATTCATTGAGCAAAATGCTCGTCGTGACCTCCAACTCGCCTGCTAATTCTACATGGCTAGCTGGCCGGGAATCGAATCGAGAAACACAAACACTGGTATAAAATAGATTCACACTGACCCAACAAGATCGCATACGCACCACACCTATTTGCCTAGTGTGTACAAAATGCTGGGACTTGGTACACTGTACATAATTTGACCCCAGGAAGAGTGAACGTTGAACTAAACAAAATACCAACGGATACTTTGCTTAGAAACGTAACACCCTTTTTCTCTCGTCGCTCCGTTGAAAGACCGGCACTTGGAGAGCGGGAAAGAGTCTAGAGGCCTCCGCCACAACGATCCACATACTCCATCCACGATTCGTGCAAAATAACCGACGCCAATCTTGTTCTGGATAATATCTGGATAATAGCAGCATATAGCAAGATATGCAGTTGAAGATACATATAATTAGGATGCTTCGAGATATAACACAGTCTATATTGACTGGATTCATCATAAGCCAAATAGCGCTAGGTTATTTCCAATCATTAATAATTAATTTAAGTACTTAATTATTTATAATATATTTTTGTTTTAAATTATACATCAACTGTTCCAATTACATTTGCGATATTATTGTCATAGGAATAACAGCTGGTGTATGTATGGGGCGTTCGTGGAAGCTGGAGGCACTATAGAGTGAGTTAAGTCGAATGTACGGTGGTATATTATCAGTGTGGATGTTGAGTCACAGACGTCTAGTCCACTGTACTGTATTGCAGCCCGGCCAACTAGTTTACTAGTACATCACTCTCTCTAAATGCTGATTGTACACAAGCCAAAATATTTACCACATTAGTCACCGTGACACTGGAGTGAATTAGTCAGACGGGAATCTTTAAGGTGCAACGAGATGATTTTCTCTTTTATTTTTGATTTTTTATAAAGATGAAAAAGAGTTTCGGTCGTCGTTTTACTAATTTCTGGATAAATACACCATTAAAGGGGGAAATATTTTAACGGTATGTTTTAACCAGCCGTACCCTGAAAGTTATACGTAAATCTGTTAACATTTCTGTTTGGTTTCTTACCAAACTATGATACTACTTTCCTTTAAAGCACACCGTCATGGACGCATGGAATAACTTAAAAATTTAAAGCCGGTGTTTGCAATATTATGCAAACAAGATCAAAATACGTGACCACGCACGCGCACAGCAAACGAAATTGGTCCACTGTCGTGCGACACACGTGCTCACTCAGGTCATCCGGACAGCCAGGCACACACACCGGACAGTTGTGCTTGTTTCATTGGTCAAAAGAGGGGTCATTGTTTGTTGAAGGTGGGCGGTGTCGGTACTCGGGTGGGTGTGGCAATGAAGATGCCATGCGGCAAAGGTCACGTCAATGAAACCAAAATAATATGCACAATCTGAATTAGGGGCCTAATATTGATATTCCAAATATAATATTACATGATTATATAAATGTGTACCCTGGCGGAGCCTTATCAAACTAGAAGGGGAGAACACTAACATCATACGTAAGGACACGGGTATCTTGAAATGTAAAACCAAATAGTGAATCCATATTCGAGATAACTTTGAACTATGCAGTTTTAGGGGCCAACAAATTTTCATGGAATAAAACCACGGGAGGTGTTGAAAGGAAACGGTCTCATTGCTCGAGTTTATTAACGACGTGAGCATGCATGCAGCGGACCAGATAACAAGGGAATTTTAAAGGAAACTAGACTTGCAGGGATTAGTCTTTCCGGTATATATCCACTTCCTGGTGTGTTCCCAAGGCCAGGTTATAAGTGCGACCGGCCGGTAAGATGGTCCTGGAAGTTGTGATAATGATTATATCCTTGTTGTCTGCAATTGCAATGGCTTTGTAATACTATACAGTATCACAAAAAAATATACGGGCATTGATATTATTTCATATGTTTAGTCTTAAAGGGATTGCATACGTTTGGTAATTTGAGCCCATTGTTTGTTTCAAACCAATATAATTGTATATATATACCATAAAACTAACCTGTGAAAGTTTCAATTCAAAAGGTGGTAGCGTTTGTGAGATTTTGGCGACAAACTAGAGCGGTTATTTCACGCCAGATAACAGTAAGTCAATAGCTGAGAAGCGTTACGGCCATAACGCTTCTCAGATTCATAATTTTTGGAGATAAAAAGTGACATATCTTTCCATAACCGCGGTACTTCGAATTGAACGTTTCTCAATATGCATTATACTATCCAAAGCAGCTGTACTTCTCACCAAGTAAGTTTTTATTGCCATAAATTTTCAGAGTCATTACCAAACGTATGCAATGCCTTTAAAGGTAGTATCATACTTTGGTTTTTGTCAAAGAAATGCAGATTCCTGTGCAAAAATATCGAGGAAGATAAACATTTCAGGCAGAAACATTTTAACGGTATGTTTCTGCCATCACCATCTTTATATCCTGTAAGTTATAGGCAAATCTGTGAAAAATTCTGTTTTGGTATGTTACCAAAGTATGATACTTCCTTTAATTTGATAATTTCTTCAAACCGTGCTAATTATTTTTCTTCGATTCAATTACAATCAAAGATATTCTTCTCAGCTGCATCCCAAACAATACCAATGTCGACTGAAAGTGCATTAAAACAATATTGAAGCACTAGACTTGAAGCTATGGCGGATAAAGATAGACTCCTGGGGACGAACAGAGCACACTGGTAGGAACGTTGACCACCGGTTCTTCTCAGCCGAACCACGTACACACTCTCACAGAAGAGATTGCAATGGTGTCACCGCAATCTTATTAAAATGAAGCAAAGAAATACATCTCAAAGTGTTCAGCATTGTTAACATCGATTACCGTATTATATATTACATAGGCCTATTATAATATGGTAAAAGAATACATTTTTATAATAATATCCAACATTAACCAGATTTATTATGCTATATTTTATAATACATGTACTTAAGATTAGATTCTTATAATATTATTTCTTGTGAATGACCATCCTTAAAGGTACTATCATACTTTTGCAGCCGCTACCGAAACAGAAATCTTCACAGATTTACATGGTCATAAAGATGGTAGAAACATAATACCGTTCAAGTTAGTGTTAATTCTGCTTGAAATGCTCACTGTAGGCCTTATTTAAAAAGAATGACCCAAAACAATTTTCATATTTTCAACAAGTCATTTCATGTCTGGACTATATAGCCGGCATTCTCTGCAGGTTTAAGCCGCTAGCTAGACGCGGCATCCATTCAACTGCTGCTCCACATGCACACTGACCGGCCATGACTCAAGTCACTGAACCTATAAAACTCTGTCTCATGTCAGCTGAACGAAACATGTTGAGCTACATACAGCGAACAGTAAGCCGATTTAGATCATTACGTATTCATCAATGATGAGAACAGGTTGACATTTCCCCCCTCGTCTGTACCCCTCGTTGAGTGATACATCTACAATATGAATGATACTGATACTGCACTGAAATGTACAGTTTAAACTTGTGTGCAAGTCCCAAATTAATTTTTAACCCGAAATAACACAACACAACAAACAAGAATGAACAAACGTGTTTGAAATTAAATAAAATTGCATTCGACTCCAGCGGGGTTTAGGTAAACATTATCTACATTCTTGATGCTCATGAACATTAAATAATTATTAGGAGGCGCAGGCTAGGCCCGAGTGTGAAAATGGGAATTGCATTACAATCTGTAAAACGATGGTAGCACAGTGTGCGTTATTGACCGACTGGGGGCGGTATACACATTCAGCGATTCAACTCGAACCCCTAGGGTAAAGCTGCCTCCGAAACCAAAAACTTGTCTGGAGCTTGGGGAACGCGTTGATAACATAGACGTAGCCTCAGTCTTGAAACATTATTATTCTAGGCAAGAACTTATTAATTTTATGTCAAAATGTCAAAATTTTGATTGTTAATAATACAATTTTCCCTCTTCCAAAATTAATGACAAAGCTTTGTCATGTTCTCGTGCATAAAGTGAAAACATGAATGAAGCATTTAATTATTTTGTCGGATCTAGAATATCTATAAACAAAAGACTTTCCCCGATATCACACACTTTTCATTTCATTTATAATTATAAAATTCGCCCTGTAAAAATGTCTTGTCCTAAATCTCTGGCTGCGGTATGAAACGTGTCTATATGACGTGAGCGTGTCGATCAGTGTACCAGCTTCTCATTGACTCGGGTGTTGCGTCAAGACGCTTAGGGGCCTTTACGAAATGAAGCTTGAGACAGTAGCTTGGGATTTATTTTGCTATATACCGCCTTCCTTAGATTGTTTCCTCAATCAAAGGCCGGCAGGATACATGGCGAAGCAGGGGATTTTATTCGGTTTCGTCACGTGGCACAATCCCTTCATTTCGTTTTGTGGGCCTCAAAATATTGGTATAGCTGGTTTCGTAGGTCCAAAAAGAGCAGGCGGATCTAGAGGGGTGGGGGGGGGGGTTGAAAACCAACCCCCGTTAGTCCTTAAAGGTAATATCTGTTACTTTGGTCAAAGAAATGAAGATTAATGGGCAAAATGCCCACTTTTGGGGAAAACAGTCTTTTCTCTTTTTTTTTTTATCTTTGAAAGATCAAAAATAATTTCGGTCACTGGTTTTACTCTTTTTCTGGATAAATACTAGTCTGAGTATTACTCCTTGCAACTCCATACGAACTGTACGGCGAGTGCGTCTATATCGCAGACTAGATCAATACAGCAATACATTAAAAATGTTTCTACCATCAGCATCTTTATACCATGTCAGTTTTGTTTCGGTATGCTACCAATGTATGATACTACTTAATGGTAGTATCATATACTTGGTAAGAAACCAAAGCAGAAATGTTCACAGTTTTGCGTATAATTTACAGGGTATATGCAGATGGTGGTGCATACCATTAATATTTCTCCGCCTGAAATGATGTATTTATTTTGTCCAGAAATTAGTAAAACAACGACCGAAATTATTTTTGATCTTTTAAAAGAGAAAAGACTTAAGAAATACTTTGGCTGTTTTTCACTGTTTTCTCAAAAAGTGGGCACCGTATGGGACTGAAATTTGCACAGATGACTGTTACTCAGTGGCGGATCTAGCTTTTTGGTAAGGGGGGGGGGGGGGGGGTTTACCCGGAGTGAATTTTTCTAGCCAGGCACTGCGAGGGCGGGTGGGGGTAGGTGTGTAGTCAAACCCCCCCCCCCCCCCCCCCCCCCCCCGCTGTGGTAGGGAGCTAGGGAGCTTTATCAATTTGACTTGTGAATGTTATTTTTTATGTTTTATTTTTTATTTTTTTTGGTAAAAATAAAAATAAAAATTGGGAACCCAAGGGGGGGGGGTTTAAACCCCCTAAACCCCCCCCTAGATCCGCCACTGTTACTGTATCTTCCTTGATATTTTTGCCCATCAATCTGTATTTCTTTGATAAAAGCCAAAGTATGATATTACCTTTAATGCGTCACAATCACTAAGAAGATCGGCCTGAAATTGCTAGTATGAATTTGGGCATGGCCTCTAATTCTTCGTTTACAAAACAAAATGGATTTTGGCGATATATTTTTTTTTTCAAATTCATTTATAGGACATGACAAACAAATCAAATCAAAGGTGTGGAAAATGGTTTGAAAAAGAAAATCGGAATTAATAATTTGGTTTAAGGTTGCAAATTTGTGTCTTTTCATTATTTGTTTTACTGAATAACATTGGTACTGGTGTGCGGCAGAACTGGGTGGGGGATGCACCCCATCTCCAGATCAACCACCGAGAAGGGACAACAAGAAAGCCCCCAGTGACATTTCTCCGTGATCACTGATCAATAATAAAATGTTTGTCATGGTATAGGCCTAATGGGCAACTTACAAAATGTATTTGTTACATGGGCTTATCATTAAGAGTTTACAGCCAAAGTGCCATGGGTTTCCTTGGGATTAAAAAGAAGAAGAAGATAATTTCTTTTATTCTATTTATTTATTTATTCATTATCTCTTTTTTCACTCATGTGTATTTGGGCAAAATAATGGCTAATTGTTTTAATTTGTTCAACGACTCTGCTCAGAATTGACTTTGTTTTTGACAACGTGAGTTGAAAACAAGTGGACCGAACAGGTCTGTGTTGCATGGTTAGTGTACTTTATTGTAAGCTTATAAGTCAATATCTGTTGTTATAAAACTGTGGCATAATGTTGACGATGCAATGTGACAAAAGGTTTTATTGTTGTTTCTTATAGTCCTTCCATGTTACAACCATAGAGCTATAATCAACCATAATATGGCCTTGGATCCAGTTAATGGCTGATGATGGACCCATCATGATACACATAGTCATAGCGCATAGTGGCTTTTTCGGTCAGAAGTTTGAAAAGTTTCCTGAAAGTAAAAATTATCTTCACTGAATGAAAAAGTTTCAATTCAAGCAGTCGATTTATTTTGGAATAAGTTTACCGTTTGTGGACGATTGGTGGCGCTAGTCACGATGTCAATGTTTTGGTTTGCCGTCTGCATGTAATGTTTTACGTGTACGTGTATTACATACACAGTATAGATAGCACTAGCACAGTAGGGAAACTCGGACTAGTAATTGCGCATGCTACAGTAAATTCTCGGAATATTTGACATTTTCCACCAAGACGGACCCGTCACTTCACCCGAGGAAGCCTCCATGACTGCTTCAAGTCCAAGCTAGCGCCAATCCTCCTTCTCCATGTAGCTTCGAGTCAAAAACAAGAAAGATAAGTAACGCAACCATCCATCCGTCAGTCGCATCTTCTCCACATCCCAGTTCCTGCTCCTCGTGTGCTTGCGTGTATATACTAGCACCGCCATTACATTGGTATAAATTCCTTATCAGTGATCGTTGTATAGTCATCACTGTATACTGACGGATAGGCAACAGCTGAGCTCAAGACAGTGCAACTTCTTCTCTTTTTCTGCTGTTTTTCTCGACGAAGGAGGAGGGAAAAAAATTGTACGCAAATCTTGAAGGGTGCTTCAAGATTTCTTGATCTACAAAGAACCAATGCGACTTAAATATGGCATCAGCGGCAGACGCCGAAGATGAGGTTTCCTTCTTGAGAACAGTGAGTCCTCATTCCTACTTTCTCTTTCTTAATTTAATGTAATCTAATTATACGTTGGTGTTTTAAGTTTTGAAATAAACTTTGCAATTTGCAACTTGAAGTAGGCCTTGGCCTTTGGCCTACGTACATCATTATTCTAAGGAATCATCTCGACATCTCCCTTCATCTAACATAATAATAATGGCGGTGTGTGCGTGGTTTCATGGCTTCTGACTGCCAAACGAACAAGGATAGTTGACTATTGGGGTCACCACCAACATAGGGCTGGATGGCTCAGTTGGTAGAGCGCCTGTACGGTATTCAGGAGGTCGCCGGTTCGAATCCTGCTCCAGTCAATTTTTCTTTGTTCACTTTTCTATGACTTTAAATAACTCAGTCAGTTTCCCTTGTGGTTATTTCACGAATATAATAATAATAATAATAATAATTTATTCTTAATATAGCGTTTTCCATTAAAAATCTCAAAACACTTTACAGAAAAATTCACAATCATAAGTAAGAAAAACCATCTATTCATTAACATTAGGAAAAGATGAAGTGACTATAATTATATATGAAAATAATGAAATGATAAAATCTTGGAGTTGTATGACATGGTATGGATGATTTATATACGGTATTACGCTATATCATGCAGTCTGCAATGTGTATGATTATGATACTAGGTCGTACGGTTTGGCTACTTTGTTTTCACCTGCGTCCGAGCTGGCTTATTGGACGCAACACACAAACCGAAACCATTTCCTGAAATATCAATCACTTGGTCCAAAGAGCAATACCTACAAATGTAATCTTCCAATTCATATTGAAGTTTTTGAAGTATTTGTGTAAGCCGCCCTACACAATGTACACAGCTTGTAAAATCTGATATTGGTGTTTAAACAGGGCCTCCTAGATATAAAATATTTTGATATAATTTCAGGCATTCTTATTTTGCTCGCAGTGCCCCCGCCACTTCTTTAGGCTCATTTTGATTTTTGATAAATTCTAAAAGTGGGAGGTACCATTTATTTTCAATTTCAAACTCAGTCCAGGCCATGGTTTTCCTGAAGTAGGCCTTCATATATAATACGTTGAAAGCAAAGTACACACAAACCACATAAATACACACTATATACAGTGTATGCACTGTGTGGTTTCACGTTTCTTGCTTGATGTTTTTCCACAAACAATACAATAGGCTGCCAGAGGGTATTAATTATTCATGTGAATATTTTAAACATTTTTATCATTTTGATTGTCAGCAAAAATCCCCAAAGATGAATAATGGTTAAATTTAGGGTTCTATAATTATGCCATTATAATTATAATTTATTCATACTTTTATGTACTAGGTTTTCCATGATAATGATAATAATAAATCATAAATATAAGGATAATAATTAGAAAAGAATCAATTAAGAATAATTAAAAAAACAACAACATGTTTTATGCTTAAGAGGGCAATTTACATACTAAGTGTTTTAAATTGGCAGTCATTATTTTGGTTTTATTTTTGGGGTTCATACCGTTCATTCATATCATATTACATCAGGGCTATATATTACATTGTCTTCATAGTTGTGATAATGTTTTAATATGCAAATTATTGGCATGTACCTACATCAATGGATGTAGCTGCCTGTTGCATGGGAGTACATGTACCTGAAATACATGTATAATCAAATTTGAAATTGAAATGTATATTTGTGGGGGACTACATGTTGTACGTGCTCTCTGAATCTGGGTCATTCTGGGGACTATTAATCCCTTGACCTGAGCTACAGTGCTCTTTCCAATAATGAAAGGATTTTTTTTTATTCAAAATTTGTTGACATTATATGATGTGCAATGATGTATGTATAGTTTCCATGTTAAGTTTTCTAGCCAAAATATTGTCAGAGCATTATTAGAGACCTTTTTGCTGTTTTGGGACACATTGTGCCATATACAGCACAGGTCAACATTTAAAGATCTGCTGCCCTGTGCTTGACCACCCTGTTTTCAAACTCTGTCATGTCTAGTGTAAATTCAACCTAGGGTTCACAACTTCACATTGACATGTTGCAGCCTGTTACATTTAAAGTAAACACATATTGTGGATATACAGTAGTTGAATACAGTACAAAATGTGGGATTCCTGGCTGTATTGGGTGGCTTAGCTTGTGGTTAAAGGGTCTATGCAATAGGAATATTATGGCTTGAACATGTGCCAAAAATAAATTGTTACATGGGCCTTTGATTTTACCCACTTCCTCACACTGTTTCAGGGTTAACAACAGGTTTTTTGGTTTATATGCTAATTAGAATTTCCATATTCATGAGCAAAACTGAGATGTCATCTGGGTAAACTGAGAGCAGTAATCTTATTGCTTTGTGCACAAAAAGTTGGGGTTGTTTTATAGGTTTTCTGACAAACCTTTCCCCCTCAATGGGTTTTATTGTGCTGAATATGTTCCTTTCACTCAACTGGTGGTGTAATTTTTTTGACCAACCATTTCTGTGGGTCAAGTTTGCCTCTTCATTTGTTTATGTTTTTTCATGTTTTTTCATTTTATTTTGGCTGTTGGTTCCCTATATGAGTATGCATGAAAATCCCCAATATTGTAAAGCCGTTCAAAAGAAAACCAAATGCTGGTTTGAAACCAAAATAAGACTTGCCATTCATTATCTGTCAGTATATTCTCTGTATGAAGGCAATAAAATAACCTGACTAAAAAAAGCACTGCATGAACCCTTTAAGATGGCAACACTGTAGCCTGAGTCAAGAGGCCTGATGTGTAGGCTGCATTGATCATCAAAACCCATGAGTGCTCGTTAACACCATGCAAGTCCTTGAATAATTAGCCAACTTTCTATAATGAACTCAACAAATTGAATCCATGTTAATGAGATGAATGCTATTTATGTTAGTGTTGTTAGTGTTGCACAAGATTGGATCTTAATGTGCAAAATGCAAGGTCTATGTGTGTGATGTGTCTACCTGTATATAAATTCTAGGTCGGTTCATTCATGAGAAAAAAAACCCCAACAATTCTGTACTATGCATAAATGTACAGTACTACATGGACATGCTTCAGTTTGTTATATACATACATGTAGTAATTCATTATCATTATGATACCAGTAAATATGTACATCATGGGTCTTTGCAAAACCATATTGGACGCTTAAAGGTTAAAGGTATGATTGGTATTTACATGTAGGTCATACTCACAGAACAGAACTCAGACTTGATCTAATAATTTGAGCTCAATCAGATATCTGAGTCACAAGAAAATACAAAAAATTGTGACCCCAAAACATAGGCCTACAGAATGGGTTTGATCTTACCCCGAGACCAAAACTGTTTTCGGTCTTTGTTTGACTAATTTCTGGATAAATACAGCATTTCAGATGGAAACGATCTCTATATTTTAACAGTATGTTTTTACCAGCACCATCTTCATACCCTGAAAGAAATTCGTACATGTAAATCTGTGAACATTTCTGTTTGGGTATGTTACCAATTGATCCTGTACTGTACCTTTAAGAACATTATTGGTCACATTGTTTCTTTGGAATAGAGCATTCCTTCTATACAATGTGAATACTATGATAAAACTATCATAAAATTTGAAATCAAAATTAATATTCATTCACATTGTCATCTAAATGAAACTAATTTCTTTTTAAAGGTTTAACTTATTGTAGTCAATTTCAGGCATGGAACTTTTCCTCATGTCAGCCTTGAAATGCCATTGAAAATAGAAAAATACTGCACAAAGTCCTGTAAAGATTGGATTTTCCTCCTTTTTTTGTTTGTTAAGTCTGAGTTGCATGCCTTGAATTTGTCCACCTTCCTAAGTTTCTATTGTGTTAAATTTTAGTTGCTGCAATGGATATTGTAATATCTGATGCATTTTTGGTGTGTATTCAGGCGTGAATTTGTTGATTTTAATGTAAATAGCATTCCAGAAGGAAATCAGTTTTGTGTACTAACATCAGCTTTGCATTCAACAGAAAGCTTTCACACAAAAATCTGAACAATTGGTTTGTTTGCACTGCAGACTTTATAAAAGTCCCAATGCTTGAACCATACCTTTAACAAGTAAATGTCATTGCACTTTATGTTTCACGGGGCATAATGTGTATTTCCTGCAGTCAGCTGGGTTTTAACCTGAATCGTCTGTAAAAGTCTGTAAAAATCCTCTAAAATTCAGTTGCAGTGTGAGTGTTCTGCTTGGGAGAGCGCCAGAGCCAGAGCCTGCCAGCCAGAAAGCCGTTGAGTAGTAACGGTTAATGTGAGAGCTGGCATCTTTTCAGAACCGTGGCGTAGATCAAATCCACACAATCTGAGGAATGACTGTGGAAACCCTTCCAACATGCACTGACTGAAATTGTATGGTGGATCCTCAAAAATACGGGTCCCCCCTTTAGAAAATCCTTAAAAATTTAAATTGCCAAATATAATAGCCCCAAAAGGGAAAGAGTAAGTTCTTGAATACTATTAAAAGTACTTACTGTGTGTGATACATACACGTCTGGGTCATTTCACCAGATTGGCAATTGATAGGGCCTGATTTTTGTGTGGTATGTCCATGCTATTAACAGACCCTTTTGTGAGAATTCATGCAGTCATGAGGGAGCTTATTTTAATTTGAGAAACAACCGTAAATGTGTTCCCAACCCATGATACTGCAATTCAGGCAATTCACAATAGTGCGCCACCATGAGTTTGCAAAGCGTTGGCCAATCACAATGCACGGAATCAATTTTGTCGACAAACTGCGCATGTGAAAAGATGCGCAGTGTGTCGACAAATTGGCCAACTCGCTGCAAACTCATGGTGGCGTACTAATTGTAAAACGCCCATATTCATGGTTTACTGTCTTTACTGATAAATTTGCTGATGCAGGGTCATATCAGTGCATAGACACTGTTGTTCTAACCATCTTGTCAGAACATGGGGCCTGATTGTTTAACGCACAGGATCACGGATTCTACTGATCCGGATCCCATTTTATCGTACCCCGTATAGGACGTGGATCCGCAGATTTCAGATCCTGTGCGTTAAACAAACACGCCCATGGTTGCATAGCGACCCATGCGTTATTACAGGGGCATATTTGGGGCTCTATTCTCCAGCTCAGTCAAGGCACAATTAAAGAATAAGGACTGCAGTAATTGCATGTATGAGAACCTACAGCACTCACATGGCTCTTCTATTTGACATTGGCTAGTTGTCATGTTGTCATGCCGGCAGTTTAGAAAATTGAATTAGCGCCCAATCTCCGTCAGAATTCATTTAAAACCAGCCCCAGGAGGTGGAATTTGCCGGATTTCAGGCGGTTTACCCTCCTTACGGGTCGGCGTTAATATCATTAGAATAATTCTAGTTCAAATTTTGATTTAAGAAGCATGAGTCTGAAAGATTCTGGATTGGCAATGTAAATGTATAAAATGTAATATATGGCCTATAGATGTGTATGTGACTGAAAAATTGCAGATTTTACCATAAGTTTAAACTTGCATATTGTATCCGATCTTTTGAAAAATGACATTTTGGAGATGCAGTTTGTACAGAGATCTGAATTTAAACATTCTTCTAAGTTATAAAATGGAAATTTTATTTGGCTTGAAGTTGTATGAAAAGTTCAGTGGCCGTTTGTAGGTATACATGATGTTATTCAAACAATTAAATTTGGTTTGTGCATATTTGGGGAGCGTTTGTACAGGTTAATGGTCAATGGTTGTATCTTTATTATATTTGCATAGTCTCTAGAGCTATGTACACGTACATGGTGTACATGTATTGTGTATGGTATGGGAAATAATAAACATGTACCTCCAGTAAAGATAATCCAGATTTAGTTTACATATTACACAAAGTGTATACTAAAATGTTTTGCGGATTAGTCCTAGAGCCATCCCAAACCCACTCAAATCCAAACCCACTCAATATGGGACTTGAAAAGAGGCTTGCTGACCCAATGAATGGTGCAGTTTAATGTGTGGGGAAAGTTCTTACATGTAGTTAGTACAGTACCTTTGGGTTTAGTTTAAGAAGATGTATTTATTTTAATAATTATTTACGTTGTACATAACATGTTTGTATAATTTTACATGAATTATTATTTTAAAATGGTAAGATGAGTGTGGTTTCATGGCTTCTGACTGCCAAGTGAACAAAGATAATTGACTATTAGGGACACCACCAACGTAGCGCTGGATAGCTCAGTTGGTAGAGTGCCTGTATGGTATTCAGGAGGTTGCTGGTTCGAATCCCGCTGCAGTCAATTTTTCTTTGTTTAATTTTCAATGTTCAGTCAATTTTTCTTCAACGTTCACTTTTCAATGACTTAAAAATTCAGTTAGTTTCCCTTGTGGTTATTTGACGAATATTTAAAAACTGTTAACATGGCAACAAGCGTGCAAAATTGTTTAAGGTATAGAAAACTGTACTAGTTTATGTACACAATGGGAAACCTAACACATTTTTTTTAAGAGCGTTAAAAAAAAAACCTGCACAAACGGTTGCTGTGGGTAGAGAAATCTGTGCATCTCATCTGTCTGGCGGAGACAGAAAAGTAGCACCGCACAGTTGAATAATATGCCGAGCCTGTTGGCAAGATTGTCATCGGAAGAGGATCTGTAGGCTCAGTGGTGTACATGTAGCACTCAAGGCAATCAATTGCACAGCGTGGGATGTACCCTGCTCTATGCACTCTCCAATCACATGAGGTCACAGAGTCAATATTTACCGTGGTATAGAGCACAGCGGGTCTGGTTAATTGGCACTTGGGATCCACTCCCGGTGAAAAAAAAAAGAGAACAACAAAATGCTCACACTTTAAAATGAGGCTTCAGACTTTGCATGTTGATGATGCTGTAATGTACTTTTTAACTACAGGTATACCAACGAATAGGCCCTTTTGCCAAACCCTAGCTCAGGTGCTAGCTCTAGCTTCCACTCTGTGGCTTTTCAAAGCTTTTGGCGAGATAGATAGGCCTATGTCTTAAACAAGTGAGCAGAGCTTTAACTTAGAGGATAATCCCCAAACCTGACTTTCAGCTTTTGGATGACAAGTCAGATGAATTCTGACTTATTGGTATCTGTTACCATGGAACATTTACAGATTTTATCATAAAAAACTGATGAAAGATTGGATAGCCAAAGTCTTATCGAAAAACTTTCAAGACTTTTTTCAAAAAATGAACATATAATATCTGGTATGACTGAATCAACATATAATGTATCAACAAGTTATGCAATAGCCCCCAAAATGAAGGTTTCATGCACAGCTAGAAAAAATTCATTTTGAAAGCGACTTATCATGAATTCTAGGGAAATATCTCAATGTTTGGATACATAAATGGGGAACAACGATGATGATGAGCATGAGCCCGAGAGGGCGCCAGGCCCAAAACTGGCCATGGAGGGCCTCTGGGTTCATTAGATCATATTAGTGAGATTCTCTGTTCGTTAGGAGAAGCTGACCAAATTGTATCCCTAAACTGAAAGAATTTTCCAAGCCAGTCTTCATCAGTTGTCAACGTGCATCTCTGATTCATCTCTGATGAAAAAAGCAAAACCCAAAATTGACTGCAGCAGGATTCGAACCTGTGACCCCCTGAATACCGTACTGGTGCTCTACCAACTGAGCTATCCAGCCGTATGTTGGCGGTGTCCCAAATAGTCAATTATCTTTGTTCGTTTGTCAGTCAGAAGCCATGAAACCATTCACATACCACTATGTATCCGAATGATCATATAAGATACATGTACAATGAACGTACATTAATGCTGCAACCTGAGAAATGGAAAATGGGAGATCGTTCAAAGAGGATGCGGCTTTTTAATCAGTATAATCAATATAACTTGTTTTCTTTTTATTTGCAGGGAGATCAACTGTGCCTGGTGTGTTCCAGTCTTGGCAAGAGCAAAGATGGCACCTCTTCTCACATGCTGCTCGCCGGGGAGGGATTTGGCAGTCGACGGTGCTTCCTGGAAGATGCAAACAATGCGGTAATTTCAATCTCTTCAAGCAATGATCGGGAGAGTTAATTAATTATCCCCAATAGAAATGGACGAGGCTCATTATGTAATACCTTACACTCCCATGTTTAATATGAATCTCCCCGAATCTGCCCTGAACCAATTAATGCAGTGCAGTATTCCTATGGCACATTCATGGCTGATTGTTTTGGCAATAGCGCTCCGCACTTGCGCTAAAAATAGCACCAAATCTCAGACAAACATTGCAAGCGTATGTGTGTGTGTGCTTGTGCATGTACACTACGTGTGTGAGACCATGGTGAGACAATGTTTGTCTGACATCCGGGGATTTTGTGACGTCATTAGTGCGGAGCACTATTGGCAATGTTGTTCTATCAAGCTCCGTGTAACACGTTATTCTTCCAGGGGCCAATTTCATTAAGCACTAAGACTGATCTTTAGAGTGTGAATTCATCTTAATAGCGTTCCGCACTAATGACGTCACACCACACGCGACGCGCACAAATACTTCCACTCACCACACGTTTGCATGGCCACGTTGCAATGTTTGTCTGAGGTTCAGTGCTATTTTTAGCGCAAGTGTGCAGCGCTATTGCTAAGCAACATGTGATGTCACATATACAAATCACTATGTTGATACTGAACAACTCATCCTTAGATTAATCTCAGTGCTTTGTGAATTCCAGCCCTGGGCTTCTACAGTCCCAAGACTTTCAAATTTCTATAGCCGCAGGCATAAATCTTGATCAGAAATGATAGGCTGCAACACTACTAATGGAGAGATACCTTGAAACTGGTTGGGCCCAGACACTGAAAAGCCAGGCAAGGCCTGGGCGTTGCCTGAAGTCAAGGGCTTCTATAAAACTTGGAATTGAACCATCAACTTCAAGTCCCTGCTTTGTCTTGGGTCTCAGTTGGCTTAAACCTGATTGGCAGATTGATCACAAATCCACATTGATCATGGACTGGTCCAGAATCCAGAAGCCCAGCTTTTGAAATTTTCTTTGAAATCATAAAAGTACCTCCTGGGCTTGAAATATCCACTAGACAGTGGACCGAGTCTAGTGCATTCAGTGTCGGTCTAGTAAAATGTGTACTGCACTAGTCCGGCTGTCTAGTGATTTTGTTTTCCTCGGGTCAAATAAAATTTATAATTTTTGACACATTAATGCATACAATTAAGGTTTTCCTATGTACATGAATGCCACAGGTCTAGTGAAAAAAGTTCATGTCTAGTAAAATGCTTCAGGTACTAGACCTGCTGTCCAGTGCTTTTTTTTTCACAAAATTTGATCCCTGGGGTCCTCTATCTGTTATTTGAATCACCTTGATTACAATATAAAGGATAGGTTTCTCTCCTTCCTGGTTGATGTACAGTGTACACGTGTATGTACTACATGTACATGATGCCAATTAATGCTAACCATGCACAAAATATGCACTCTACCCAGCCTCACACTTGGACTAGTAATTATACAATGCGCCATATTTTGGTCTGAACAAAATTCTGCCCTTTTATGGTCATCATTTTGTTCAGTCTAGTGATGACCAGTGTGACCTCCTTGACCCCTGATTGACCAGTAACCACACATACAGCACATCAGCCGAAAAAAGTTCAGATTTGACAGGAACAGCATGTGGAAGAAATGTCTGTCTGAGTTGGTAGAGTCACTAAACTGACAAAAGCTTTTCTACAACAATGGGGGGCAGTTCACATAGAAGTCAGACTTTTATGTGGCGTTTGACATCATTGGAACAACTGTTTTAATATTTTTAAAGAGCTGTCCAAAAGTTCAAAATATTTTGAGTTGATAGCCGATGCCACATGGACACTAGATACAGATCATGCTTTAACTTTCTTAAACGTCTGACACCCTCAGAACACATACCATAATCCAGTGAAAGTAAAAGAAAGGTACATGTATTGAAAAGTACATCCAATTCTTCTAAGTACAGCACATTTTGTGTGCGTTGTTCAGAATCACACTACAAGAGGAACAAATGAAGCTGTCAAATACGTAATCTTTTATTTTCAAGATGCTTGTAGTTAGGAGGGCCTGACGCATTTCGATCCTAGCAGGATCTTTCTCAAAGGCTAAAGGCTCCTTAAACCTTTGAGAAAGATCATGCTAGGATCGAAACGTGTCAGACCCTTCTAACTAAAAAACTTTTAATAAATTTCAGGCCATTTTGTTTTGGCTGATGAGCAGTTTGCAGCAGTTTATCACTTGTATTGACATTTTTTTAAGGTTAACACATAGCCTCCCCCCTAACAAAATAAAATCCAATGCTCATTTATAGAGAAAAGAACATTTCTATTACATACTTTTTCTATTGAATGAAAAAAATCAATCAATCAATTCAATGTACGGCACTCAGATCTTGGGCTCGGACTGGAATATAAAACACTTGCAAGCATCTCATCGGTGAATAGAAACAAATAATTATGATAATGATAATCTTGATGTCAGAGGAAACGGCCGACGTTTGCCTTCCTCTCCCTCCTGGAAATTAATGGCTTTCGCTAAATGAACATCACGTTCCTTCCCTTCCCTCTCAACGAAAAATAAGAGAGAGGCTCCTTAAGAGGACCTCAACTACAAATGAAAGTGCTTCCTCGCCTCACTGTCACCGTCCACTACATCTCATCTCCTCTATATCCAGGGATGATGATCACTAATAGGACAGGACATGCTCTCATGAATGATTCACTGATTAGGACTGTCTTTGGAAGGGCTTGGGATTTTTTTTTAAGTGAGTCACAAAATCTGGTAATTTTTTACGTGTTCAGGTAAATGACGGTTTCGAAGAAAAAGGGTGGCGAATTTGTGAAATCTAAAACAGAGGAAATGAAATATTGTATGTGGTTTGATGCTTTTGCATTAATGGTATGATACATGATTGGTAAAGGTTACAGATCAGCACCCATACTTTGTCTAATTAATCCAGTATGTACATGAAATGATAAGTTTGAGAAATTTTGGGCTCAATCGGACATCTGAGTCACAAGAAAATAGGGAAAACCTGACTCGATTTTTTATAAAACATAAAGAATGGTTTTGATCTTACCCCGAGATCAAAACTGTTTTCAGTCTTTGTATTACTAATGTTTGGCGGAAATATTTTAACGGTATGTTTCTATACCAGCACCATCTTCATACATCAACCTGTTTGGGTATGTTACCAATCCTGTACTGAACCTTTAAGCCCATACTCTGATGAGTTTACCTCAATGCACTAAGGTTGCTGTGGTCCTGAAGTAGCCAAGAGGTGCCTCAATTAGAAAGTTCCCAGGGTGTCCAAACTTTGTTTTTTTCCGCAGCCAATTCTTAACTTTTCTAGTATTAAAGGTCCATCACAATGATAGTAAATGCTTTATTATTTCTTGACTGACTGTGACAATAAATGATGCATTTCTTCCATTAATTTTTTGAGTGTTTTTTCATGTTTTTGGCCGAACATCTCTTCTCAATATAATCATTTGATTAATTTTGTTTTTTCGTAGTAGCTTTCAGATTGAGGTTACTGTTGATGCATCTTATTTGCATTACTCATTCCAAATCCTCATCATTTGCACTGCAGGCAGGATTCTAAAGGTCTCTGGACTGCAGAGCCCAGGGTCTGTGTACAGTAGCTATATTTGGAGTAGGACGGCCCAACTTGGCCCACGTCCAGAGAATGTGGTGCATCATGTATAGGGACACACAGTACCATACTCACTTGGGGTTTGATTGACATGTTACTGTAGAGCTCAGGCTCTGATCAATTCTACGGCCACCGTAGCTTAAAGGTAGTATCATACTTTGGTAGCATACAGAAACAGACATTTTCACATATTTACCTATAGCTTACAGGGTATAAAGATGGTGATGGTAGAAACATACTGTTCAAGTTTTTCTGCCTGAAATGCTGTATTTTTCCAGAAAAGAATAAAACCAGTGCCCAAAATTATTTTTGATATTTTGAAGATCAAAAATAAACTAGAAAAGACTTAAGAAATACTGTTGGCGTTTTTCACTGTTTTCTCAAAAAGTGGGCTCCGTACAGGACTGAAATTTACACAGGTTACTGTTATTGTGTCTACCTTAATATTTTTGCCCATGAATCTGTATTTCTTTGACATATATTTCTTTGAAGTATGATACTACCTTTAAGAGCTGGCTTGCTTGGCCCAAATTTGTTTAAAGTCTGTAGAATGTACCATAGGAATTCTGCAGCATTGGGATTTGGGCAGATTCAGGAAGGTGTCTCCATTCTACCTAATTCCTAGGAAGCAAGTGTTAAAGAATGCTATAGGAATATGACAGAGTGTGCTGTTTTGTTGGGCATCCGGTGAAAACACTGCAAAATGTGGAATATTAGCAGTGGTATGGTTTAGGCATGTAGGCCTGGAAAATGTTTTGCTGTGGCTTTCAAAACAAACTGCCTATGAAGTGACATCTGGAGAATGTTGGAACATTACAGCTATTGAACAGGCAGCGATCATTCCAACAATTACTCTTCTGTCTAGGCACAGTGACGTAATGAGCAGCTTCTCTGCCAAGCTTGGCCAAGATCCCCAAATTTTCATACCCTGAAAGTTATATATATGTCAACCTGTTTAGGTATGTTACCAATCCAAAAATCCAAAAAAGAAATTCCACACTGTTTGAGTTGGGCAGATTCAGGCAGATTCAGGAAGACTGCATCGTCATCACAGGACTAGGACGGATTAAGATTAAGGAACTAATCATTGTTTTTCTGGGCTGTTTTTTTTTTCTTCTTGCAGAATGTTCCTCCAGATTTGTCCATCTGTATGTTTGTGCTGGAGCAGGCCTTTTCAGTACGTGCCCTTCAAGAAATGGTCACGGCAGACGCAGTGGAAGCGGTAAATATATAGTTCATTCTCCTTTCCAAATGAAATTTCATTATAGTCAGGGATGTGAAACGTCAGATTTAAATCCGAATTCCGATTTTTTTTTAATGGATTTTAACTCAAAATTGCAGCTTTTTTGTGCACCTGCTCACAACAGTATAGTACAACAGTATAGGAGCTTTTCAATTTTAGCTTTTTCCGTGGTGTATCAGATTTTTGTTTGTGTGGCCACTCACATCCCTGCATAGTATCACATTTCTTTGTAACTTGTGCGTTGTCAAAGATCGTAGTTTGAATTAATTGACCTTTGACCCTCCTTTTTTTCCCAGGGATTCCAAGTTGGTCACCGCACCCTCCTCTATGGACATGCCATTCTACTCCGCCATTGCCTCAGTGATATGGTAAGTGGACAAGAATAACATCCATGCTAATAGAGAAGAGTGTCACTTGTATCCCCCCCTTCCACCCCCCACCCAAACCCTCGTCCAAAGTGATAATAAACTTGATGGATACGATATAGTGCACTTTGAACTGCTGTATTATAGATCGACCTTAAATTATAATAATAATGATTTTTATTTATAAAGCACAGACAATTCCACTTACAAGTGATCAAAGGCGCTGAAGTTTAACAAATGATACCAATTAAGATTTAGATAAATAGATATAAATAAAAAGAAATTATCATTACTTGAACATTTCTAAAACGATGACATTGATACAAATGATAAAAGTTACAAAATAATCATCACAATACGTGTAGATGCATCATGTAGAATGTTCAATCTTATCTTCCGTCGATGCACTATACTGTCCGTCGTGCAGTATCTTATAATGTGGCCAAGGTCTACCTGAAACTTGATACCGAGCTCAGCTTGAAGCCACCTCTGACATCTAACCGTCCAATCTCTGTTGAGCCGCGTTATGTTTTCTAAAATGCCAAGTGTACAAAGCCGTGTTTTTTGCAGAAAGGGACGTCATCGGGGAAACAGTAGGCACGTTCTCACACACCAGAAAGCGTGACTATTTGGGTCACGATTTGCAGCGCGACCCAAATAGTCACGCTTTTTATTTGTGTGGGGACACAAATAATCGCGACTATTAGTTTGATTTGGAGCGCACTCCAAATCGCACTAATAGTGCGTCTTTTTGCAAATAGTCGCGATTATTTGCTGTGTGAACGGTGCACCATCATGCAAGGCGGGCCCGCGAGTGTAGCACAGGATGCATGCCAACTTCACGCTTCACTGCGCACGGGCAGTTTGATAGAAATCGTACCGGTACGATTTGGGTCGCGCTTTTTCGGCTGTGGGAACACAACAAAAAGCGCGACTAACCCAAATAGTTGGGCTTTTTGGTGTGTGAGAACGTGCCTAGTACTCCTAGCTTATGAGCTCTCTCTCTCTGCAAAAAGAGATCAGTGGAAACAGTGCAATACCCTCAAGGACCAATGAGTTATCCAGTCTTTCGCTATTAAAGAGAGATCAGCTGGAGGAATTAAAGGGTACCTTGTCGTCAATTCATCATAGACTTTCATTTTCCACCAGCAGAAAACGAAGAAAAAGTACATAGACATGAGTCTCTCATATATATATGCACCTGCCTCAGATTTACTGCAGCAGCATAATGAGATATAATGCTAAAACATTCAAGCACATCTCTGCCCCAAGTGCAGCACTTGTAAGGTCTGCAATTTTTTCGCTATTTGATATTATACTCCATCATCGAGGATCAAATTAAATTGGCGCGGCCGGCCTCTGTAAAGGTTACCAGGTAGGAGCACACTAGACATCAAGAGCAAATAAAGCATAGGTGAAAATGCATCGTGGTGATATCTTTGCACTTGGTCAGCAGTTGTAATGAAGTCTGGACCTCTTGCCCTCTGGCCCTCAGTGTGGCCTCTGGACCTTTGGCCTGAGAAACTCTGGCCTCTGGGCTCTGGAACTCTGGCCCTCTGGCCCTCTGGCCTCAGGCCGTCTGTCTGGCCTGTGGACCTTTGGCCTGTGGACCTCTGGTCTCTACTATCTGGCCCTCTGGAGATTTGAACCTCTGCCCCTCTAGGCTCTGGCCCTCTGGACTTCTTGGCTCTGACCCTCTGACGTCTGGGCTCTGACCCTCTGTCCTCTGTCGTTTGGCCTCTGGACTTCTGGTCTCTGGCCTCTGGACCTCTGGACTTCTGGTCTCTGGCCTATGGACCTCTGGCCACTGGCCACTGGCCCTCTGGCCCTCTGGCCCTCTGTTTGACCAGTCCGATGCCAAGTATGGGGAAGTGGAGGACTGATTTCACCATTTCCCAAATGATGAACTCATTCTTGCTCACTTTTTCCACTGACTCCTCCTTTTCTTGTGAAAAGCAGCTAAAACTTGAATATTATATTCTTAATGTCACTGGCAGTTGTACGTACAACTCAAATGTTGATAGAAGAGAGTCATTGTAGGTTGGATAGGCTGCCGTCTGTTGCAAGGGTGCACTACTATGATTGACTATGCACTGAACATGTCCTTGGAGTATTGACTTAGCCACTAGCCACTAGCCAGCGGATAATGATAGGACGAGGAGCCATCCGTACACGGCATGCTTGCTCTGGTTATCAATAGCCATGTTGGACTAGCATAGTCCGAAACCAGACATGGTTGCACCGGTCACTATTAATTAGCGGTCTTCAAGTTTTTCATCATGTGTGCGTACAACTTGGATCGTTACTTGGATGTCAGTGCCCAATGCCAATAATACCAACCCTCAATGTACCTTTGCTTGACTGTTGGTGGATTGTTGCTCGAACTTGCTCTTAATTACCCTTCTGTCTGTCCAATAAAAAGTCCATCTGTGATTTGAGTGTGTGGCTCTGACAAAGTTGACTGCCAGGGACAGAATAGATTTTCCGGATGGTTGCCGGTGCAGTTGACAGTTATAGTCTGCGTCTGCAAGTATGTATGTGTGGGTAACCTATAAAGAATGTGTTTGAGGGGCTTTGAATCAAATCCAGTGCATCTCTATTACATGTGAATCATCTTGTGTACGTGGCATACTAATTCTGCTAATTTTACCCAACACTAATCTGCCCAGTACAATCACAAGGGGTATACATATGAAAAATCTGTGTTTACTATAAAAGCAAAAACAGGTTTGTTTGTTTTCCTTAAAGGTAGTATCATACTTTGGTAACATACCGAAACAGAAATCTTCACAGATTTACCTATAATTACATGTACAGGGTATAAAGATGGTGATGGTATAAGCATACTGTTAAAATTGTTAAGCCTGAAATGCTGTATTTATGCAGAAAAGAGTAAAACCAATGGCTAAAACAATTTTGATCTTTTAAAGATAAAAAATTAATTGTGAACAGACCTAAACAATACTGTATGCGTTTTTCACTGTTTTCTTTTTTTTTTTCTAAAAAAGTGTGCACCGTATGGGACTGAAAATTTCACAGATGACTGTTACTATGTCTTCCTTAATCTTTTTGGCCATGAATCTGCATTTCTTTGACAAAAACCAAAGTATGATGAAGCTTAGCTGATTTTTTCTGCTAAGCACCTCGCTAGGCATTAGATCTCTCAAGCTTGTCCTGTGTCCTTCTTTTTCACTGGTGATTATGTTGTAGTGCCATTGACATGTTGTTGCTCCACTATCTTTATAATGTGTTTCCACGGTGAGAAAAAAAGCATTTGACTCTCTCCCAAGCAGCCTCCATGGGGAATTGCACTCATTTCCACTTTATTAATACGAGATGACGGCCGTGTGAAATTTGCCTCATTTTTAAAGGTGCACACTCTTAGGATGACTTTTTTTTCAATAGTGGCAGACTGACATAAGATTCTTAGCACTCACCTTATGACAGCCAAAGTGTCTAGGTCCATGAGGTCTTAATGAGGATTTGGAACTGGCAGAATTGTCTGGTCTGTTCGGACATCTTGACTCCAAGGCAGAATTGTCTGGTCTGTTCGGACGTCTTGACTCCAAGGAAGAATTGTCTGGTCTGTTCGGACATCTTGACTCCAAGGCAGAATTGCCCGGTCTGTTCGGACATCTTGACTCCAAGGCAGAATTGTCCAGTCTGTTCGGACGTCTTGACACCAAGGGGAAATGCGTGTCCGTCCTCCGGACACCCTGCTTGCTGTTTTGAATCGCAGCTCTTTCATTGGCAAACTGTACATGATCTAAGGACAGCGTATTGTCCTATTGGTATCAGGTTCGTCAGCACAAGCCAAATTTTGGAGACCTTGCTGTTTAAAACCCTGCATGGTGAAAGTACCTTACGTGTCCAAATTCTTGGTGCAGTCATCTCAGCCGGCTTCACCTGTGGGACAATTGGCTGTGACCAGAGACTTGGCTGTGTCCAAATTCAAGGCTGTGGCTATGGCTTGATTGCCACTCCAACATGCGCTGTTCAAGATGTCCAAAGCAACACATAAGCAACAGCCGCAGCCATAGCTTTAGCTGTCATTCCAGATGTGGATTGACTGTGGTGGCCACATGTTGCTCTAATATACGTACATGTACAGCGTACATGTATGTCAACTGGCCCATCAATGGTTTCTTCCACGTGTCTTGAGTGTGATGTAACATCCTGAATCTCATAAAGGACTCTATTAATTAAAAAAAGAGATCTGTTGTCTCTCAAGACTGCTCGGCATCTCTGCAAATTTTTAGAAATGCTGAAAAGTGTTTCTGACCCATTGTCGACTTCATGGGGTATTTTTTGTGTGCAAACGACCCACTGACAAATTAACCCCTCAATCAAAGAAAATGTGTACTGTTTGCACTTTATATTCAAAGTGTACATACATATTGTTTTGTACTTATATAGCATACAGCAGTCATTTCTAATAGTCATCATGCAAATTGTGATAAAATTTGTGTCAACGCGCCATCTCCTATTATCTCACTCTGTGACCCATTTTTTTTTACTAGAACATGAATTTTCATGAAAGAAAATTATGGCACAGACCTTTCAAGAAGTGATTTCCCATGGTGGTTGTTATTTCAAGGTATTATCATCTGCATTATAGCCCCGGGCCAATATGTGGATCAAATTTTTTTTGTGGGCTGTTGATTTTGTTTTAAGTTTACCTGGATGGATTTTTCAGTGACTCGCTGATTTAGAAGCAAGAAACCGAGGTCTGGATGAGCGAACGTGGCCGAAGGCTCTCTCAATGTGTAAGGTTCCTTTCATTTCCGTCCTGTCCGTCAAGATGCTCCGTGGATTTTTTTTTTTTACCTGACAGGGCTGACAGTGTGAGATGGGAGGCTCTGTGTTTTGTCTGTTTCCCCGTTGTTGTTGTACGCACTTCTCAAGTTGCCGTAATTACAGAGTCAGCGGTTTAATTAGCCTTCTCTATCACGAGCATACTCTGATTGTTGGCATTATATATAGATTGCATGGATTGGGTGAGTGACAGTCTAAGTATTAAACTAAGACATAATCATAGATTATGCACATTTCATCTTGATGCTTTCAAATACACTTATAAAAGAATAAGCAAAATTTCCCTTTGAAAATGTGCAAGAGATGAAGTGAAAGAAGTGAAGTTTGTGGTGACACCATGTAGTCTCTTCTGTGAGAGTGTGTGGTTCTGAGAAGAACCGTTGGTATTATCTCGACGTTTCAAACAGTGTGCTCTGTTCGTCCTCAGGAGAGTGACTCTCCTGTCACACTGTTCGGAACGTCAAGATAATACCACTGGTTCTTCTCAGAACCACACACTCTCACAGAAGAGACTACATGATGTCACCGCAAACCTACCTTCTTTTTAGTACTTCCACCATGCATAGCTTCAAGTCTTACTTAGTATGAAGTGAAATTACAAATACTGAGTCTGTTTTAAATGTAAAAAAAAAATTAGGCCAGTACCCATTTCATTAGCAGAGATCCTCCCCTTTTTTCTCTTAATTAAAAAGCCGTTTGGCCAATTTGAGTAATTGGAATTTTCCACGCTCAAGACAATGTTTAAGCCACCGTAGTCTAATGGCTTTAAACGGTATAATGGTTTCAATTTCAACTTCACTTAGGACAGAGTTAATTCCCTTTTTTTGTCTTCTTTTTGTTTTAAAGCATTGATCGGTTTTAATATCTCTAATTAGTTTTACATTTTGGACCATGTCTGCCAAAAGCAAAAAGAGAGTGCACATTGAGTTTAAATTTTGAATTGTAAAAGAAAAACTAAATGGTGCTAAAACAGTGTTTTTCCTATGGTGACATCCGCTTAATTGACAGTTCTTTCAATCCACTTTCCACAAGAAGAAAAAATGAAATAGAGAAATAAAAGCCCCTCTTCAATATTCAAACCTGACCAATTTAAAGATAATATCATACTTTGGTTTATGTCAAAGAAATGCAGATTCACGGGCTAAAACATCAAGAAAGAAACAGTCCCATACCATGCCAACGTTTTGAGAAAACAGTGAACAAAAAAATGACAGTTTTTTTTAAAAATCTTGCCAATGTTATTTTTTATCTTTAAGAGGTCAACATTTTTTGGGGTCATTGGTTTTACTCTTTTCTGGATAAATACAGCATTTCAGGCAGTCTACCATCACCATCTTTACACAAGTTATGTTACAAGTTATAGGTAAATCTGTGAAGATTTCAGTTTCGGTATGCTACCAAAGTATGATACTAGCTTAAAGCGTGAAACCCATGATGCTCATTCCAAGTCTGGACTCTGGAGTCTCTAGCTTGACATGTGACTTGTCATTCACGGATTGATGTAAAAGTCTGTAATTATAGTAAAATTGATGAACGGATTACCAATCCCTCCCCTGAGTCCCCTCCTCCTCCTGTCCCGAAGAGGAACCCTTTTCAGTCTTTCATCAAATTGTTAATCCATGTCGAAATTTGGACTGTGGCTCTTTTGAACAACATACTCTTTACCATTAACAAGGAAAGAAAGAATGATATTGGAATGAAAGATGTTCCTGTGAGAATTGAGAGACGTAGAGTACACACATGATCATCCATTCTCTGTCACATGACCGTACATGTTTGGGATGTGACAACACAAGGCAATTTCACGGGTAATCTATTTTCAAGTTGCCTCGGAGGACGAGCCGAAGAAAACATTCATCTTTCAATTTTTCAGCGTCGAAAAGACTATGCCTCCTGCGCTCGTTGCTGGAGAAGGTAATTTTTCCGAGTTACTTTTGGAAATTGCCTTGTAAGGCCAAGTACTTTACGCAGATGTTCCCAAGTATTACAGATTAACTTTGCAATGTCAAATAACTCATTTAATCTGCTTTCCTATTGGCTGACTTTCACTAGCAATCCCTCATTTGCATATGAACCCACCAATAACCAAAGAGGTCCTGTCCTGTGCTGAACATGATGACGCTGTGTTTTTATCTCAACCCATGATGGTCACCAGAGAGGACTTGTTTGTCTGATGCAAAGAGTACATCAACTGGAACTGACACATGGTGCCGTCTGATAAAACATGGCAGTGTGGACAGAGCCATTATTCCCTCTGTAAAATGACACCCTTTATGCGGCATGCATCAACGGAATGATAATACCTATAGTAAAATGCATATAATACACCATACGGTAGACATTTTGTGCATCACCTTAGAACAACATCTCATCAACACATTTCTAATGTCACAAATGGATCCTTGAAAACATACTGCCCATGATAAAGATCTGTTTGAGGGCAGTTTTAAAAGTAATATCATACTTTGGTTTTTGTCAAAGAAGTACAGATTCATGGTAAAAAATATCAAGGAAGATACAGTAAAAGTAATCTATTAAAATTTCAGTCCCATACGGTGCCCACTTTTTGAGAAAACAGTGAAAAACGGTCCCACAGTATTTCTTAGGTCTTTTCTCGTTTATTTTTGATCTTTTAAAAGATCAAAAAGATTTTCGATCATTGTTTGACTAATTTCTGGATAAAAACACCGTTTCAGGCGGAACAATTTTAACGGTATGTTTCTACCACCACCATCTTCATACCCTGTAAGTTATACGTAAATCTGTGAACATTTCTGTTTTGGTTTCTTACCAAAGTATGATACTACCTTTATTAGTGTAGGACTTTTAAGCTAAAATCAAACTCAACCAACAGGCCTACACTTATCAAAACCCAAACGACATGTAGACAGAATGATTGAATTTTGAAAGAAAAGTATACCCCCAAAAATGAAAATTTGTTACAATATTAAAAAAAAAATGCAGTGGAAAAATTGCACTAATACATTGAGAGGGAATGATATGTGAAATGCATGCACCAAGGCTGACTTTATTCTACAGTACTTGTCCAAAACATGGCAGAACGCTGCTGTACGTGCTCGCAGCAACATGTGACTTGGAGCCATTACCAAGTCCTGTCATACACAAGTCCCACATATTCCATTGCACTTGACATACGGAGGCGTACGTGCCATTTATACTCTATGCACTGTGTCGGTCAGAGATGACAAGGTAATGGAATTTTAATACCGGTGTAATTTGAGCCCAAATTTCTTGGTCAACTGGTCAATTCGTGCCATATTGAGTCCTTGAGATACAAACAAAATATAATGCAGTCACAACTCTGTATATGCCTAGGTGGCTCTGTCACTAGTGAAATATCTGTACTGGATTATGATCCAGGTGAAATCCGTCTGACAAATTTCTTGCACTTTTTCTTGCCCAACGAACATTTTTGGGAGGGTGATTTTGTTTCACTGGTGGAAGAATTACTTGCTGTTAGCAAACTTCTTATTTTATTCATTTCAGAGATAAATTAACTAAGAAAAACGTGTTTCTAATTTTCTAAAATTTCTAATTGAATTTGCATATGGGATCAAAGATTTTGCCATTAACACTGAAAACTGTTTCATATACAGGTATTTCAATGCAAGTAATATATTTTTATTAAAACATTTTTTATTTTGCCTTTATGAAACCAAAATGGGAAGGAATTAGTTAGCCAGTTTAATTTCTCACTCCAAATATAAAATTAATCGTATCCAAAAGAAAACAAAAAATGAAAATTAGAAAACCAAATATGCAGTCATTTTGATTAAATGCAGAATTCAGACATTAATCCTATGAAGTTGTCTGTTTGAGTCCTTTCCTCACAGATGGAGGTAAATTGATATTTCTGTAACCTTTTTGTGAATTCAAATGACGATTCTCTATTCCCATTCCCATGGTGTTGACTCGTTGGCTAATATTAATTGTGGGGTTTTATTGATTCATTCATATAACGAATGTCTGGCAGTGGCAATTTTCTTTTTTAATACATTTAATACAATTAACGCTGGATTAAAGCTTGATTGGATTTACTCTCCCAAGCAGCAGTACTGATATGAAAAATCAATTCAATTTTGAAACATTAAGTACGAAAGAAAACGTAAAAATCAACAACTCGGGTCGTCAGATCTGTATAGTTCATATTTAATCTGTCCGAAGGGATTGTTGTTTTTGATTACATGTCAAACATGTGCTTATGCTGTATTTGCACATTGTATGTGGTGTTATGCTCTTATGCTCCGATCAGTTTGCTGGCCGTGACGCTTCATTATCAAGATGTCTGACTCTTGGTAAAAGTCAGACAGAGGCTAAAAGCTAGGGCCACCTATAGCCCCTGCCGGTTCAGCCGGTAGCCCCTCGCCAGCATCTCACATGCCGGTTGGAATTGCGTCATTGCCCTCGCCGCGCGACACTGTGGTGTACCGGTTACAAAATACTGCGAATTCATTATTGAAGGACCTCAAGGGCCGACTAGACTGCGACTGGCCTGGGCATCGGTTGAAATTGATAGCCCCATGTAACAGGAGTGCTCTCCTTATTGAACATTGCTGTAACTGGTGCTTAGACCTAATTAGAGTGAGAGAGAGTTTGGGGGGGGGGGGGAGAGCTTTAGCATATAGCAGGCTCGCCAGCCGACTACAGGTATAATGTAGACAGTTCAAATCTACACAGCTACGTATTTTATTGGATATCTGTGATAAACGCTGATAAGTTGCTTCGGCTTCTCTTGCCAAAGCATTTTGGTCATGTATAAGCTAGTCCTCTTTCTGTAGCTCACACATTGGTCTTGGCTCTATTTATTCATTTTTTGCGTTGTTTTGCGTAGGTATTTTTTCAAACTAAATTAAATTTGGCTATAGTCCTCATTTAAGTATATACTGAGCGCGAGTTCCGCTCTTTTATTTTCGTTCCTCACTGAAACTTATAACAAGGCACAGCATAGCCTATATTTTTTTCGTTCGGCAAAAGAAGTCCATGCCACAATGTTACCGGCTGCAAGAAGAATTCGGCCACTTTAAGTTTGAATGACATGAAAAAATTGTAAATGAATAAAGGTGTGAAAGTATTGATGTTATTGATTCAATTTTGAGAGGCCCTTACATATCATTGGTGAAGGTCAAAGAGTCACATTTATACCTGTCTGATACACCTTATGCATGATATGACACACCTGTGTCTGTCACCAATTCATTTGTGAGAACATAACATGTGCAAAACCAATCTGATTGTGATAATAGTGACTTTTGTGCACTGTTAAATGTTTTTATTGGTTACAATTTCAGAAGTTTGTGATAATGATTATTATAGTTTAATGATTATTTCATGTATATGTATAGTTAATTATTGTTGTTAAATTTCCTTATTTTCTTGAAAAACAATATACCATTTCAGGTGGAAATAATTCAATCTGATGTGTCTACCTCATTAACCTGAATAATCTCTACACAGCATGAATACATTTTTATTAATGTTCAACTATTAAAGTTCTTTTCCCTGAAATATCCCCATGCCAGGTTGGTATACATTCATGTCTCGAATTTAATTTTCCTTTATTATAAAGCAGAAGTCATCAGTAAGAGCTGCTAACATTAATTGACAGTGATCAACAAAAACCAATTATTTAAAGCAGTCAAAAGTGAAATTTGTGCAAAATTTGGTATCTGAATAATAATGGAGGATTGGTACAAAATGTGTGGCTTTTTTGTTGTCTTGCAGTACCTTGCCTGTTTATCAACAGTCTCATCGTCCGACAAATTAGCCTTCGATGTTGGTTTGCAGGAGTCCCTTCAAGGTAAGATTTGTTCTTATGAATATTCCTTAAGGTGCCGTTCTCTTGTCGTGTCATTGACGGAATGTGACGGGAAGAGACACTTAGAAGCATTGGGAATTTTTCTTTTTGCCTTCAACTGTTCAACATCAAAACGTCTGATTCTCTTAAGGGAAACTCAGCCTTGGAAGTAGAAATTGCAGCCTACACCAAGCTTGAAATATACAAAAGATGTAGCAAAATTTCTTTAAAATTGGATCAGCCATGCTTTTCTATTTCAAATTGACCATAAACATTTCCCAGGTACATTTATATGGTTTGTAATGCATGCTGCTTCTACTTTGAAAGGTATACTTGTAGTCAGTGCAGTTACCCCGAAATGAAATTCTTGACAGTGATTATTTGTCTCCAGAATTGCAAAGAAACATACCTTGCTGAGCCAGATGCTTGTGAATATTCATATGTAGTATATAGTAACATGGGTCTCATAGACCATGACATGAATTATTCATGAGCTGCTTGTGAGGTGCGTGCACAGAGTGAATTGTAAATTGGATCGCAATCTTGTCATCTCCAATTAATTTGCCCATTTCTAACAAATCAACCAGTTTACTGTTCATGGATTTCAATTTGGCTGTTAGTCAAAAAAGTGAACAATGCGATGCTATTCAAATGAAAAAAAAAATGTGTTTCATTTTATTAGTAATACTGTATTAAAAAAAACATAGCATGCACCTTCAACAAATGAAACATATATTTGGATTTTAGCATAATTTTGTATGATGTACCCGAGGTACATGTACGTAACTGGTTTTTAGTACATTTCAAAACAAAACCTGATTAAATCCGTCCCTTCAAACGAAGCAATCAAAAATCTGCCTCTACCTACGCGGGCAAATCCTGCTCTATAAATCCCTCCCTCCCAAACAACTCGCTCCCTTCCCACTCAAAAAACAAAAACCACACACAAACTAAATAATAAGAGCCTCGGACTTAATCCCGTTATTGAATAGCCGGCCCTCGGTGAAATTGTCAACATTATTTGGAGTGGCGTCTGGGGCCCTTAAATTTTTTTTTCCGAACTGCGAAGCGTCGTCATTGTCGGCCGCAGCAAATACACAGAGACTACGGATAATTTTTTTTTCCCAAGATGGCACTTGCAGCGTCCCCCCCCAACAAGAAAAATGGGCAAATGGAATAGCATGACTCTATCTTGAATCCGTTAAAGGTAATATCATTCTTTGGTTTTTATCAAAGAAATACAGATTCATGGTCAAACATATCAAGACAGATACAGTAACAGTCATCTGTGAATATTTCAGTCCCATACGGTGCCCACGTTTTGAGAAAACGGTGAAAAACAGCCACAGTATTTCTTAAGTCTTTTCTCTTTTATTTTTGATCTTTTAAAAGATCAAAAAGATTTTCGGTCGTTGTTTTAATTTCTGGATAAATATACCATTTCAGGTGGAAACATTTTAACGGTTTGTTTCTACCACCACCATCTTCATACCCTGTAAGTTATAGGTAAATCTGTGAACATTTCTGTTTTGGTTTCTTTCCAAAGTATGATAGTACCTTTAACTGTAACCATGTTTCTGTTCGTTTTACCCGGCGACTCCCCATCAATTTTACTCGGACACCTACAATGACAGCGGGTTTATTAGTTTGCCCTTTCAGCAGACATTTCACATGGGTGTGTGTGTGTTTTTCTTTTGGCGTGAAAGAGACACTATTATCTGGGATTTTGTTTAGATGCAGTGTCTCCCCCAAGCAACATATTGCACAGGAAAATAATTTTAAGAAATGTTTGAAAGGTTCTCTTTCATGTATCTTATTTTATTCATTTATTTCATTGTACCTGTTTTACACTATTGGTCATTGTGGACAAAATTGATTTGCCGCATAAGAATTCCTTGTGTGACCTCATATAGATAGCGCCCTCTTGTGTTGACCAACAGCCAAGACATTTTGAACTATGGTTGAGGAGGTTATGTATTCTGAAGTAGAAATTGCAAATACTATTGTGTGTGCACTTCAGTTGAATGGTAAACATATAGTCATACCATGGTCATACATACATGTACACAATATGTTCCAATTTGATATGTACTACGGGTACATTTACTTGCACTTGACCTTTAGATTATAGATTTTATATAAAGAAACCTGAGTGAATTGTTTGGGTCTTGAATTGTAGAGATGTTCAAAATGTTGCCAAGCACGCTTCTGATAAACCTCATCCAACTATAAATGAGGCACTATCTAGCAACGGCAGTACATGTTGTTGCCCCTAGTTACCATCGCCAGTGGTTCATGTATCATGCTAATGCACTGGCTGCCAAGGAAAACATGAAGTCAAAGTGCAAGTCAGGATTGTGCAGTTGTGGCCTGTTAGTCATGTTGCTTAAACTTCCGGTTAGTTGTAGAAGGGAAGAATCAGCAAGATCATAGTACAAAAACCGATGATAGATGATAAAATTGGCTTGATGTGATGTTTTGTTAGAGGAAGGAAATAGATAGGGCCCGGAACCAGACCTGTCAGAGCCTTTTTGTGCAGTGTGTGAAGCATTCTCTTTTATTGCTACTCTTACTGACTTGAATCAATTAGTTTTGCAGAACCGGCCAAACCATCTGGTTTCTGGTCTTTGAAAAGGCCAAACCAGACAACCATGAAACAAATCCTGGCGACAGAAGAGTGGCTCAGGAAACTAGAGTAAAAAAAGGGGAACAGACTAGAAATATTGTAAATGTTGCATACATAGGCCCTACTTGTTTGTTTTCTGCGTGACATTTTGATAGCTCAGCCGGCCGCGAACCAAGAAGGTTGCAGAGAGCGAGACGAAATTTTTGAGAGTCTGATTGTTTCAAAGCAAATTTCATTTGAGCATCTTGTGCTTGGCTCAGTCCGTTTTGATTTTTTTTTATGGGTCGGATTATTGAAATGTCTGTTAAGTCACACAGATTGATGAGACATTGATGTCTCACTGGAGAAGGATTAATAGTTGGGGAGGGGGAGGGGGAGGGGAGGGAGGGAAGGGGGTGTTGGGATTGGGGGATGAGTGGTAATACTCTTTCCTCTCCAGTGGTCATCAAGTTTGAGATTGAATTAACCGATTGGGGAGCTCTCTGTGCATCTAATCACAGAGTCATTTTGGATTTTGGGACCTTCAGTGGTTTGAAAGTATCTGTGGATGTTATAAAAAAAAAAGACATTGATTCAAATCAATGTTGTATTTACATTAAGATGAGTAATTGATTTAAGTGATTCTTATCAACACTGTTCCAAAATGGGCCTTCTTTGATGGGAATCAAGGTTTTATTTTCTTTAACAGTCATGAATGACCGGGCGGACTTTGTTTGAGGATCGAGTCGATCTTGTTCTTAGTTTGTTTTCTTTTTATAGCGTCTGTGCGAATTTGAGATCTGTGATCAGAGATATCTCGGATGCTGCTGTAGAAAGGCTGCTGTTTATAAAGAAATTACTTGACAAGGGAGATGTGCCAAGATAAATGACCATGGAGTACAGAGAATACAGATCAGAGGCCAATTTCATAGAGCTGCTTAGCACAAAAAATTGCTTAGCACAAAAATAGCTTTCCCAATAAAACAAACCACCATTAAAAATTCCATTTGATACTCATGGACCTTTTCGTAGATAGCGCATAACTGGCTGTGAGCAAAGCACTCTGGGAAACACAGAGTTGGTAGGGCTGGCGATGAGTGCATAAAACGTACGGACATAAAAATTCAACAATGAATAAGTACTCAACTTTACACTGCTGTAACAAGTGACTCAACAGTAACAAGTGACTCAACATTAACATTCCATGGACCATTTTGCAGCATCGCTATGTATAACAACTCAAAGCAATTGCAATTGATACACAACATACGGAAAATGTTTGTTAATCCTGTTTTTACTAAGACAGAAATGTCATGCTTAGGTAGCGAATTTTTGCGCTAAGCAGCTCTATGAAATTGGCCCCAGATTTCAGTCTATTTTGGGATATATGCACAAAGCTCTCGTCTCCAAAATGCTGCAAAATAATGATACTATGGAAACAAAAACATGGATGAAAGAAACTTAACAATGGGGGACATGGTGGCCATGGCAACAGGAAAAACATGGCCACCAGGCCTGAGAAACTATAAATAGATATAAGAAGGAAGAAAGATCCAGCTTATTATTCATCGTACAAATGACATGAATATATGTCTTTGGCATGAACTGCGTGAACAAAATAACATTTGGGGGTTTCGGCTCAATTATTTTTTTCATGAATATAAAGCACATAGTATGAAACTAAAGCTCACATTTCAATGTATATTTTTCCTGTGCAAGCGATGCAAAACCAATCAATCAAATTCAAGCTCCTAAAGTCGAGGCAATTGACGGGACTCGAGAAGAGGTGGAATGCAAAAGAATCAATTTTTTTATCCGATTCCACTTGTGAAGAATCGCTAAATGAATATACATGATGTCATAGTTTTGGCCATGGGCCACAGAGATATTTTTATGGACTTTCACTGTTTTCTCAGAAAGTGGGCACCGTATAGGACTGATAATTTCACTGATGAGTGTTACTTTAACTTTCTTGATATTTTTGCTCATAAATCTGCATTTTTTTATATGAAATAACCTTTATAGACAATATGAAATGGGGCCGATTGATATGAGTATTAAACACACATGCACCTTGAAATGCTTGTTGTTGTTTTTTTATCAGACATGCATAGTTGGTTGATGGAAAAATACAAGTAGTGGTTCTTCATCCATTTGCAAAAAGATCCAAGGGCTTTTAGAAGATTTGTTTCTCTGCAATGCTGTCCAAGTTTAACCGGAAAAATAACCATTTGCAGTCTGCAGAGGAGAATGAAATATAACCCCTTTAAAACTAAAAGCCCCTGAAATTATTGATTTTGTTTTGGGCATCAAGACTCAGAAGATAAAAAAAAAATTGAAGGAAAAAAATTAAGAAAGATATAAAAAAATAATAATAAAGTGGTCAGAAGATTCTGTTTGAGTGATGTTCTCTCTCTGAGTAAATCTTGTTTCATCATTCCCGGTAATCCTGCCGGACTTGTCCAAGGATGATCCCCGGTTGACTACTTGTTGACAACAACGGCTTCGCTCCACTCCCGCCCTCCCCCTCCTCCCTCCCCCCTCCCCCTACAAAAAGGACCTTGCCATAAAACAAATGACCATTTCAACTTCCCGTGAAAGAGCAGTTGTTCAAAGTCAGATCAGGGTTGAGGGGGAGGAATATGCTATGAGGAGGGGGGATGCTTGCCCTCAGAAATACGAGATCTCCCGTATTTATGTTTTTTTGCGGAAATCAATGGATTGCTCCGGGGCGGTTTGTGTCGCCGGTGGGATTTTGATCAGTGGCAGAAATTGTCGGACTATCAAGTGCGTCACTGTTTTTTGTTGCCGCCGAGAATATGTGGCAAATGCACGTTGTTTGGCACACCGTGTGATTAATGACGCAGTAACAAATGTGTAGAGTTGGTGAGGGGGGGATGTTGGTTGGGGAAGTTGGTGGGTACATGTCTTTGTTTTGTGTGTTCCTGTTCATGTATTTGAATATTCCAGATGTGCTGTTACTGTGTCTGTTTGATCATGAATCAAAATCAAAGTCAGTTCTTCTATTAGATCTTGGCAGTTATTGTTTTTTGTGGTCTGTATGAATCAAATGTGCTCCCATTTTAAAGCAATATTTGACAGAGATGGAGTTGTTTTGAATTAAAAAATAAAAATCTGAACCACACCCGGTTAAGCCTGGCAAGTTTTTTAACCGGATTGAAGAGATGCAATGTTCACATTATGTTTATGTTGAACCGGCTCATACAACACAGATCATGGCGAAACGTGCAGTTTCAAACCGGGTTGAGATTTTCAGCCTTGCTCCCTACCAGGGTTGATTTCGATCCGGTTCGGCCGGCCTACCTGGGTCGGCTCGGGGTTAAAAACGTTTCAAGCATGAAAAGGGTTGAAAAACCCTGTTCCAACCCTGAAATTTTGGATAGTCTGAAAATCCCTATACATACCACCCCTCCTGATCTGTAATGGGAGACTTTTGGAGAGTCGGTCTTGAGTCAACAGCGCACGCGCAAACCATGCTTGCGTAATTGTGAGCATGTGCGCGTTATATTGCGTGCGCGTGTGCTGTTGACTCAAGACCGACTCTCCAAAAGTCTCCCATTAGCCATGCAAGACATGCGAGATTTATGATTTCTATTTTATCCCATTCGGAGAGAGTAAGGAACGAAGAAAAAAAAAGGAAGAGACAAAAAAAAGTACCTCCTCTTAAAAAAGCTGTCAAACCGCTGCTAGCTATTTGAGAAGTCTGTTTTTGTTTAGCACTATATGTACATGTATCAACTCAGCATGTTGGCTGTTGGCATCCTTTTACCTGAGAAGATGGTATACACTGTATATATCATGCTTATACCTGGACTCCTACTCTTCAATATTTCGTTTTTTGACCTGAGGCCCCAGGGGAGAATTAATTCTTGTCTTCCTTTCTTGTTTTGTCAGTCTTGAGAGAAATGGCTATGTAACAAGGCATTAATTAAATACTACTTGAACAAGATAATATTGGGTTTTTTAGTAACAGTAGTAGCAATAGTAGTAATGTACTACATAGTTGTTGTTGATATTTGTTGTCATTGTTGTGGTGGTGTTGTTGTTTATTGCCATTGTTGTGTTCTTTTCATTTTTCTTTTCTTTTTTGTGTGCGTCCAAAGCTTTGCCTTGATATTTTGGAAACCTTTGATATATATTTGTCATTTCCTGTGTTTGTCTTTTGTATTTGTTTTTTGCATATAAATGTATATATATGCATCTTTTTTGTAAATTAATCATCAAAATGACCACAAGGGAAATTGACTGAATTTTGAAGTCATTGAAAGGTGAACAAAGAAAAATTGACTGGAGGATAAAGACAAATTGACTTTTTTGGTAAATTTATTGGACTTTTTAAAAACTAGCCAGGTAGATGTACCAATATGCAACAGTGTGTAGCAATAAATGTACCAGTACACTACATGTAGACTAGAGAAGGTTGATCTGTGCCATATTGACAATAGCTGCTTGTGGCAGTGTCCCAACGCATTAGACACACCAACTAGCTAGAGCCGACATTTCACGCCCCAAATTAATTCCATGCCACTTTTTACATCCCCGGCTATTTTGTGTCCATATGTTGCACGTTCATTGTGAATTTACATACACACGCATTATGTTGTACAGGTAATGTGTGCGTGGAATTTGCGTAAAATGTGTATATGATGGAAAAATCATGGAACCATTAATGCACATAGGTAAACTACCGTTCCATCGTACTTGTTCGACTAAAGAGAAATTTATATCTAGTACAAAAATGTCTCACAAAAAATGCAAGTCATAGGATCCTGCCAGTGAAGTGGAGGGATTAGACCATTTAATATTTGGTTGACATTATTCCGGCCTTCAGACTCTCTGTCTCTGGTCAATTTCAGCTGTTATCGTTTGGACTTCCCTCAAATTGTGACGTAACAGTAAATATAAACATCCATAACATAAACCACAACTTCAATTGAATTCAATAGTTAAGATAAATAAACAATAAAAAAATGATTCCCCTTCATCAAGTTTTGTAATGAAAATGTGAGATTATAAAAATATTTCAATTTTGTAAGGAATTGTTGAATTGTTTTGCAGAATGATAATTTGGTGTGGCATGAATATATTTCAATGTGAATATAATTGTTATAAAACATTCATCTTTCCATCCACCCCGATGCCCTTGGCCAGTGTATGACATTTAGTGGAGTGAGATTAGAAATGAATTCTCTTGCATTTCACTACTTCTTTCTCCAGGACCGTAAATTGCCCGGATCTTTATGAGCCTGTATTTGATTGATCGGCTTTCGGAGCAAAAAAGAAAAGAAAGAAGAAAGAAAAAGATTTTTGTTTTGCTCATGGAACTATGGAAGCACAGATTCACATATGGCTTTGTATTAAAGATATGAATACATGTAACAATTTGTGCTTTATAAATTCCAGTGTTATTATTAATATGATTGGCAAAGGTCACAGAACAGCACTCAAATTTTGTCTAATACAGCATGTGGATGAAATAATAATCCTGTAAGAATTTGAGCTCAATCGGACATCTCAGTCCCGAGAAAATACGAAAAAACAACTCAATCTTTCTTATAAAACATAAAGAATGGTTTTGATCTTACCCCAAGATCAAAACTGTTTTTGGTCTTTGTTTTACTAATTTCTGGATAAATACAGCATTCTAGACAGAAACATTTTAACAGAAGTAGCCAAGATGCATCCCAATTAGAAATTTCCCCTGATTTTCCCAGCATCATCTTCATACCCTGAAAGTTATAGGAAAATCTATGAACATTTCTGTATGGGTATGTTTAATACCAATCCTGTACTGTACCTCCAAAGGCTACCTTGGAGAAAGATCCTGCTCGGATCGAAACATCAGGCAGTAGATAACAATGGGTGACAGAATGCAGGATATCAAGAAGAAGTAAAAAAAACTGTTATTTCATTTCAAAAGAACAAGTAAATTTACCATAAATTCTCTTTTTTTTTCCAATTTGCCATTTTCATATATGACCATGCCACAGATGTGAATATTATGTCTGCAGCTGATGTCCAAAGGGATAATAATTTATTTTTAAGATGATCATCCCTCCCCCCCCCCCCCTTTTTGGTTGGATTTCAGCTAATGGGGACGCCGCCGTTTCCGTGACACGGCACTACAGACTTTGCGTAGACGTTGTCCCAAGTGTCGCCTTTCTATCTTCGGCTATTTTTAAGGGCACTGTGTTGACTTCCTCCCCGGCAAAATCTTCAACCGCCTCCGATTACAAATATACAAATGAGGATGGCATTAAATGCATCCCGTACATTTTTTTTTTGTTAAAGGCAGCGTACAGGATTTGCAAGGCCTCCAAAAAAAATGATTGAGTTTGAGACAGAAAATGGACTCAATAGTTCGTAAACAGTGCAAACAGTAACCATGGGAAATCTTGGTTCACCAGATGCTGGGTTTTTCAAGGAAATCAAGATTTAGTTTTTTTTTTTTTTTTAAGATCGTTTGTCCGAACAATCTTTTTAGTATTTTGAAAGCGTGGTATAACCGTGAAGGATTTGGAGGGGACAAGATTATTTGGGCCGTATTTCTGCTATCCAGATGAACAAAGCGTAAAAAAGTACATGAAACAACGTCCGTACCAAATTCAGCCAAAATGCACATCTTTGCAAATCCCATGCTCCCTTTAATTCCCTTTTCAGCCAATTTCAGCAGTGATGATTTCTTGATTTTGTAACGGTGTGATCTTCTCAACCATCTCGTTATGCTAGGCTACATGATATCATTTTCTTGGAAAGGATCTTGGCGTGTTCAAAATGTTGATTTATGCAAAATTGCTATACATAAAGCTACCTCTGTAGGTTGATTCATCGTTCTGGCAAGTTATTAATTTCCCGTCAAGACACGAAGAACGTTTGCAGACAAACAAAAAAATCCCCTGATGAACAAGTAGCACCGTAATCCCTGCATGACATCCCGATCGACTGAATGTTATCTTAAAGGTACAGTACAGGACTGGTAACATTTATAACCAAACAGAAATGTTCACAGGTTTACCTATAACTTTCAGGGTATGAAGATGGTGCTGGTAGAAACATACCATTTTTAATGTTTCAACCTGAAATGATGTATTCATTCAGAAATATTGTAAAACAAAAACAAAAAGTTTTTATCTCGGGGTAAGATCAAAACCATTCTTTATGTTTTATAAGAAAAATTGAGTCGGGTTTTTGCTATTTTCTCACGACTCAGATGTCCGATTGAGTTCAAATTTTCACAGATTAATCATCTCATGCACATGTTGGATCAGACAAATCTGTGGTTGCTGTTCTGTGACCTTTTACCAATCATGTATTATGCCTTTTAAAAAGCCACTGCACCTTGAAGACAGCGAATAATTCATCCTTAACGAGACGGCACAGACAACATGAAGCTGCAGATGTTATTGCAGTCTGGATGATGTGGTACCTCACAGCTGGAGATGAATAGTCTCAGTCAGTCTTAAAGAGGAAGAGGAGGACAATTCTAAAATGTATAAATCACTTTCACATTGTAACAAACCCTCTGGGTCATGCGAGGAAAGACGAAAGACTGGAACACTTTTCAATCTAATCCTTTTTGCTTTATCACAAACCCTCTCATCAGTCAAAGAAGAAAAGACCAAAATCTATTCTGGTTTTATCACCAATAATTTGCATGCCACCTTCTTTTTTTGGTGTTTTTGGGGAAGGGATATTAGAAGCAGGTGAACCATCTAGACTCAAAACTCAGGCTGAAAGAAGTCTACCAATCAGACACCATCTTTGTTGTGAAATGGCACACGCTTTTACGCAATGTGCAAACCATGCAGTGTGCATGTTGTTCCAAATAATTTTGAAATGCCACACTGGCGATGTGCATCATGTTGCATTTGACAGGAAAAAATGCTGATACGCTCGGCAATCAGACAGAAGTTTAAAAAGTCATTTGAGACTATACGCTTATATAATGATTCTGCTAAGCGCAGATCAGAAATCTTACACAGCTTTTAGTACCAGGCATGCAACTTTTCCTGGGATCAGCTGATTTCCTCATTTTTTTTTCACTTCACTCTTATGCCATTGAAAAGTGAAAAATAATGTACAGAATATTGTAAAGATTGGAATTTCCTCTCTTTTTTGGTTAAGTCTAAGTTGCATGCCTGTAATAAATACCCATGCAACTTCATGCAATTTATACTGCAGGCAACTGTATCTCTTCGTATTTCTTCTTTAATAGCATAAATAGAACCACTAAGCAGGATTTCCCGGTAACCAGTTTTTTTTATCTGTCTTCGTCCTTGCCATTTGCATGAAATGCTTTGGCTGATGAAATGAAAACATAAAAGCCTCAACAGAGTGAGGAGGATGAGACAAAGATGGGAGTCTTCCGAAGCATTAAAAAATAGATACGTCTTCTGCTTCTGAACCACCTTTTTGTCTTCAAATGGTTTATATTCAGACGGTATTATTGTACCGGTTTTGTGCCTTCTCTATTTACATGTGAATAACCACCTTGCCTCTTTTGTGATTGGCTATTTATAGTCAAAGTCGTGACCACGCTTCGTTCGAGCAATTCTTGATTCTCTGGAAGGATTATAAAAAAATTATTTATAAGAAATTTGACTTCGAAGTTTAATATCAACAAGGAACTCACAATTGATACAGTGCTTGGCTAAGATTCCGTACTTGCTGGGATCATGGAAGTATAAAATCGATGTACCATCATTTCTCGTTGGGCTTGCTAAAACTTGAAATATTAATACCTTACATCAATTCAGTAAGTAATGATTTGTGACAATTTGAAAGCCACTCCAGTACGATGAAGATTTTAAAAGGTTTGGCCTTTGAAAATGTTTATGTACACTTGTACACTTTGGAGTGCTTTTTTTTAAGAGAGGAAAAAAGAAAAAACGGTGAAATTCTCTGATTGAGGTTTCTGTCTGCAACCGCTTGCCTGTTTAGACCTTCTACTGGCTGTGCCTTCTACCAGGGTTACATTTCAAAGTGCAGCTTGATTTTTCTTTTCCCCCTTTCTGTGCCACGTCACTTCATTGTAATGTCAACTGCTATAGCACTGGCAAGGCACGCTGATCTACTGGTCACTTCTGGTAATACAGAAGAGTCATAAAATAATGCAAGTCCACTGTGAAGGAAATGTATGTGCAACTGCGCAGCCTGAACTTCTGGCTAACTTAGGTAAAATGTACTTCATTGAAAAGTGAACAAGGACAATTTGACTGGAGCGGGATTCGAACCGGCAACCTCCTGAATACCGTACAGGCGCTCTACCAACTGAGCCATCCATTCCTACGTTGGTGGTGACCCCAATAGTCAATTATTTGTTTGGCCAGTTGGTTATTTCATGAATGTAGCAGGGCTTAGCAGGGTAAAACGTACTTAATACACTTGTGCAATTTTTTTCTGCCATGCTGTGCTTAGCAAGGTAAATTTGCTTACCGTCAAGCAGTTATCGAACGTGGCTCTTGAGCTTCATGGCATCAGTTGCAGCACTAAATCCTCCCCTTTAACGGAGATTGCCAGTTGCATAGAGACATTGTGTCTTAATCATAGATGCATGTATAAACACTCTGCCTACGTCGAGGATATTATCTTGGACTACGTGCACAGGCACACGTCCGCGTGGCATGGCATTGCACAACAAGCATTCTGTCACCTCTGCTTCCGTTCAAATTTCCATCGACTCAAGCAGATCTCCAGAATTGTTCTTGGGTTTCAACAGACAGAGGAAGATAGCACCCCTAAGTCACGGAGGCTCAGGCTCAGGCTCCAGCTCTGATATCCATGTTTTTCACTTAAAGCTATAAGCTCTGATTTCCTTTTCAAACCAGAGAATCTACTTGAGAACCACAGTCAAAAGCCTCTATTTTGAAACCCGTTATTCAAGAATGGATTCACGAAATGGAGCCGGAGCCTGAAATGTTTGGGATCAAAAATGGAATTTGCATTTTGAAGTTGGCGATTATTGATTGGCAAAAAGAATGTGGAGAAATTGCCTAATATTTAACATAGACTAATATTTACCACATGTAGGGTATAGTAAAAGCAGCATTTGAACTTCAATGAGGTTAAAGAGGCTCTTGCCTTGGTGTCTCAGTTTAATTCAATTCCTTGAAACTCCTTTCTGTCCCACAAAGCGCCCTCTCTGCCCTAGTCTATGTGATAGACGCACTCACTGTACATCCATCGAGCGTCTATTACATGCATGCAGATTTCCTGATTAATTTATGAAAACCAACCCAGCAATGACCCCTAGGTTTTGACCAATCAAGTTCAACATCCTCCGTCTCGACCTAGACGGAAGTGTTCTCCAAACAGATCAGATTTGCTGATGTGCCGCATTGCATAAAAATTGCATGCACGCATGTATCAGACGTTTGTATGTAGTGTGGCATGGAGTAGAACTGGTGATACACAGACTACATATATCTCTGTCCCCCGAAGTGCCCAGACCCAGAACTAAGGACAAAAATTACCTTGCCACTCATAGACCAAAGTGCAAGCTGTTGTACATGTATAGGTGGCAAGTGTGTTAGGCACTCGCCTCTCACCAATGTGTCCTGGGTTCGATTCCGGCCTGGGTCATATGTGAGCAGAGTTGTGCGTTGGTTCTCTCCTATGCTACGAGGGTTTTTCTCCGGGTTCTCCGGTTTTCCTCCCGCCACAAAAACTAAACACTTTCGATCTGAGGCTGTGCTCCGTGGTCATGGGTTGATGTGGCTGGCAACCAAGAGTGCCCATGAATGCCTGCAACTGGATCATATCGTAGCCACATCCTTCGCAATTCAGCACCCCATCTGCCAGTAAGGATGATTATCCTTCCAAATTATTATTATTATTATTATTATTACATACATGTACAAACTTGTTTCAATCGTACCTATTAATATATTCACAGACCAGCGGATACACTTATTTATTTTTTTGTCAGCACTTGAAAGAGACTATTATTTTGGCACTGTTTTATCAACCTGCATAAAAAAAGTATAATATTCAGTAAGTCATGATTCAGTTTCAACCTTTGGCATATTTATCAGCATTATATCAAGTTTTCCTTTGCACTACCCATTATATCCAAGGATTTTGTTTTTTAATGCCAGTCTAGGCAGATTGCCATCAATTCATATCTTAGTGTTGAAATAAATGACTGACGTGCATGCCGGCAAGGCCAAGCCAATTTTCTTTCGTCGTCATCGGAAACATGAAAATGATGTTTTCCAAGAGCAAGAACAGATAACCACACCTTATCATGCAAAAAAGTCAAAGATTTTCTGACTGATTTCTTACTGTTCAGTTGAATTGACTATTTAATCTGCACATGGTCCTCTAGAGTGATTTGGGGTTGGATTCTTTATTTTGTGAAAACTAATAAGATGCGTAAGACAGCACAACTAGTTAAGGCATTCTTTTTTTATTTCACTCTGGCTTTCCACATAGTCTTCTGACTAACTAAATTGAAAAACAAAATCTTTTTTTTTGCCTCTGCCATCCTTTATAAATCAGACTCTTGTGATTCATTATGTTTATAAATTCTGGCGGGAATATTCACATTTTGATTTATGTGATTTTTTGTTTATGCGCCTTATTTATAACTTTATACAAATATGAGTTTTGGCAAATGCTGGAGTTTTCCATTTCCCTATTGGCCTGGTGCCATTGAAGCACTTTTCATTTTCAACCTTTGCGATGTATTTTCAAAATATGATAATTAATAATAATACATGTAACACCAAGTTACATATTATGGGATATGAAGCTATGCTTGGAAGTAGGAGGAAGGATAAGATTTGCGGTGAACACCATGTGTACTCTTTTTGTTGTGGGATGTGAGTCTGACAAGATTCAGAGGTTTAACTCGACGTTTCAAACAGTGCGCTCTGTTCATCCTAAATACAAGTTATTTCATTCTTGTACAACATCTGAAAAAATAGTATTTACAATAAGAGAATTTCAAATATATAGGCCCTAAATCCTTAAGCTTTGGCAAGAAAATGAATGAAGCTGTTTCCTTTAATGAAGGCTTCCTGACTATATCATGTCTAATAATCCCCCCCACCCCCGGTTTTAAAATCTCAGAGGTCTGGCAAATTTGTCCACTAAGTTGACGGTTGTACATTTCCCCCTCAACTCTAATGCGACCTGGTAATTTGTCGTTGCCTGACGTTAATAAGTAATGTACCTGGGAAAGGATAGGGGAGGGAGGGGAGGGGTGGTAGGGGGGAGGGGAGGATAAGAGGTGGATGGGGGAAAACAAATCTGGAAGGTTTCTTGGCTATTAAAGGTAAATGAATAAATTTTAAGAAGCCTGCGGTGTTGACACATGCAATCTTTGCAGGACCCCAAATCAAACACAACTCTGCATCTGATTAAAGAATGCTAAATTTCATATCATCGTTGTTGCCTGAAAACCAAATACTATTAAAACCTGATCCAATTCCGTAACCAAAGTAGCCAGATAACATCTTTGGCTGATTTTCATTTGAGATAGCGTCTGTCTCTGGTGGACGGCAGAGGAAACGGCAGTAGGCAAGAAATGAACGAGATGCTTATCGGATGTCTTCTGGAGTCAAGGAGAATTAGAAAGAAAAAAAAATGCATGGAATAATTATCATCATTAAAGAACCCCGTCCCAGACATTGAGAAGTCATGTCTGTGCCCTCGGAGGAACAACTGAGAAAATGTACCGAGAATTACAAGCGTGAGTAACCCGAGCAGCTATGAGAGATTGGGCGGGGGAGTAGGCTGGCCAGTGAGACAGAACAGTGGCCGTGAAGGCTGCTCCCCTTGCCATCATGGGAGTAATTTATACTGGCTGCAACAAGCACCAGCAAGAAACAGGTTGGCGCTGAAAGTCGTCCAAAGCTCTCCAAAGCGTGTTACCAAGGAAACAAATTTGAACTTGACCAATGAGGTGGAACTAGGGGGTTAATTTGATATTAAAGGTTTACTGTAATCAAAACACATATTAAGTTATATCCATCTGTATTGTTATAGAACTCAACCTGTCTATCTTTGTTTACGGTAAAAATATACAGAAAAAGGAGGTATTTTAGACCCATAATTTAGCACCCCACTTTTTGCGACAAAAAACCTTGCTTACGTCACATGCAGTATACTGTGGTGCGATCCTATACTAGTTCTGTAGATGATGTCACAAGCTATTGTTGCGGGGATCGGTTCCAATGGGGACTTTTTTTATGGGTGGGGCATACATGTATCGATTTTGTTACTTTTTTGACAAAATTAAGCACTTCCATTGGGCATTTCCACGATTTGGGGAAATTTTGTAACGTAAATTACCTTTTATTTGATTTTCACATTTTTGCATGTATTTCAAGGAACCATAAGTGGTATACTTGCTGATTCCAATAAAACGTTTTTTTTCTTTTTTAGATTGGAGTCTTTTAAGAATGGTTGATCAATGAATAGGCCAAAGTCACTAACTGGTAACTTACGTTAACGTGGAATTGCTCTTTTAGTCATTGCCTTTGTTGCCCCATGAATCCTCTGCCCTACACACTGTAGTACAGTGGAACGCCACTATAATGAACATGGCGGGATGCATATTTGTCCGTTATAGTAGTCTTTCGTTATAGTGATATAAAGAACCATATTGAATATTTTACTGTACACAACAATTGGGAGCCAAGGATGATGTTTGGTATAGCCAAATGTTTGGTGTAATTTAATTCTGAATTCCAATCTTTTTGTTAAGATTTTAACTCTTAATTTCAGCTTTTTTGTACACCTGCTAATACAAAAGTATAGGAACACAATAGCCACAATAGCTACTTCGTTGGTTAAATATCTGTTTGAATTAATGCCCTTATTTGAAATGAGGAACACTCCTCAGGGGACAATTTTCCCATCTTTACTACCATTGAATACAATGTAGACATACGCTGTAAATTATCAGGTTTTTATACTTTACTCCTCTGTGCACGACCCATAATTATAACATACACTGAACATCCATACCATCCATTAGAGAACCGAGTACAATGCACAAAGTTCATTTTAATATTAAATGCATCTGCTTTGAGCATTTGCAGCAAATAGCAGGTCATTCACAGTTGCTAGACATTAACGCATTTGTGAATCCTCGCGAATAGTATTGATTTGCATGAATAAACACGTCTAATCTCGACAGCTGGAGTATGGAAAATGAAATTGAATCCTGTCTGAATATATATTCAATAATTTTTTCAGTTACGTTGCAGTGTATGAAAGATGTGTACATGGTGTGGCACACAGAGGTGGCCTTCATGTTGTGTTTTGCCCACTTCTGCTTATATTATTACTTATCGTGCTTGAAAATGCAAAAAATTGAAAATTCTACTATTAACGTTCTCATTTCCCTATTTTTGCAAGAAAGAATTGAAAGAAGTACACTGTGATATCTACTCTGCCTCTCTCATTTGCTGTCTAGTTTCAACCGTATTTCCAATATTTTTCTCTCAGTGCTTCTCAATTTCCCTTTCCCATGCCTGTATACCAATGCAGTAGTTTCACAATTTAAGCAATAACATGGTTTTGTCCATCTTCAGATTCTTAAATTCCCTTCCCCTGGGTCTGCCTTCCCCTGGGTGTGTCTTCCCCTGGGTCTGCCCTCTCCCTGGGTCTGCCCTCCCCTGTGTCAGCCTTCCCCCGAGTCTGCCTTCCCCTGGGTCAGCCGTCCCCTGAGTCAGCCTTCCCCTGGGTCTGCCCCCCCCCCCCCCGAGTCTGTCTTCTCCGGGTCAGCCTTCCCCTGTCCCCTGGGTCTGCCTTCCCCCTGGGTCAGCCTTCCCCTGTGTCTGCCATCCCCTGAGTCAGCCTTCCCCTGTGCCTGCCTTCCCTGAGGCTGCCCTCCCCTGGGTCTGACTTCCCATGGGTCAGCCATAACCTGGGTCTGCCGTCCTTTGGGTCAGCCCTCCCCAGTGATCTGCCTTCCCCTAAATCTGCCTCTCCCTTGTGTTCTTGCTCTGTTTCAGGCTGTCAGCCCTCCTTATGGTCAGCCCTGATCCCTGATCTTCCTTCCCATTAGTCTCCCTTCCCATTCCACAGTCACTCAACCCTGGCATCCCCCATAAGGCTCCCCACATCCCCCACCAGACAGTCTGCATCCACTCAGTCACACTGCATAAATGATCACCGAGATAGACAATGACTCCGGTTTACTGTGATGAATTCATCTCAACATGCTCATCCGTCTGTACTCTCTCCTCCTCCTGAACCCTGAGGCAGAGTCAACCCTTCAAGGACACTGACCTATAACCAACCTACTCACAAGCTAGCTACCACTAGCGGACTAGCCCTACAGATGCTCAAACTCCCCCCTACCACCACCATAAGAGAAAACCTGTCCAAATCATCTCCCCCCACCCCCCACTAGCCAATTATTCCCTTTACCAGGAATTGATATCGATCTACCACATGCCCTGCCTCTCAAAGCACAACCCTAAAAAAAGAAAAAAAAATTCAAAGAATGTGCATACTTGTAATTTTGTCTATGATGAATGCCATATTCACATGAGATGTATATATATTGGCGCATCATGAAGCCACTCCATGTAAAACCCATTTACAATAAGGTCTGCATGTGGCCTGTTTGTAAAAAAAGAAACGGCGTGTAAACGATCCGTCATGTCTGAGGTATGGCTATTGGTTACTGACATATTCCTCCACACACTGACCTATGCCTATCTTGAGTATCTTCATCCTGGTCTGATTTTGTTGTGTACTTGGAAAAAAAAAAATATTTTAAGCATGGATGAAATTTGCGACATGAGCAGGTTTTTGTATGTGTGCAATATAGGGTGCATTCGTTTAGCTAACACGGGTCAGCCCTTACTGGGAATAGTTGTGATATACTGCACAAAACAAGCGAGAGAATGGGGACGAGGTTGACTGGTGTCGACCCAGGGGAGCCAAACGAATGCACCCATTTACTGAATGTGATCATGGGGATGGTAAATGCACTTAATGGATAATGAAGGGGGATTAAAGATTGTTGTGGGAATGTTCTTGTTTCAGAGCTAAAAGCCGGCTCTGTGGTCCATCGGTTTTATTCAGAAACTCAACCCTAGGCATGTTGATAGAGCTGTGATGATGAGGCCTGGAGCCAATTTCATGGAGCTGCTAAGCACAAAAAATTGCTTAGCACAAAAATGTCTTGCCCAATAAACTAAACCACTCATTAAAAATTTCATTTGATATTTATGGTCAGTGAACAACAGCCAAAGAACAATCACAATTGATTACACAACTCATGGAAATTTGTTTATCATTCCTGTTTTTATTAAGACAGCAATTTCATGGTTAGCAGATTTTTGTGCTAAGCAGGGCCTATCAAAGCTGGACCAAACATGGCTGATTATACATTCTTGTTCACCCTGGGAAATGATTGATGATAATGTACATTGTGCAGAGCGTGGAATAGCAGTTACATGTAGTGAGCAGCCAATGTTTCCACATCGGACCAGTTTTGTGGACCTGCTAAGCTTACAAAATAAGCTGCTAAGCAATTTATTACCTTGCTTAATAGCACAGACACAGCTGAGTTTACCAGCCCAATAACGTGTGTGATGTACAGTGCACGGCGTTTAATTGTTACCCACAACAGGAATATGTTATTAGTCAGATTCATTTATTGCTTAGCAACTGCGGGAAGATGGGGCACAGCTGGCGATGACAGCAATACTCATGGCCTTTTACCTCAGTCATCGGGATGACTGGTAATCTGCTTAAAATACCATCTACTGTCATGTAGTTTCTATACATAACCTCTGGATACCATCTGGACCCACAGTATATATATACACGTGTACATTAGTGTACATTGTGTATTACGCCAATAAAGTACACTGTGTTATACCGTCGCGTCACGCTCACATAATTAAACATGATCATTCTGTGAGCCTTCAGTCATAGGAATATAATCCGTCTGCCACAGGGACCATCCATTGTGGCCGTTGTGGAGGGGCTTTGAATAATATATATCTATGCAAATGAATACTAAGAAGCAAATTATACTGACAAATGATTCTTTGGTTTTTTTTGGTGACTTCCTTTACAGTCAGTTGCCACAAAATAATGCAGAACATGTACATAATTATATTTCTGAACTGTTCATTTGTATAAAGCTCGTAAAATGCTAATTTTTGAGTAGTTAAAGCTATTTACATAATTGGTCAAAATAAAAGGTCACAGAACAGCCCCACACATGTGCATGAAATAGTGAACCTGTGAACATTTTAGCTCAATCGGACATCCGAGTCAGAAAACCTGACTAAATTTTTCTTACAAAACACAAAGAATGGTTTTGATCTTATCGATCAAAACTGTTTTTGGTAAAATTTTCGGATATAATACACCATTTCAGCCGGAATTTTTTTTCTGTATGTTTCTACCAGCACCATCTTCATACCCTGAAAGTTATACGTAAATCTTATCGTAAATCTTTAAAGGCAAATTTCATAGTGAAATATCCTCAGTCATGTGAACTTGTGAACCCCATGGTATTCTAGTCGGAAAGATTTAAATGTAAAATGTCTTTTTTAGAGATTGCCTTAAAACTGGTTGCCTGTAAATTGCCTCGTGTGACTTGGGCTTAAAAGCGCATGATGCACCACTTCATTTTTGTTTTTTCGCCAGGTTTCTAGTTGAAGCTAAACAAAAAGAAAAATGTAAAAATTACAATAGGGGAAAAACATGGATGGCATTAACAGCATAAATTCTGGAAATTCAGTCTGTATGAGCAGAGACGGACTCTGTTTTGAGGGGAAATTGACGTAGGTCGACGTTCTCATCAAGCCGTCACTTATGATGATATACTTTGTGTCACGGATCAGAGATTGCTGATGTCCAATTTCCCTATTAAAGAAGATTGCAAATTTCCTCTCGTTAAAGATAAATAGACGTACATCTTCATGTGTACCTATGTTTCAGTGGGGGGGGGGGGGGCATGTGCAACAAATTTAAAATGGAATCCGTTGCAGCCTATTTTTGTGCTTACGGGTACTGCCACACGTGAAATCTATTTCATGGAATCCGTAAGCTAGTTTTTTGGTTAGCGAAGAATTTCTAGGGTAACCGTGACTATTTTCTGCTAACGTGCTGTCACCGTTACCAAAAAGAAAACTCTCCTGTGAAATACACTAACCAAAACAAAGTCTGCTAACATAAGCGAAGATTTTTTGCTAATGGTGATGGATTCCATGAAATTGGTCCCTGGTGTAATGACCGCTCATGTATCGATGCAGTGTAGTATTGCTATCCATGCAAGATAATACAACAGGAATGATAAATGGATTTTTCTGACTCAGCTTGCCAGTATAAGCATTTTTCGCAGGCATTGTGATGCCACCTGTGTAGATGTAGTTTATAATTTATTATAATCATATGAGGAATACTGGCGATCATAAAAATATGCATCATCAGTCTTTTTTTTTCGTTGGAAATAAGTTGCCTGTTGATTTGTCAGCTAATAATGTTTTAGTCTAACTGATTGGAAATGATACAAACATTATTGGCATTGATTGATTTGTAAAAGCAAATATTTGTTCACTTCATCGACCAAAAAAAGGAGAAAGAAACAGCAACATCCAACCCCCAATAAAAAAAATTGAAATTCATTTCACATAACAAATTAGTGTGCATTTCAGCAAATTGCACAAGAGAGAATTGGTATACATACATGGTATACTGATGTATATACACACACAATGTTTTTGTGTACTTTTGTCTGCATGTGAACATGTGCTTTCATTATGTGTATTTAAACAAAGTAGAGTATATTTACATGCGTATATTCATGGAACTTTCATGTGCATTTATTCTGAAATGAACATGTCTAATTAACATGTAATTTACATGCACATGTAGATGTACTCTACCATGTGTGTTTATCAAGTGATCGGTTTGTTACAAGCACCAAAGGTGTTGTTTTTGACGCCCTAGTTCCAGCACAGCAACTATCCACTACACATGTTTTCAAGACCCCTTTATTCGGTCAAAATATGACAGAGCTGAAGGACTAGAAAAAGGGGATTTATAATAAAACAAGACCATCCAGTGGAAATTGATGTGTCCACGAGTCGTTTGTTTTCTGCCATGCTGGTGGTACATGTACATGTTAATAATATACCAGTATGTAATACATGTACATGTGTACATATAATTCCATATATTGTACAGTAGAGCACGCTATAATGAACATGGCGGGATGCACAGATAATAGTTCATAGTGGTCGTAAAGAACCATATTTGGTATGTATTGTACACAAAAATTGGGAGCCAAGGATGATTGTTCATTATAATGGTGTTCCACGTTTATATCATTATATGTCTGTCTTTCATGGTGGACATGTAGCATTTTGTTTTATTTACAGCAAAAAAAAGATCATTGTTGTTGTCACCAAAATCCTAGAGGAAAGGTCCTTCTGTCCTCCATGCCAAAATGATATCCTCAAAATGAAATCGTAATGAAATGATCTTCCTATTTGAATCATGTTGGGAAATAAAAAGTACGGGAAGAATTAGTTTCAATTCGGAATTGTCAGTTTTTATTTTGTCACCAGTATAAACTGAGTCATATTAAAAATATGTTTTAATGAACATAAAAAAAAATTCCCCACTTAGAAGAAATTTATGATAATATCATAAATTTCTATAAATTTCTTTCTAAGTGGGAAAATTTTAATCATATTATGATTAAAATGGAACATTTTTTAAGTTGTTATTTTCTGTGAGTATCGTGAAATTTCCAGTTCTGCTGTGAATTGCCTCTTAAATCTCGAAACAAACATTTTTGGGGTTCCATACATGTGTCAAATATGATGAATCTCAGTCACTTGATATCTTATATCAACGTACACAGAAAAGACATCATATATTAAATGGCTGTTATTCTGTCGTCAACTTTAAAGGCAGTGTTTTTATTTCGCAGTAATGACAGAAATCAGTCATGCAGTCATCCAGAGGGCAATGCGATTTTCTCTGCTTAGTGACACAGGTCATTCCACCTAGTTGAGGAATGGATACTTAGCGTACATGTACATGTTTAGCGGCAGCAGACTTGTGCCATATTGGCCTTATTCACAGTGCATCCATCTTGCATTCGAAGCAGTGCAATCAAACTGAAGGCTTGGATTCAAAATAGTCTGGTACCCGTTTTCTTCATAGAATGTGTGTTATCTTTTCCGAAGGGAATACAAGGAAGGTGACAAAATGGATTCGCCGTGAATATAGGCTTATTGTCTTGCACTATATACTTTCCCTTGTATTAAATGAGAATAGATTTCATTCATATTTGAAGAACTACCGTACCGATACGTCTCGACTCTCGATCTGAGGATCATTGTGGGGAGAGGAGACTATTGAAAGGGGGGTGGGATGACCCACGGGAGGGCAGGTAGTTTGTTAAATAGTTGTCAGTGTGTCCCCTGCACTACCGATATTTTTTTTGTACAATTTGGAGAACTGACCCAGCTTGTGTTTCTCGGATCCAGTATGTATATGTACTGTGTACATTAACGTGTACATCATGTAGTGTGTATGCACATACGTATGTGTAATGTGTGGGCTTGACTATAACTGCAAAAATAATGTACGTATGTTCATGTAGTTATAAGTGGGCTAATATTGGACATTGTAGACTCGGCACTCAATATGCTTGTCAGTCATTGCCCATTGAAGAAAAGGGAAGGACGTAGACGATACTCAACGTCGACGTAGACGATACTCAGCATCGACAAGTACCAGAGACTAAATGCTGATCATATATGTACTGTACTCAACACGCATCAGATAATGCATTTAATTTGATCATGGACGACTCCTGGGCATCGTAATAATGTTATTGTCAATTTTGTAGTGTGTTGCATCATGACCCGTACTTATTCAAAAGTCAGATTGACTATCTGTACTGACAGGGGAAAAAAACCTATACACAGCACTAGCTAGAGCCAAGTAGCCAAGTCAGGAACACAAGTGAACTTCAGCATTGTAATAAACATTGCAATTATTTATTTTCAATTTACCATTTTTTATAATGAGCGAGAAGAATTTTGAGTGTGCACAATTTTGAGTTTTCTGCAAACGTTGGTTATAATGCTTGTGTGATGCAGGCCGGCAATTTTATCTGTTTGGGAAGGGGACAAGGCCGTTATTCCTTTGTTATTCCAATGGGCATTCCCATTAGAAAATTGAAGATTTTATGGGGGCCATCTCAGGTGGGCACAAAGGCCAAGAGTAAGGCGACAACTAAGCGCCACAACATGCCTTTGTGAAGGCCAAGGCCTTTATCAAAGTACAATTTTAATAACCAAAGGTCTTGTGAACTGGCCTGAGTGTTGCAAATCTTTGGAGCGCCACACGTATACTGCCCTCTTTGTCCAGATGTTGATTCTTATGTGGAATTCAAACTCGGGATTTAGGCAGAGGATCATGATTGGATAAACAATAGACAGAGTTTGTAAAATTGTTTTTGTATCAAATTTGAAAAAAAAAATGGTTTTTGAAATGTTTTGTTTGTCTTGTCACTTTTCCTTCGTTAAAGATCCTGTGAGGATCGAAACGCGTCAGGCCCTCCTAACTCGAAGCACATTTGAAAGAACATGGATGCACTGTATTACACATGTTTATATCCCTCACAAATACTGTACGAAGTTCGGAGATTTGCGTACAGGTCACTAGAGGCCTTTTCCCACTTGACCAATCTCGGGGGTGGCCTCGGGGCGACGCAGGAGTGAAAATAAGCCACAATTCCCACTTGAAATGTTCTCCCCTCCGTCACCCCAGAGCCACCCCTGAGCCACCCCCGAGAATGCCTTTTACCCGTGGTGAGTTCAACCCTGCTCAGGACCAGGGGCGGTTCCGTGGTGAGTTCGCCCCTGGGATGAGTGGGAAAAGGCCTTATGCGTGTATTGTGAATTTAATGAATAAGCATTTATATTCCTATATACCTGGATCGGACCTTAAGGAGACAAGGTTTGCTATAAATTTGACCTTAGGGAGACACGGAACATTAAGGAGACGTTTTGGTGTCTCCCTAATGTCTTACATGTAGGTACCTTTTATGGACAAATTTTTACCGTCCAAATTTTTTTAGAAAATAGAGAATGCTCTCTACAGGAACATAATGTCAATTTCAAGTTCATTGGTTTGGAGGATGTTTAGAAATAGGTAAGTAAAGTCTAGTGCACGACCCTATGGGAATGTCTCTCCCAGTTAGGGTAATATTTACATATGTACTTATGTTGGCAAAATATGCCATTCCCATTGCATATAACCAGCACTCAACTCGCCATCTCACGCCACTAGCCAGACTGTCAATTGTCAAAATACCAGTAAAAATAGATCATTTTTTTTATCGTCAATCCTACACACATACACACGTATGCATGCACGCAAATACATAGATCAAATTACCCATTGTATGCTTGCATACAGTACATGAATCAATGGCAAGGAAGATTCCTTTTCAGAGAAAAGAAATTATGATTGGATTTAAAAATAGCCCGAAATTATTTATAGGATGCTCCGTCGTAAAAACATGTACTGGCTGTGTATTGTTTTGTTATTGTTGAGAAAATGAGAATGAATAATGCGTTTAATTTGGATAATACATTTACTTTGTACAGTTCGCTAGGTTTCTAAATGTTTATAATGTTTGTTAAAAGGTAATATCATACTTTGATTTTTGTCAAAAAAATACCGATTCATGGGCAAAAATATCAAGGTAGATACAGGAACAGTCATCTGTGAAAATTTCAGTCCCATACGGTGCCCACTTTTTGAGAAAACAGTGAAAAACGGCAACATTATTTCTTTAATTTTTATCTTAAAAAGATCAAAAATAATTTTGGTCACTGGTTTTACTCTTTTTCAAAAATTTGATTGGTATGTTTCTCCCATCACCATCTTTATACCCTGTAAGTTATAGGTAAATCTGTGAAGATTTCTGTTTCGGTATGCTACCAAAGTATGATACTACCTTTAATGAGAAGGGGAAAAAAATTGCTCCAACCCAGAATGTCCCCTATCAGATTCAATGATGGTTCTGTAGTATGTTTGAAAGGAATTCCCTGGTTCATTACACAAGTAAATATGATTGTTTATTTTCTTGGCCTCTTGTACACAGTGTATTTAATCGCCTGGCCATTCTAGCGTTGTATTTTAATATCATTAATCCACACAGAGCAAATGAATTGTGTACAAAATAAAAGAGAGAAGAAAAATGAAGACAATTCCTGGCGAGGGGGCATTAAAATTGATCACTTCTGTGGGAGAAACGGAAATGGCCAGCGCTGCATCTGATGAAGGGTCATTGAGGCGATAACCGGAGGCTCTATAAAGCAATGTTTTGTCTTAGTGCTTCTTCTGAATTTAAGGTTCAAGCACCTAGCGCCTTTTCAAGACGGCACCAAGCCAGTGACTAGAGGCACCGAGGCCGTTGCCTCTCATGTCTCCCTGGAGTTCAAGCTTCTGAACTCTGAGCTTAGTCACCAGGGACACCAAGAAAATTGTCTCTGAGCACTATGTCCATAAATTTCACATCCCAATTTATTGAACATTACTGGTACTAGTCATTTGCTGGGCAGTCAGCCTTCTCTCGTTTGGAAGGAGGGTCTTGGAAAAGAGAAATTGGGATTGAAATTGTCTGATCGATCTTCAGCAAGTGATTGATAGAATTTTTGAACCCAACAGAATCCAACAGTAAACATGGTCTCTTGGTTCCAATTGATCTTGGTCGTGAGCTATTTAATAAAGACCCTCCCTTTGACCCAATTGGCTTTGTTCCCATCCCTTGCTCAGAATTTGGGATAGGACATTAGCCTAAGATAAACTTAAAGATAGTATTATACTTTGGTAGCATGCCAAAACAGAAATCTTCACTGATTCACCTATAACTTATACAGGGTATAAAGATGGTGATGGTAGAAACATACCGTTAACATTTTTCTGCCTGAAATGCTGTATTTATCATGAAAAGAGTAAAACCTGTGACCAAATTTGTTTGGGATCTTTTAAAGATAAAAAATAAAAGAGAAAAGACTTAAGAAAAACCTTGGCCGTTTGTCAATGTTTTCTCAAAAACTGGTCACCGTATGGGACTGATTTTCACAGATGACTGTTACTGTATCTTCCTTGATATTTTTGCCCATGAATCTGCATTTCTTTGACAAAAACCAAAGTATGATATTACCTTTAACAAGATCAGCAGCTACTATGAAGATGTCTTTAGCTTTTGTGTACTTCATCTCAATCAACGTCTCGTTTTGTTTCCATTGTCCAGGAGAAACTGCTTGGTGGACCATCTACCCAGCGTCCAAGCAGAGGTCAGAGGGTGAGAAGGTCAGAGTAGGAGATGACCTCATCTTGGTCAGCGTGTCCTCCGAGAGATACCTGGTGAGACAGTCCTTGCATATTTCTTGTCCCCTACATAACCAGCGAAAATCAGATGAACCCTTGTCAAGCTATCAGTTCAGTGCTTCTTCTTTCCATGCTACTAGCAAAAAAGCCGACGTCCAGTTTTTGATCCGATCATATCTTGGATAAGGTCACCGGAGTATATTTCATCTAAATAGCCCCTTCTTGCTTTCCTCAATAACTAATAAAACAAACTTGACCTAATAATGTATCATAAAACATAGGAGAGTTAATACATGGATAGGAATTGAGCCTGATGGAGTGAAAAGGAATGTTGATGTTGTAGCCTTCCATCGGCAGTGTTGTGACATCTAGACATGTAGATCAGATAGAGCATTTAAAAATTGATCAGACCAGGGCAAAGCTAGAAAATGTCAACAACTTTTGATTTATTTCAGCTGTATGCGGGTTTGATATAATGCTTGGTTTGAGTTTCATTTTGTGACCTAAGATGTCAAATGCCTTGACAATAAACAATGGCAGTGCAATACCGTTAATTGCCCTTAACAAGTTCTGTGATGGAATTAACTTAAATAAATGTCATTGAAATGTGAACAAAGAATAATTGACTGGAGCGGGATTCGAACCGGCGACCTCCTGAATACCGAATAATACAGGCGCTCTACCAACTGAGCCATTCAGCCCTACGTTGGTAGTGACCCCAATAGTCAATTATCTTTGTTAAATAAATGACGGCTTATGATTACCCAATTATATTACTGGTATGCAAATTAGGCTTGCCCTTCAAGTATATTGTTTTGAAACTTTTTGAAATAAGACCCTTGCTGCTGACCACATCGTCATACTAAAGTAGCGAAAATTATCGGAGTACCAGCCATAAGCAGTATAACCGCTCATGAAATTGTGTTTGGTAACCTGTGTTTGCCATTTGAAATTGTTTTTGCACTAAACAAATCCTTGTGGTTTACCCGTCTTTCCTTTATCTGTGATTTTATCTGGCCTGCTGATTACTTCCAGAGGCCTAAACTTATATCCACGACCCTCCAGCGGGCTCAAACGCATCTTGAGAATATTCCCCAGGAATGCTTTTTAGAAATTAAGCCATCCAAGGTGGTTATCAGTTCCTGTGTACACATCATAATATTTTAAGTGCTTCTCCGTCAAGTTCTTATCGCAAGTCACCCAAAGTCAGCTCATCTTTCCTTGATAAAAAAACAACAACACAACACACGAAAATGAAAACTCTAAAACAACCTTGACTTGACCGTGATTGATGCAGTGACTTGCCGCCGCTCATCACCGACCATGCGTTTTGGACTGTGGACCGTGGATGCCTAATAGTTTCTGTCTAATGCGACTGCAGTATGCTCCGGCACACTCGCTTCCCAATTGGAAACTGATCTGCGGATAGCTGTAATGGCAACGGCCAGATTTATCATGACAAAAACCACGTCCTCCTTCTGCGCATATGTCAGATCACATGCCTGAGTTGGTGATACGCTGTTTCTAATAGGTTGGGTGTGGGAGGGGTGGGATGGAAGGGGATGCCTGGGATGTATCTCCAAACTGACCCTCTAGTTAAACGTGAGAGCCAGTCTTTCTTTTGACCAAGCCTTGTTGGTTTTCCGCCCTGAGCAGTTTTCACAAAAGTTTTACATCATGTCGTGACTCGCCTCTCACATCATCTTTCATTTTATAATTCTATCGAGTTGCACATGTGCATGGTTCAGTTATCATTTTGATTTTTATAAATTCACTTTCACCTGCTAGAATCATTAGGGCTTATCATGACTGGGAACTTACAGTGTTCATGTACTGGTAAAAGCCTCATGACGACTCTGTGAACACGGACATATACATCAGTTCTTAATTAGTTTTCATGCACCGTCTCTTTTGAATCATGTCCTTAGAGTGGCTTTTATGTAGATCAGTTCTTCTCAACAGTTCTGCAACTATTTCCAAAGTACTGTGGAAATGTTCTTGACACTAGTTGCAATAATTGTAACATTGTAGCTATAGGTAGTCTTGATGTGGCACCTTTATAGAATCAAGGGTTCAGATTATAGGAAGTATCCTTAGCCGTGAACATGCAATCAATAACTGCCAATACTGCAATACCTTAGTTGCTTGCAACTGCCAGTAACTGCTGGTAAAAGCCAGTAACTTCCAGTAACTGATAGTACATTTAACTGTTGGTTTTTGCCAGTAACTGCAGGTAATGGTCAGTAACTGCCAGTTACTGCTAGTAACTGCTGGTAAAAGCCAGTAACTGCTTGTTACTGCTAGTGCTAGTAATTTATCTGCTAGCAACTGTTGATAATACATGTAGCCAGTAACTGCCAGTTACTGCTAGTAATAGCTGGTAGCTGCTTGTTACTGCTAGTGGCACTAGTAAGTTTAATAACTGCTAATAACTGCTGATAATAGCCAGTAACTGCCAGTTACTGCTAGTAACTGCTGGTAATAGGCAGTCAGTCAAACTTCATTTGGCTAGATGATAAGGGTGGAAATTAGTGGTGCGAGGTAGAATTTTGGAACTTAGTTGGATTGATAGGATGGGCTTTGGTTGAGTGATTCTCTGATTCTTATCCCCAATAATTCCATCAGCATTTGTCTCCGGAGAAGAAGGAGGAGTCCCCACGGGTCCAGGCCTCCTTCCAGCAGACGCTATGGACTGCCGCCCCTGTCAGCTCGGGAAGTATCAAGACCAGAGCCATGGGTAAGTACCGGAATATTTGGATGGGTATCCGGGGAAGAGATTCAATTGATCACGTTCCTTTTCCACGATTGCTGGCATAGGGGTCCATGGGGATTTATATTGGGTTTGATTTCAACTAATGTGATACATTTTTTCTCATGGCAAGCAAAGAAGGCATAGTACTGTACAAACAAAAAAATTAACAAAATGACAAAATTCATGGAGAATTGTCAGATATCGTTTTGGTGAGGGTGTTGATTTTATTTGGACACATTGGATGTCAACTAATAATGTGATGAGGAATAAGCGGGTTTTCAATGGGAGACTTTGGAGAACCGGTCTTCAAGTCAACAGCGCACACGCACGCACAACAGCGCAGGCGCAAAACAACGCGCGCATGCTCACAATCGCATGCGCGTGCGCTGTTGATTTGAAGACCGGTTCTCCAAAGTCTCCCATTGATTTTTATTGGGTTCAGGGTTTAATATGTGATGGATTTCTTTCAGATTGTAGGCAAGTGATGGATTTTATTGGGATTGTGGATAGTTAATGATGGATTTCATTGGGCCAATTTCATTGATTTCTGCTTGAACAATTGATATGACTAGCGATAGATACACTCTTGAGTCTAAAAATAGTTTCAGTTGTGTGTTATTTTAATTGTCTGGATGCATTTCCTGGAGATTATAGAGCTGATCTTACAAGATACTTAAACTTGCTGGAGGACAAGTCCAAAAGCTTATCTGAGCTCTGTTGAATGGTCTAAACCAGTTAAAACAGTAAAAACAAACTCCATGTTCCAGGGAAGATCCCCGTGGCTGGATTGGCTTCCGTAAATCTCTCTCAACAGCAAATTCTAATCTCCCTTGACCCCCACCGGAGCTTTCTCTGCCGTTCCGGTCATTCACCTGCAATGCTGGCCTGGCCCCCCTTTGCGTTTACGGGCATGCAGACTGTCCTGTTGTGCTTTGGTCGCCCCCACAAGGAATTCCACTCGCGGAGGAGTCAGTAATCCTCCTTAGAGGCTGCGGAGATGTGGGAGCATCATTCCGGAACTTCCTGCTTCCATTAACATCATCGGAGTTCCAGTAAATTTTCCTCCTGTCTTCCAATGTGGATTATGATCTTTATATACTTTTTTGGGGCCGAGGCGCTGACTGGAGACTCATGCCCTCTCGGAGATTTCCCTTAAGCATTCTGGGTCAAGGATCTTTGCTCCACTCTCTCCAGTCATTTTGTCACCTAGGAGCTTTTCCTCCCCCCTCTCCTACGTCTGGAGTGAATCAAATATATCCTCATTTGAATCAGATGGCCCGCCACCTTCTGTTCAACATTCCAAAAATTCAACGAAATAACAAACTTCTCCTCGGAGGGAAACTTAAATTCTCCCAAACTGTTCACATTATTTTTGTCAAATATTTATTTAGCCTTTGACAGAAAGATCCTGCTAGGATCGAAACATCAGGCCTTCCTAACTCTTGAGCAAATATTTTTTGCTTGGGTGGATATTGAAGAGAAAGATTGGATTGTAACCCGAACTGTCAGGTCCTAGCCCTCTTGACCTACTGTACTTGAAGTGTTGTCGTTGACATTTTGAGTTTGTTTTCCCCCGAATGGAAAAAGTCTCTTGAAGTCACTCCTGCAGTGGAAAGATGCCCCACTGTCTGTCAATTTCTAAATTCTCAGGCCTTAAAAATAAAAGATTTGAGCAGTTTCTAGAATCACCAAGCATAGGAATGAAGCTCAGACATAATGTGAAAGAAAAACACCAACATGCCAGACTGAACGGTCTATTAGGAGATCAAAGAGTTTTAAAATTGTTACCAAGTTCAGAACAGTGCAGCAATGATTCCAATCGTTTCAATTCACACACTGAATCAGTCATCTTTTTCTTCAATATCCACCCAAGCAAAAAATATTTCCTAAAAAAGAGTTAAGAAGTCCTGATGTTTCGATCCTAGCAGGATCTTTCTGTCAAAGGCTGAACAAATATTTTACAAAAATAATGTGAACAGTTTGGGGATCATTTAACCAGTGTCGGTTAAAAACTACACTTTAATTTCACGAAATAAATAAACCACTTACCGATGACCTTTCCCCATATTAAGCAAGAAGATCCGTCCAAAGGCATCACGCACCTGAGTTCTTTTCCGCAGGAAAATTTGATCACAGTAGGAGTCCCAGGAAAATCCAGTAGTTTCACTGAGGCGAGAACCTGCATCCGTAAAGAATTTCCCCGGACGGACACACGCATGGATGCCAGATCTAAAATTGGCTCATCGATTTAAATCGGGAACTTTTTTTCCCCTCCCCTTGCCTAATAGCAAAAGCGGGCGACCATGTGCGATACGCATTAATACGTTTCAGTCAGTTGCAACAGCTTAGTAATTTGAAGCCTTCCTGCCGGGATGAATAACTCTCTCTACCCCTGGATGGTAGGCATTGGGACTGCGGCCTTATACTACCTCAGTCCTATAAGCCCTAGGTGCATATCGATGGCAAGAAAACAGATGACGTGATGGCAATGTCATAAGCGCGTAATTGGAAACGTCTTCATTGGAAATGAAGTCTGCTATGATATGCTAAGTCTGTTTTCGGGACGATGATTTTTTGTGTGTTTTGCATAATTTTGGACAGCGATGAAAATGAGAAGTGAACAAAATTCTGTGGTGTACTCGTACGCCGTGAAATTTCTGGAAGCCCTGATGGGATGCACTGAGTATTGTGCACTTCCTGCAAAAGATGACACCTCATCATCACCCAAGGTGTCATTTGTCGCCTGCATGTACATAACTCATCTACCACCTCACGTCATCCAACAGCCTTATCGTTCATACCATGGTATTAAAAATACATCGCAAGAAAACCGTCCAAGATTTTACGAACGTTCTGGACTTCAGGAAGGTTCAAGAAGAGCTCTAGATTCTACACCTAGGGATGAAGGGTGTAATCCTGTGGCCATGCTGATTTCAATTTAGGAGCATGCCTGAAAAGTTCAGTGACCCTTTTTTCTTTTGAGAAATTGTTAAAGGTAGTATCATACTTTGGTTTTTGTCAAAGAAATACAGATTTATGGGCATAAATATCAAGGAAGATACAGTATAAATCATCTGTGAATATTTCAGTCCCATACGGTGCCCACTTTTTGAGAAAACAGTGAAAAAGGCCACAGTATTTCTGAAGTTTTCTCTTTTATTTTTGATCTTTTAAAAGATCAAAAAGATTTTCGGTTGTTGTTTTGTCTAATTTCTGGATAAATATACCATTTCAGGTGGAAAAATCAGTATGTTTCTACCAGCAACATCTTCATACCATGAATCTGTTAACATTTTTGTTTTGGTTTCTTACCAAAGTATGATACTACCTTGAAAGCATAGCTGTGATAACAGAGCTAGCTAGGGTCATGATACTAACCGGCATGAATCTTGTATCTCATATGGTCAGGTTTCCTGAATGGTATGGACGTCCTGAGGTTCTCCCATGGTCATTTGGATGAGTTCTTGACCGTTCCCCAGTCTGGCTGCAAAGAGGACAATTCAGTCAGGTCAGTTACCATAGTTTCTTGGTTTCAAAGAACAAGAAAGAAATAATTCATTAGACACATCAATGACAGGCCAACTTAAACCCTACCACTGGAGTAGTTTTCTCATTTCTAAGATTTATTTTATTCAATGCATCTGATCATTTCCATATCTGTTGTTTTGATAAGAGTCTCAGAGAGTTGATGAAAATTGAATCCTATGGACATGTCTTAAAATTCCTTTATGACATGTACCTTTTTATTAATTTAATAATGTACATAAGACTTAAAACAGAGAGACACTGATAATCAGACAACTACGTAATTACATTAGAAGAAAAAAACAAAACAAGAAATGGGTGACAATGGGTTTTGGAGGACAGTAGAACGTCCCCCTATCTTTAAGAGGGTTACTAATGGCATCCCCCCTCCTCCCGCCACAAAAATTCATCACTGAAGAGTTTCGTTACATTCTCGTTTTGTATAATCTTATCAATGAGTCCATATATTCTTAATTATTTTATGTGAACGGAAAACACAGTACTGAGCTCTGTCTGTTGTTTTATTGCATTCGCGATCACGATCCATCTTATGAACAATTCCACAGTAGCGTAAGTTATCTGTTATTAAAGTGACTTTGACCTATTCCTTGATCAATCATTCTTGAAAGACTCCAATTTAAAAATATCTTATTGGAATCAGCAAGTACACCACTTATGGTTCCTTAGAAATGCATGCAAATATGCCAAAAACGAGGTAACTTACGTTACAAAATGTCCCAAACCGTGGAAATTCCCTGATGTCATCTTCTGATTATGTTAAGTCTTCTGACTATAATGTCCTTTGATTGTATGTGTGCCTGTCTATTGAATGTCTTATTTGAGCAAGAAATAAATGTGTTATGTTTGAATTTGTATTTTTGTTGGGAGGCGGAATAGAATTGTTGGTACTGATTTTCATATAATCCCCTCCCCTCTGGCAAAAAAAAAGGAAAAAAGTTAAAACGAAGAAAAGTGAATCTAGATAAACAAATCTTTACAAGACTTGGCTCCTCCGATGATTATGTGTAGATAAAATACGATTACCGTATACAAATATATTTGTACAGAGAGAGAAAGAGAGAAAGAGAAAGAACGTATTGTGTGAGATTGTTTACAAAAGCTGTGTGTTTCTTCAGCAACCCACACACAGATTGATTTGTAATAGAATAGAAAGCATGAAAGACAGAACATGGACTGAATAGACAAAATGTCGGGCCGGACACAGACGTGATCATGTGAAACCAATCCAAGACAGAAATGAAGTGTGTGTGTGTGTGTAATGCATGTATGCCCATGAATTATGTTCATCAAATTTGACTAAAGAAGAGGAAGTCCATGTTATGTATCAAGAGAGAGATAGAGGGAAGTGAATCTGTTTTAGGCTAATAATTGGACCCACGGACAGGCATCATAATAATAATAATTATATGTATAACCGAGGATGGGACCTTAGGGAGACTTTCCCATAGGGTCGTGCACAAACTGTACTTACCTATTTCTAAACATCCTCCAAACCAATGAACTTGAAATTGGCATATGTTCATATTGAGAGCAATCTCTGTCTTCTATTAAAATATGGACATTAAAAATATGCCTTTAAAAGGTAGCATGGTACCTTAGGGAGACATCGAAAAGTCTCCCTAAGTCCTGATGTCTCCCTAATGTCCACTTTTAGATGCTAACGTGTGTCCCTAATACTCCATTTATAATTATATGAAAATTTATAGTGTGCCTTTTCCACAAAAGTGATCAAAGGCGCATTACAAAAAGAACTTAAGTAAATCAATGAAAGTTAAACAATAAAAAGAAAAAAAAGCAAAAGAAGACAGTATCCAAAAGAAAGTGAGAAAGATAGGTCACCCTGCCAGTAACCAAACCGCAGTATTGGCATCCTGCTGAGATTGGCAAAGATGGCTCTCCGTATATGCAGACCATGAATATTTATTCAAGATATCAGCTGGATCACATGTTCTGTGACATATGGAAATTCCCTCCAAATTGTGTCGTTAAACGTGGCTAGACCTGACCATGGGCCGATTTCATACAGCTGTGCGACGCGTCGCAACTCGATTTGCGACCCGTCATAGCTGCAACGCGCCGCATAGATGTGATGAGTCCATAGAGAAAGGATGCGTCTTAACTCTGTGACATGTCGTAAGTTTTATGAAATCGGCCCCATATCCCTACAGTGACACAGCTTGCCATTAAGATTTTTGTAATTATGGGATTTGACTGGGATGGAGTGGTTATCACATCTTGAAGTCTGCCATGTTTTTTTCTTTGCTTACAGTGAGGTGTCCTATGAGACAGGAGCGGTATCTTCTTTCGCCAGATCCCTGTGGCGCATCGAGCTTCTCACCAAAAAGTAAATGATTAGGAAAAAACCCAAAAACAAACGAGGTCTTGGTTCATGTCCTGGCTCAAGCTCGCAATTGAAAGTCTCCAATACCTTCATGTTTTGTTTTTTATTCCTTGAGGGGTACCGGTTCCCACTATTGATTAATGACATAGATTATTATTATTAGTCAATACTCATCTTGGAGTGGGTACCGGTATCTCTTCTGATCAGTGCTTTAATTTATGTCACCAGTCCACAAAGAAAATGGCAGATAAAAGAAGATAGTGGTTGTTATTGCAATGGATTAGTTTTAAAAAGAATGAAAATGTAGTGTACTGGGTACTTATACTAACCCGTTGTGAACTTGCCGCAGTGGCATATTTACCATCTGTATTGCCGGGGTGTCATGATTTAAAGGTAGTATCATACTTTGGTAAGAGACCAAAATAGAAATGTTCACAGATTTACGTATAACTTACAGGGTATGAAGATGGTGGTGGTAGAAACATACTGTTAAAATATTTCTGCCTGAAATGGTGTATTTATCCAGAAATTAGTAAAACAACGACCAAAAATCTTTTTGATCTTTTAAAAGATCAAAAATAAAAGAGAAAACACTTAAGAAATACTGTGGCAGTTTTTCGCTGTTTTCTCAGAAAGTGGGCGACGTATGGGACTGAAATTTTCACAGATGACTGTTACTGTATCTTCCTTGATATTTTTGCCCACGAATCTGTATTTCTTTGACAAAAACCAATGTATGATACAACCTTTAAAAAAACCTAGCCACGTTAAGCATTTGGAATTGTAAGGGGTGAGATGCAACAATTCTCTGGCAGTTACGGTATGTATGTGGCATCACTTCGTTTTATTTATGAGGTCCACGTGGTGGTCATCGGAAGTTGAGCAGAAATTTGTAAGTAGGCAGAATGTGCACAACACTACGTTCAAATACAGCCTTGTCCAGTGCCATGGCACTTATTTTACGGTTACTCGATTGAGTAGTCCTGAGAGGACCGCGATTACGTACATCAATAAGTGGCAATTATGGGGGATTCTAGTTTTACACGAAATTTGTGACTCCAACACAAATCACTCTCCCTGTTGACAGTGGAGAATTGGTCAATGTGTAATCGCTCTTTATCAGGGAATGGAGTTTGTTTAGTTGAGAATTGCAGTTTTCCTGAGCTGATAAATGATGGGGTTTTTGCACATGCAGTATGGGTCATTCCCTAGGGTTAAGGTAACAATTTGCATCGCCCTGTTAACACAAATGGGTGGATAAACAAACTTTTGTACTTCAATATGAGCACAAATTCATTATTTTTTCAAGAAAAAAATCTTGGCCACGATGGATGACTCAAATGAAATTTAAAAGTTTCTTATTGTAACAGGGATGTGAGTGGCCGCACAGAACAGAATCTGGAAACACCACAGAAAAAGCTGAAATTTAAAAGTTCCTATGCTTTTATATTTTTTGTAAAAATTGGAATTCCCATTTAAATCTGAAGTTTCATCCCTGTTCTAAAGAATCCTTGCAAATTTTTAGATATTTTATGAGAATGTATTTTTCCTTCTTGCAAATCAGCGAACATGACACTAAATGCCAATTGGTGTCATGTCTGTTACGGTCACAAGAAGTGCATTTTCTCTGCAACTGTTCAATGAAATTACATAAAATTTACATAAAATTTACTATATATGTCACTGATAGTTAAATGTGTCTGATAAGCCTAATTAAAATTGTTTGCAAACTGCCAATCCTACTTTGTGATCCTCTGAATAAGGCAAAAACTGTGTGGTTGTCATGTCCGTTACGCTGGAATTGCCCAAATATAAAATGAATGACAATTTTGCACGCACACTCTACAAAGAGTGCAGTGTATTAGACTCTTCCTAAACTTCCATTTCTTTGCTGTTGTTTTTTTTTCATTGTGATACAGGTGGAATGGCAGCTACGTAGCCTGGGGCCAGAACTGTCGCATCAGACATCTCACATCAGGTAAACCATTAACTTTTACTCTGGCCACTAGAGAATTAATTTCCTTTGAAAAGTTGTTGCCTGACTATTGTTTTGTTTTTCTTGTTTTGGCAAATCAACATAATCTGTTTGTTTTCGCTGGACAGTATGTCACTGAATCGTGCAAAATTAGTATAATGGAGGTCAACTCATTTGTATTTGTGTATCATTAGGGAAACTGACTGGATTTTAAGTCATTGAAAAGTGAACGAAGAAAAATTGACAAACAAAGGTAATTGACTATTAGGCACACCTCCAACATAGGGCTGGATAGCTCAGTTGGTAAGAGCGGCAGTACGGTATTCTGGAGGTCGCTGGATCGAATCCTGCTCCACTCAATTTTTCTTTGTTGGCTTGTCAATGTATTTGTGTATGAGAAGGAACATGTGTAGCTCTTCAAGTGAAGGGACGGGGGTATTGCTAAGGTTGCTGTTGCAAAGACGTCTTATGGTGAATATCATAATTTTTTCCCCATTGTGCAACAACTTTTTTTCCTTTCATGGCATGGTGTGAGCTTACAGACTCTGTTAAACCCATATTAAAGTAGCTGATTAATCTAATAAGTCTGATAAGTATAATCATGAAATAACCACAAGGGAAACTGACTGAATTTAAAGTACCGGTGCTCTATCAACTTAGCTATCCAGCCCTATGTTGGCAGTATCCCAAAGAGTCAATTATCTTTGTTCATTTGCCAGTCTGATAAGTAATTGATACCAATTTACAGCTTGCAAATAAATTACCTTCACCCAAAGGAAAAGTAAGATGAAGTAAACTAATATCTTAAAGGAGGACTGGATTGCGGAACTGTTAATTTGAAATTTGAAATTAACAAAAATTCAGTTTCAAGTTGAAAAAAATTACACAATCTCAACGCAGAATTGTTAGCCCTAGCAAACTAAAATTTCGTTGAATCTATTACTGAATTTTATTTTCTCCAAGAGATTTGGCACTAGGCATTTTATTCAGAAATTTGGTTTCAATTTCATGAAACATTGCGTAACTTATGCAACGTACAAATGTTGCGTAAGCTTTGTAAAACGGGCATTACTTTGTGCATAACGGGCAGAAAAATGTTGCGTAAGTTACGCAATAAGATTAGTGAAATCGGCTGCAGGATTAGTAACACAAGGAAACAGAAATGTTCACAGATTTACATATAACTTTCAGCATATGAAGATGATGCTGGTAGAAATATACCGTTGAAATATATCTGCCTGAAATGGTGTATTTATCCACAAATTAGTAAAACAACGACCGAAAACAGTTTTGATCTCAGGGTAAACCATTCTTGATTTTTTATAAGAAAAATTTAGTTGGGTTTGCGCTGCTATTTTGTGGTGACTCAGATGTCTGAATGAGCTCAAATTTTCACAGGTTTATCATTTCATCTACATATTGGATCAGACAAAGTGTGAGTGCTGCTCTGTGACCTTTACCTATCATGTATTATACCTTTAAGGGTAAAAAAAACATAAAGTTTCATAAAGGAATACGCGTTCACATGAAAGATCTTATCAAAAAGAATGTTGAAAAAAAAAAAAATGGTTACAGGCAGTGCATTACTAAAACACAATTCATTTTGTGGATGTCCATATGGATTTTGGTACCTGATAGTAATCTTGATGCATGCAATAGGCTACATTATCTAAAGAATGAAGGAAATAAAATCCAACCTCGGGGCAATTCTTTGTCACACAAATCTTTCGACTGTATTTTGTGTTCGTATACAAAGAAAAGTGTGTATTTGTTTGTCACCTCTTTTTGTGTGTGGCTGTGTGCTGATGCAAATTGCGCCGTGTGGTAAATGTCGCTGGTAATGTTTGCGCGAGGACATGTTCTCTGGTTTTGCTGTATATCAATTCCGCACAATTCACGTCTGAGTCTGTATCTTCTTCTACATCAGTTTGAATTAAGTAAGAAAGACCCACAGGGTTTTTCTTTTCTGAAGATGGTTTAAATAAATGAATGAGGAGTTCAAGGTATGAGAAAGAAATCCAGCTACAGAGACAAGTCATCGTTGGCGCATTCGCAACTCCAAACTGGTTTATAGTTTGAGTTTGGATGGAGTTTCAAATATCGGAATTTTGGAAATATTGGGGGAATTAAGATATCATATGATTCATAACGGAAACAGATTTTCCATAGCAACTCCAGTCGGTGATTTAGCCTTTAATACCCAAACCTTTCTCCTTAGCAAAACAATGCAAGGATAAATATGGACAAAATATAAGAATTCAAAAGATAAAGAAAAACAAAAGATGACAACACAAACATTTAAGAAATGAAAAAACAATATAGGGAAAATATATATATATTTCTTATAAATAAGATGAAAATGTTAAAATTCATAACATATAGCAAAGTTGAAATTTATGAGTTTACCCAAATTGTGACTATTGTGACTATTCAATATTGACTACAGAATGTGAAAAAAAAAAATCTGAGTAAAGTGAGAAAAGAATATTTGAAATTAAAAACAATATACATGTACATGTGTGTTAATCTAAAAAAATATACCCCCCAAAAAACGAGAGAGAAAAGTGGAAAGGCATCTTAAATGTCGAGAAGAAATTATTTAATGGGTTTTTGCTTTTAGCTCAGGAGCTGTTTGTCGTTGTATTTCTGATAAGGGAAATCCTAGAACTGATTGGATGGTGGCATTGTGTATCAGGAGGAATAGCATTATTAGCGTGTTCATAATGACAATTTCCCTCTTTAATTGCTGTCCACAGGGAAATATCTCTCGGTATCCAGCAGTGGCAACAATGATGTTTGCATCGTGCCGAGGAAAACTGTAGACCTTCCGTCAACAGTCTTCTGCCTTCGGCAATCAAAGGTACTTTATATGAATTGTCCTTGCTCTGCTGCAATTAGAGTGCCAACCAAATCAAAGAAGAAAAAAATAGAAGAAGAAGAAAATATAATGATGGATTCAACACTTGCTGAGACGTACTGAAATCTTGATTGTTTTGTCAGATATGAAATGGTGTGACAAATAAACGTTATGGTGTGGTTGCTAAGGAAATGACCCCAGAATGGGGGAATAAACTTTGTTATGCTGGTAGGAGGCAATAGCGTAGACAGGTTCTCAGACCTGGGGGGGGGGTGATCCTTTATCTGGGTTGTGTGCTCGTATAGGTTTGTGCACAAATGTATATATAAACATATATATACAAAAATTTATTAAAATGAAATTTTGAAAAGTTTTTCAAACCCTCCCCCCCCCCATGATCTACGCTCGGGAGGAAAAAATGCTCAGCAAAGTTTGATGGCAAGCTGAAAACAGCCGAGGACCAGCTCATATGATCATCGGGATCACATGGAGTTTTGGTTGGTTCCCTGTATTTGCTTAAAGTGAAACATTTCTATACGCAGCAAATTTACGTACATGAATTGGACATCCCTTGGTGATCAACCTTCACCTTGCGCTCACCGTAAGTGTGGCCCGGTTGGAGCCCAAAACCCAATGCAAAGATATGCACTTTGCTCATTTTCACTTCTCACTCGCATCATCACTAAATTCATTGTGGAAATCAGGAAGTCAGATCCTGCTTACAGAGGATCTCAGAAATTAAAAACAATCAAAATTTTGGGTCATTTTTGGTTTTTGTTCTAACAATCAGGAGGATGGAACGGTATGGAACCACAAGCATGAACATGGAATGGGAAATCCAGAGATCAAGTACGGGGATTCAACGGTCATACTCCATCACAAGGAGACTGGATTGTGGCTCTCATACCTGGTAAGATCTCAGTTTTTTCGTAAAAGAATGACAAAGATTCTTGTGTTGACAGCTTGCATATGTGAATCTACGTACTCAATTTTTATGTAGGAACTGTCCCACACTGCATTAATCATATTATGCAAATAATGAATGTTTATGAGTGGAATGGTAAGAATAATTTCATGAGATGACAGATGTACTGTTCCATTCCACGAGGCGAAGTCTAGCTGTCACCGAATTAAATTGTTCTTTAAACATTCTACGAATTTGAAACATTAATTATTTGTTTTATATCATTCCCGCACGCACGCGGTAACACTTGCATAACCTAACGCAGAATAACTCACCGCAAACGTTATAATTAATGGTACTCGTTCATTAGTACAAATAATTCGGTGGCATGTGATCAAGACCCACCAATCAGATGACTGGGATTTATGAAGGCATGATATTAACGGGGCCTATCCCCTGGTCTATTGGTTTTTGTGAACACAATTTTATCACAAATGGTCCCACAGTTCAATTGTCATGTATACATGTACAATGTACCTTCACTGCACAAATCCGTCCCATCAACTAAAGGCTCCATAATACTTAAAGAGGCCTGTAATTATTTTGTTTTTTTAGATTTTCTTTTCTTTATTAAACTCAAAACTTTTCGGTTCTGATTGAAAATAGTAAATCGTTCTGTTTTTACGAATCCTGCTGCTCTTCTTGTTTTATTGGTTTATTTTTATGTTTTGTGTATTGAAAAAAATTTATGACAATTGGACCCAAATAACTAGTTTGTCTATTAGGTGCATTTTAAGTTTTACTCTTCAAGTGATTTTATATTCCTAGGTTTTTATTCTTAATTTGAAATTTCTTATTTTTGTGGCCTTGTACATGCAGCAAGAAAAGCTATTTGCGTTGAAGTAGATGAGAAGATAATTTAGATTTTGTTTTGTTTGGTCTTGTTGTGAAAGGTGGACATTGTTTTTCTTCTTTGCATCAATGTTGGTTTTAACCGTGGATTATGTCAGATGTCAAATTGATTTGAAGCCCCATGTCCTTCCCCTTCCGTTGCCTGCGGTATCAAGATCCGGGATCTTGCATAGCAAAGCGATGCGGATCGTTGCCGGGTGCCATCACCCCTTTCAGGCCCTTTCAAGGGTGACGTCATTGTTGAGCTGAAATACCCCATTCAAATGCCAGTCTGGAACCGTGTCAGATTTCCAAGGGAAACTTTAATCCTTTAGTTCTCATATACTGTTTAGACAGCTCTTGTCCTTGCATTGTCTTATAGTATCTCATTATTTCAATGAATTTGGCATAAGGGCGACAGTAGTAGGGTGACAGAACCCTACTAGAACGTAGCTTCTTCAGAAAACGCTGATAGTTTTATGAAGATGAAACCTTGTTTCATTCACTGTGCAAATCAATATGGATTGCTGATGCAGTCATCCCGAAGATGTCCATGTATTGCGTATAGACCTCAGTGCTATCCCTGACAGCTATTAAACATATTCTGTCTGACACGCCTATAATAAGAAAGGATGACAAAAGGTGACCAGGGGCTGATTTCACAAAGCACTGAGATTAATCTTAAATTATGAATCAATCTTATTTGCTAAGCAAAGTGTGACATCACAATGCAAATCACTATGGCAACATTGACATCCCACAGTTAAAGGTAGTATCATACTTTGGTAAGAAACCAAAACAGAAATCTATGCACATTTTCCAATTTTTTTCACAACAAAGTGTAGATGGTTGTGTCCATTAAAGGTGCTATAATACTGTGGTAGTATACTGAAACAGAAATTTTCACAGATTTACCTGTAACTTACAGGGTATGAAGATGGTTGTGGTAGAAACATACCGTTAAAATGTTTCTGCCTGAAATGGTGTATTTATCCAGAAAAGAGTAAAACCAGTGGCCAAAATTATTTAAATCTTTGATCTTTTAAAGATCAAAAATAAAAGAGAAAAGAATTACTGTGGGCGTTTTTCACTGTTTTCTCAAAAAGTGGGCGCTGTATGGGACTGGAATTTTCACAGATGACTGTTACTGTATCTACCTTGATATTTTTCCCGTGAACCTGTATTTCTTTGACAAAAACCAAAATACGACATTACCTTTAAAATTAATCAATAGTGTTTGTGAAATCGACCCCTGACCTTTAATTTCTAGAGAACAGCCAAAACAGACAAGACAAGAAGCAGACAAAGAGTCTGTAAAACAAAGACAGATGGGAACAGTGATGCAGCACAAAGGACAGGTGCTAAAAGTAATCAGTATTATTTACATAATCAATGCACTATGTACAACATTGTAGTACACACTGCACAGAGCAGAAGCACATATTAAAAGTAGTATCATACTTTGGTAAGACACCAAAACAGAAATGTTCACAGATTTACATATAACTTACAGGGTATGACGATGGTGGTGGTAGAAACATACTGTTAAAATAATTTCCTCCTGAAATGGTGTATTTATCCAGAAATTAGTAAAACAACGACCGAAAATCTTTTTGATCTTTTAAAAGATCAAAAATAAAAGAGAAAAGACTTAAGAAATAATGTGGCCGTTTTTCACTGTTTTCTCAAAAAGTGGGCAACGTATGGGACTGAAATTTTCACAGATGACTGTTACTGTGTCTGTCTTGGTATTTTTGGCCATGAATCTGTATTTCTTTAACAAAAACCAAAGTATGATATTACCTTTAAGTCCCTACTAAATGTATTCATCTGTAATATATATATCACAATTAAAGAACAAATTCAACAGGTGAGGCTGAATGGTAAGTATGATACTACCTTTAAATGCCATATCCATCGGATATATTAAAAGTCAACATGTTTACCGTGAGGTAAGCACTTAATTCTTTGTAGACTGGAAAACACATTCAGACAAATTGCCTCGGGCCTCTTCTGCGAATCTTATTGTGAAAAACAGATGAAGATGAAATTGATGTGGCCAGACACTCTACGAGGTGTCATATACGAGAGAATGTCCACGTTTGAGAGGAACTAGTCTATCAATAATTTGTTTTTGTCAGATTTTGGCTCTTACAGCAGAATTCATTAAAGGTAGTATCATACTTTGGTAGCATACCGAAATAGAAATCTTCACAGATTTACCTATAACTTACAGGGTATAAAGATGGTGATATTTATCCAGTGACCAAAATTATTTTTGATCTTTTAAAGATCAAAAATAAAAGAGAATTAAAAGACTTAAGAAATACTTTGGCTGTTTTTCTCTGTTTTCTCAAAAAGTGGGCACCGTATGGGGCTGATATTTTCACAGATGACTGTTACTGTATCGTCCTTGAAATGTTTGCCTATGAATCTGTATTTCTTTGACAAAAACCAAAGTATGATATTACCTTTAATACTCATTCAATATGTAATCCTTATCATTCATTCAGCAATGCAGATTGCAGAACCTTTTAAAAAATGATGTAAAATCAATGCAATGCCACTTCCACTGGATAAATTCCTGAATACAATTTGACTTCAAAATCTTCACAAAACTGGAAAGAAATGAAATGAAAAATTCAACGGCTTACATTGCTCTGACCCCTTTTTTCCTTAGATTAAGAAAAGATCCTTTTATGTTATTGGATCTGAGGGAAATCTTATAGCATGTGTGAAACGATAAAAGTTTGCATTAAAAATATGAGCAAATCGCTTGGTGCATGGCACAGCCAACAATATGATTCTTAAAGCCATACATTTTTTGAATGAGATTATACACAGAAACAAATATTTTGAGTAAAAACCCCCATTATTTACTGAGTGTTAAAAAACAAATCCTGGTTTAATAACCATCAATTAATTAGTTCAACATATTCAGTTTGATAATCCATTTGAATATTTAAGCACATAAATATATGCGATAGAAGATTAATCACATCTCCAACACAGTTTTAAATAGCTCCTTTGGTAGACCATCATTATCATTATCGCAGTTTTGAAAATCCTTCTTTTCTTTCAAACTCTGAAAACGACTTTCTCTGCACCTTAAATTCACTGCAGACTGTTGAGTGAATTACATTTTGTTTTGTTTTGGGAGGGTGAGCGCTACGTAAATGGCCAGCGTGTCTCGTCTCCTCTCGTGCTGTGTGTACCACATCGCAGTGGCATGTGGTATCTCGCACGTCATCCAGCTGACATTTCAGATGATGTACTCATCATGTAACTTTATCACTCAGTCACTGCGCCAGATGTAAATTCCCGACCCTCCATTCCCTTCACCATCCCTTCAAAGCTTTCCCCTATAACAAATGAAAAGACGGAGAAGTCAAATGCAAAGCCTTGTAAAATGAGCCATTTAACATGTCTGTAGAGAAAATTGTCTTTTCGGTGCGCGGCGAGGAAGTGAAACTCCAAAGTCAATCCAGAGACTCTCTTTCTGCCATAAAAATGAGAAATTCCGCACGGGACGCCGCTGCAAACCTCGTATTATTGTGTCTCCGCCCCGCCCCGACCCGCGCAAGGTCGTAAATCGCATTTGCCTTTGATTCATCGGCAATTATTAAGGAAATATGACTTTGCACGGCAGTCATGCAAAAGAGATTGTTGGAGGATTTCACGCCCTGGGGGGAGGGGGGCGGGGGACATGTAATTGCTAGGATGAAGAGACAGGTACGACATAACAGGGAGCTTTACAGTTTTCAGTCCTTAATGCTGGTAAACAGAAAAAAATAAAAGTGGCTAATTTCTTAAATCTTATTTCTTATTGTGTCCTCTTGAATTACATCTGAAATGGAATCTCTCTCCCTTCAGAGAAAAAAAAACTAGAAGAATGAAAGACAGTTATAGACTTGCGACGTATTGAAAAATTCTTTAAGCTGACCTTACCATTAGGATAGATATTCAATTGGATCTGACATTTCACATTGGAAAGCCAGCGCTGGGCTGCTTTAGATGTCCGAGTTCCAATCATTGCAAATATAAATGGTGCCGACGTCGTCGCGTCGTACACATCATGTCCATCTGTTTACGCGCTGGACGGCTGCTGCCATTAAAGTTCTTCCGACTATTTTTAGCCCCGGCCACTTAGAGTGTCAGAATTGGGATGTGGATGGCTTCATTTCTATTATACACAGCAATGCACGCTAGCTGAAATAAGCTTTGAAATTTTGTACCTGATATTTTATATAAAAATGCACTCTCCGAAGCGATGCTTTTAAGGTGCAAGGGATTGTAATGGGATAAGTTTGATTTATTATGCAGTTTATAGGCTTTGTGTCATTCCTCAGTTTATATGCACATTTTCCATTTTTTTTCACAACAAAGTGTAGTGGTTGTGTCCATTACTTATCATACTTTTGGAGCATACCGAAACAGAAATCTTCACAGATTTACCTATAACTTTATACAGGGTATGAAGATGGTGATAGTAGAAACATACCGTTAAAATGTTTCTACCTGAAATGCTGTATTTATCCAGAAAAAAAGTTAAAACAACGACCATAACAATAATAACAAAATAATGTTGAAAAGATGCTTGAAACTTGGGTTGAACGGATAAAGCTAGGGCTGTGGCTTGGTTAAAATGACCAGTCCATCCTAATAAAAAAAACATTAAGATGGCATAGTGATAGCAACAGTAGTTGTGTAATAATTCTTGATCTTATTTAATGGATGCGGCTGTGGCTTGATTAACATGTCTGGCGGCTGCGAAGCAAAGGATGACGGAGCTCAGAGAGGTCCTTATAGCAACAGTCAAGAGTAAAAAAAAAACCTTAATTGTTAATTTGTATCCAATCAAATTGAAAGCATTAACACTTTCTCCCTCCCCCCAGAGCTCTCTCAGATTCCCCCTCCCAAATTTGACAAATTCCCCATCAAGCATCATCCGACCAGCCATGTAGGATCCTTCTTAATTCATTCCTGAATTAGTTTGGCATGGCTTCCTTCGCTTGTCATTTATCTTAAGGGAAGATCCGTTGGGCTGAGTGTGCGTGACAAGGTCTTTGATTAGACGCTTGGCTGTTTCAAAGCTTATCATTTATTCTTCAGCTTATTCAGGCAGTGACGTCTCCTACTTTTCCTTTTTTTTTTTAATTGTTTAAGTGGTTCTGCATGTACAGTGGAATGCCACTATTACGAAGACTTCTATACCAAACATTTGGCTATACTGAACATCATCCTTGGCTCCCAATTTTTGTGTATATTACACATTGTACATACCGAATATGGTTCTTTAATTCACTATTGTGAATGACCACTACCAAGACCCAACAATATGGTTTCCTAAGTACTTCACCTATAAATTTAAGACCTATCAATAAGTGATATTGAGCAAAACAGAAATCTGAGCGCTTAAAGACAACTTTGATTCATTTTTTTTTCAGACAACAGTTCTTTTAGGAATCATAACTCCAACCTTTTGGCCTACTTTTACTCTCAACTGTAAACAAATTCAACGAATAATATGCCACACTTGTAGCATGGCAGGATATTGTCAGTTATATGTGTTTGTTTTAAACCGTCAAATTTGACCTGACAGTTTAAAAACTGGAACTGCCTTGAAATGTGAAATTTGAACTGCCTGGAGTAATGGCTGTAGAAAGGCAGATCGAGGTAGGAGGTAGCACAGAGATTAAACAAAAATTGGTGCCACAGTTTTAAACGTCCCTATCCTACAATAGAAAATAAAAAAAGAAGAAGATCCATGCAGACGACAGCACACAGCCAGTGTTGGGTTACACGGTGTGGAGGAGGCTCCGAAACATGGGTTTGGAAACATTTTGAACAAATGAATTGCCCGGAAGTGGAGAGGTGTCTGATTTCATCCACTGGAAATGATGATCTCTCATTTCGGGAGAATCGTAGATTGATAAAGAGTATTGTCCTGCTGGTGAGACTGCCTTGGGGGCTGTATGAGCTCTTAAGGTGAAATGTTCACTTTCCATAGCTGGGGAACAATTTGTCTAGGACTAGAGGGTGGGTTGGGAAGAGGTGCTTGAGAGGGGTGCTTTGAGCTTCACCCCAAGCAAACAATTTCAGCATCCCATAGGCAGGGATAAGATTTCTCAGATTAAAATCTGATTTCAGATTTGTTTGTTTTGGATTTCAGATTTTTTTCCTCACAGGCTGTGTACAAAAGTATAGGAGATTTTCAAATTTCAGACTTGTTGTTTTCAGACATTTTTATCATTGGTCAATCTCATCCCTGCAGAGACCTTTTTCATGTCCTTGACAAACTGATTACAGTTGTTAGGAATTTGTTGGGCAGTTTGAGGAGAAAAATTACATAAAAAGGAAAATTATTAGAAATGGCCATATAGCTTTGTTCTTCAATCATAATAGTTACATACTGAGAATAATCAGACATTAATAAGCAATACACATGTGCATTTTTTTCAGTCAGTTTTTTTTTCCAGTTGTCAATTTTCGTTTGTAAGTCATATTTTGCAGTTAAGAGCCGCTATCAGAAAAAAAAATTCAAAATGAGTATGGTTGCCAGGCCAACAACTCCACATGAAACAAGTAAAGAGTAATCATTGCAGAATACCATATCCGCGTATTATCCGGCACATTTATTACCCGGTAGATGGGAGCCATAGAACCATCTGAGCTTAAATTTGTATCCTGTCCTCCGTCGTGAAATTCACACCAGAGCCGTTCACCAGGGCGAGTTTTTTAGTTTTAGCTTGTCCGTTCCCTAATGTCCCTTCAGGTCCAGTCTGTCCAAGATCAAGCTGTCCCCGATAAGTGGCAATTTGCTCCCGATTGGTTTTAATGTCACCGCTGCACCTCCCCTCCCCACAAGGGGGCCTAAGGGAGGACGGGGTGTCGACTTTACTCAAGCCCCTTGTCACGTACAATTGGCTGTCCGGAGACGATTTCATACGTTTTGACTTGAACTTCCCTCATTGGAGAGTTAGACCGCAGGACTAGCTGAATAATTAACGCACATGTCTTTTTTTGTGTCGTCATGGTGGTTGTCTTCTTGAGTTCTTTTCTCCCTTATTTCCCGGCCTTGCAGATTTTGTTGTTGTTGTCATGCCAATGGGATTTCACCCTTGATAATGAGTTTAATGTCATCTTTGACAGGAGTAATTTGATCCAAGTCAAATTAACATACATGCAATTCGTTGGTTACTTGCATTCGGTTTCAAAAATTACCATTCAGCCTCACCCATTTGTTCTTTAATTGTGATATATATATTACAGATGAATACATTTAGTAGGGACTTAAAGGTAATATCATACTTTGGTTTTTGTCAAAGAAATGCAGATTCATGGGAAAAAATATCAAGAAAGATACAGTAACAGTCATCTGTGAAATTTCATCTGAGAAATGCATACATTTCTATGACATGAGGGCATGAATCTCAACCTTGACCTTTTACCCCCTTTGGCTTAAAAAAGCTACAGTTTGTTCCAATTAAGAATTACTGGCCAGTGTACCTTCCCTCCCTGTTAATAAAAGACCTCAAAGAAGAAAAAACTAAAAAACACCCAATTTTGTTTTACATCTTTTGCTTAAAGATGCAATGCTTATGTTTGTGTACAAGGATTTTAACTGTAACTATAGTACATGATACTTTGTACGAATTTGTGGAATCAGTTAAAAGTTTAAGAATTGAGAAATAATCGGTTTTAATGCCTTTTCATTTCTTTCTCGAAGGTGGAGGATAAGTCCGTCGGAGGAGGCAGACCAATGGACAGAAAAGTAAGTTCATCTTTCTCAGATGTTTGAATATTAGAATCATCTCCATTACATCAGGGGCGGATTTTACAGCACTGCTGATTTAAACCAAATAAATAATTTCTTGATTTGATTTCTTGTGTAGGATCTTTTTTATTTCCCAGCTGTGGATGCTATCTGCATCAAAGACGAGATCAAGTTTTCAACAATAATCTGCTGCTGTAATGATAGTATAGGAAATTTATATTGCACAGCTACTATATGATTATACACATTTATTATTATCCCTGGTCATCGGGCCATAATTTACATTCCTGACACCATCTCAGCTCACTAGGAAGTATACAGCCCCGGCAACCAAAGGGTGCACAGAGGCTAATTAAACCACAAAGCCATCTCTACCCTCGAAGGTCAAAGCCATCTCTACCCTCGAAGGTACCTCGCATTTACACCTTTGTGAAGAGGAGCAATATGTGACAAAGTGTCATGCCCAAGGATGCAAGCTCCACTAGCCCATGGCTGGATTCAAACTCACAATTTGTAGATTGACCACAAGACCTTGAGTATGACACACCAGACCACTAGGCCACAGCACCTCACACATAATTATGTGTATCAACTAACAAACAATAACTGTGATATGCCCAAGAGTGTGTAATAGGCTCACAACATCTTGTACACATTTTGACACGTTTAGAAATAAAAGGTAGAGTGAAAAAGCCTCAAGTTTCTATCAGTCTCTCCTTTGGCCTTCGATAAAGATCCTGCTAGGATCAAAACGCGTCAGACCCTCCTAACTCAAAGCATTTGATATATTTCAGGTCATTTTGGCCGATGAGCAGTTTGCAGCAGTTTATTACTTGTAGAACCCCTGCTAGTGGTCAGAAGATCAGTGAATGCCTATGTTGCCTAGCAACATAACCTCCACATGAGAGAGGGAGTCTTGTATGGGATTACCGGATGTCACAGAACGAAACAAAATCAGAACAAAAATTGAGTGGTATATAAATATTTACGAGATATAACAAATTAAAAAGAAGAATACATGTAATCATAACCTGAAGAAGGTTTTTTTGCGGGCTTGGTCTTTTTATCTTCCGTATTGCATTACTTGCATCCTTTTCTCTGGTCTACTGCCACGATTGTGCAATTCTTGAGGGGAATTAAGCCGGGTACAGACCCTAGGGAAAACGGGTCAGAGAGGACTTCACCGACGTGCGTTCGTCGTTGTGTCATCTTTCGTGTTGTCGGCATTAAAACTTAACCGCTCTTTGCTGCTGCGAGAGTTTTTTGTGAAGCGTGATTTGAGTTTTGGGTAGGGGAAGGGGATAGGAACGTGACTTGTTCTGGAATCGTGTTGAAACTCCTGACAAGGCGGATAATGAGCTCTGATCTGTTTCTTTGGAGGAGTGTGCTTGAATCTTCCATCCCCTGCTTTTGTGATTGCTGTTTTTTTTATTTTCCCCCCGCTTCATCAGCTTGGCAAGTTTTCGGGTTTTTTGTTTGTTTGTTTGAGGGGTGATGAATACATCAATCCAGGTTTCACCTGGCTCCAGTTTGCTAGGAAGAATTGATGTGAATTCCTTCAGTCACTTGTGTTCCTAAACGTTGCATGGAAGAGTACAGCTGTATTTCTTAACACTTAAGAAAGCAAGACACCAGTAGCTGTTTCTTCTGTCTAACCATCTTGGGAGTGCTAGATCTTGCACTGGTTTGAGGAGAGGAACATTCCAAGATGGTTTGGAAGCCCGTTCAGGATTTTACGGTTTGTGTTTGAAGAGAAATATTTCACAACCTTTTTCAGAATTGTGGTATGGATGTGTATTGGTTGACGTGTTGGGCAACTGTGTGTCTTTTTTATATGTTTCCGTGAAAGGATGCAAGTAGACTTTTGTATCTGAGGAAAGTGGGTTTATCATCTGCCAAGCTATTACAGACTGAACCCTTGCATTTACATAGAGGATTTAGGAAATGGCGGCTCAGACTCGGGCTCATGCTCATGCTTGGGCTCATGCTCGGGCTCATGCTCATGCTCAGGCACAGGCTCAGGCTCAAGCTCATGCTCATGCTCAGGCTCAGGCTCAGGCTCAGGCTCAGGCTCAGGCTCAGGCTCCAGCTCTGACATCCATATGCTGAAAATATAAGTAGTGGTTTTTCATTGAAGCTGAAGCTGTTTTCCTTTTCAAACTATAAAATCTACTTCAGAACCACAGCCAAAAGCCTCTATTTTGATACCCGTTATTTCAAAATGGTTTCACAGAAATGGATCCGGAGCCTGAGACGGAGCCTGAGCTTCCGATAATAGATTCACGAGTAACACAATGACACCGGACTACAGCATCAAGGAAATCTACTCTTTCCATTCCCCCTCCAGCTTGCGCTGACTGAATACATACACTTTGCAGAATCATGAAATTTTTCTCCTCATATCGGATGCGTCAAATCTGAAACCCAGTTTGACTTTATACCGGTAGTTATTTTTTCTTGCATTAATTTAGCATGCAGTAAAATGCAGGATCCTTTGCTGCTGCTGCTGCTGCTGCTGCTGGGTTTACCATTTGTTGTTTGTGTTTTGGGGTGAGATTCATGGCCTTTGGCTGGCACCCTAAGAGGCTGAGAGATTTGACAAGAAGGAAGCTCCATCTTTAACAGGTCTCAAATGTCCAAATGGCAAATCACTTGTATGTTGGTCTAAAGGTCTGGATCTCAGCTCTGGATCAAGCAAGTTTTCTTTGCTCGCCTCCCTAAATTGTATCAGTGTATTTATTTGTTTATTTATTGTGGTGTTTGCTTGTTTTGTTTATCAGGTTGTCATGCATAGAGATGGCCACATGGACGACGGTTTCTCAGTGGTCCGGGCGCGCGATGAGGAATCCCGATCTGCCGTCATCATACGTAAGAGCACGTCACTCTTCCATCACTTCATCGGGTAAGTCAAAATCACTAAAATCTCAAATGAAGAAACTCATGCCAGAAAACAGAAGTAAAAGAATCAAACAAGAATTCCGTCAGGGAATCGGCTATCGAGTATTAAATTTTGATTCATTATCTGTTGTTGGCCAGAAAATCATCTATTCATAATTTGCGTGACAGTTCATCTTTACGTCTTAAATTATTAGCTTACGCTAATGTCCAAATGTATGTGTCTATAGCTTAAAGGTACTATCATACTTTGTAGCATACGGAAACAGAAATCTTTACTGAATTACCTAGACTTACAGGGTACAGTATAAAGATGGTGATAGTAAAAACATACCGTAACAATCTGTGTGTCTGAAATGCTGTATTTATCCAGAGAAGAGTAAAACCAATGACCAAAAAACAATTTTGATCTTTTAAAGATAAAAAATAATGGTGAAAGGATTTTGAAATTACTGCGGGCGTTTTTCACTTTTTTCTCAAAAAGTCAGCATCTTATGGGACTGGGAATTTCCAAATGACTGTTACTGTGTCTTCCACGATAATTTTGCCCATGAATCTCCATTTCTTTGACAAAAACCAAAGTATGATATTACCTTTAAATTATTTTTCCATGGTAGCACCGGCAGTGCAGACCTGCTCGTAATTTAAGAGTTGTCCCAGTAATTCAGTCCATTATTCATCCCGAAGCTATGGTGACTTTTTGCCGAAATCAAACCTCTTCTTAACTCTGCCCGCAGAGCTTTGGAATCGTTGCGGACGGACGAAGACGATCGCAGGCAGTGGGAGAGCTTCTCCTTGGAGTCGGTGACAGACACCCTGAGGGATCTGGTGGAGTACTTCGCCAAGCCCGGAGAGGAGAGTGGTAAGATCCTGGAAAAAGGGGTGGAGAAAAAAACCTCACCGTAACCCAAGCCTCATTAGATATTAATAAACAAGCAGCATTGCCACTCGGATTGCTATGAATCCAAGACATCCCAACCAGATAGTGGTACTCAGGTGTCTTTTATCAGGGTTTAATTGCAGATGCAGGTTACCAACCAAAGTGCCATGTGATGTGTCTTCCCTGTGACTGGTTCTCGACTCATTTTGTTACCCGGCATAGATATTTCTTCTTCTCCTTCCCTACAAAGCAACTGTTTGACACTGGGCCGATTTCATAAAGCTCTGCGACGCATCGCAACTCGATTTGCGACCCGTCATAGCTGCGAGGTGTCGCATAGATGCGATGAGTTCATAGAGAAAGGATGCGTCTTAACTCTGCGATGCATTGTAAGTTTTATGAAATCGGCCCACTGTAATTCAAGAGTCCATTCAAGCATCATTTTATAACCCAAGCATTTTCTTGAAGAGTTTATTGTCCGCCAATTCTCAAGAGAGTTTTCATTCTTCCTCAGACCATGAAGAGAAGCAGAAGAAACTGAAGGCTCTCAAGAACAGGCAGGACTTGTTCCACGAAGAGGTAAGTGCTATCAAACCATTGTAAGTAGCATTTTTGACATGCAGGCCATGCGAGAACCATGTCACGTTTAATAAAGGTAGTATCATATATACTTTGGTAGCATACCCAAACAGAAATCGTCAAAGATTTACCTATAACTAACAGGGTATAAAGATGGTGATGGTAGAAACATACCATTACAATTTTTCTGCCTGAAATGTTGGATTTATCCAGAAAAAAGTAAAACCATTGACCATAATTATTTTTTTGATCTTTTAAGATCAAAAATAAGAAATATTGTGTCCATTCACTGTTTTCTCAAAAAGTGGGCACCGTATGGGACTGAAAATTTCACAGATGACTGTCACTGTATCTTCCTTGATATTTTTGCCCATGAATCTGTATTTCTTTAACTGAAACCGAAGTATGATATTACTTTTAAGTCACTTCGTACATGAATTCATTCGCAACCAATAATTTGCAGTAAATTATTCTATTGTGATTGCTGTTATTTAATTTTGCCGTTGTTTATTTCAGGGAATGGTGAAGCTGGTCCTAGAGACAATAGACAAGATCAGTATTTACAAGAGTGGGCGTGACTTTGCCACCATTGCAGGGGAGGAGGCTGGTCAATCCTGGGAGGACATACTCACCTATCTCTACCAACTTCTAGGTGGGTCCATGTTTGATTTATCTTCGGCTGTCAGGTTTTTAATGATACATTTTGGGCGAACAGTGAGTGATAAGGCTGATGGTCCTGCTGTACTCTCTGTGAAACCTGTCAGACATTGCAGCTTTGCCATGGACCTTCTTGAACACGAGGCAATTGCAATGTGGGACAGTTTGCATCAAGATTCTGTTCCCCAAATCCAATGGACCATTCCGGCTTTGCTCTTAAGCCTCGCCCACGTGTGTTTTTTATACTACATGTGACCGAGTTTGACCGAGGCTTTTGTGGTCACCTGGTTTAAAGGCTTCCTCCAATTGGTCATTTGATTGACATGCCGGAAGGGTCCATAGACAAAAGGTTCTAAATTAAAGTCATGAATTGTGGCTTTCCTTCAAATATCATTATCTTCAATACTCAAACAGATTCCCTTTTTCATTGAGGCAAAACATCATCTTGAAAGCATTTACCTCAGTCAGGGAAAAAATATAGTCTAACCTGTCAAAACCCAACTTGAATTTCTACCCATAGTCTGCCCCCAACAATTTTGCTGTTATAGTGTGAGCCATTTTGCCACGCTTGTCTATTAATAGTACACGCCTCATTACCTGGTATCATTTCCCGAAGTCTGGTAATTATTACGCTTCAGAATTTCGATAGGACACAGAATAATGAGAGTCAGTGGCATTACACGGTGTGGACACAGCGCGATTGATTGAGGTTTATGATGAATAGTGCGAAGAACCATTCTTCGGAGGAAAAAAGAACTTGGAGGCAGGAACTCAAAGTTCCAGCTAGGGGCCAATTTCATAGAGCTGCTTAGCACAAAAATTTGCTAAGCATGACATTTCTGTCTTTAAGCTCCCTTAATCAAAACAGGGTTAACAACCAAATTGCCACATTTTGTGTATCACTTGTGATTGTTATTTGGCTGTTGTTCGCTGACCATGAACATCAAATGGAATTTTCAATGGTGGTTTGTTTTTTTGGGCGAGACATTTTTGTGCTAAGCAAATTTTTGTGCTTAACATTTTTATGAAATTGGCCCCTGTTTGATCTGACCATCGTGAGGAGAAAAAAGGATATAGATGAGTGGTGGTTCTTGTAAATGATGCAATTTTTTATGTATTTTTTTGTCATTTGCAGCTGCAATGATCAGGGACAATCACAATAACTGCGCTTTGTTCGCTCAGGCTATCCGTCTGGACTGGTTGATCCAGCGACTGGAGAGTCAACAGGCATCAAAAGGTGAGGGA